>CAAKHB010007459.1:352021-410941 GCA_901007665.1 Aeoliscus strigatus | reverse complement strand
AGCTCATTTTCTACAAAAGGTCTCCTGCCAAGTTTTTTTTTTGTGACTCATGTAAGATGAAGTAAATTTTGTGATAAACCATTTTCAGTGGGATGGCTGATATAAATACATTAGGAACAGGGATTATGTACTGACATTTTTAAAGCTAACTGAAATATATATATATATATATGTATATATATTTTGAACTTTCCACACCAGGACCCCATATTGTTGTCCACTAACTTCTGACTTCTGAATTTGTTCTTGCCAACTTTTCCTACCCCAGAGGTCAAACCCCAGGTTATGCTTCTTATTGTGCAGAAGTGATAGTTTTTTTTTTTTCTAGAGGTCACAAAAGGTCAAAGCACACCTCCGGTTCAAATTCTGGTCAAAAGCTGGTCTTCACTGCTGAGAAGAAAATGTCTAAGCTTTCCTTACTGCAGCTGGCCATGGCAAGACTGCAAACTACACAAGTCATCAGTCACATAGGTGCAAAGGTTGAGGCTGGGCACATCCGGAGCAGGATTGAGAACTGACTGATGGGTTATTACAGTAAAGCTTTTGCCACTGAGGCTAGCCATCTATTAACGTCAGTGTGTCTGGGCTTTGGGCAGTATTGCTACAGAGCATTTGATTTCTCAGAACATTAAATGGTCACATCCATGATATGAGTTTCACTGCAGCTTCCCTAGGTTTGTGCACAGCACGAAAACGAAAATACAATAATTACAGTATGGTGAGGTCCGCATGCAGACCTTTCAGCATTAGTGTCAGATATGGTAATAGAAGTTCAAAAGAAGATGATGTCTCCTAATCACATCGTGGCCTCTCCTCTGGTCCATGACACTTCTAGCCCTTTCTGCTCCTTCAGAGATAATTCATTCAAATAGCAGTGGTAGGCAGAGACATTGGAATGGCTTTTCATCTTCACCTCAACATCTCAACCCCCATGAGCTCATTCTCACCTCAGTCCAGATCAAAGATTCCAAGCGCAACAACTGGAAATGTGCGTGCACGTGCAACATGAACAGTCCTACAACGCCTCATTGCAGCTGCACGTGAACCACTCGTCTCCACAGCATTTCAAGCTACTGCTGCTGCTAAAGGATTCATCAGCACGTTGTTTGTAGCTGTATACACACAACCACAGCTACGACCCTCTTGGGTGTCCATCACCAGCTCACAGCTGATTGGTCAGAAGCTTCTGCCACTATTATCAGCGACTAAACGATTTTTTGTAACTATCAGGAGCATAATAGAATGTGGCAAATTACAGTATAATGGTTACATCATAAAAAATACGTAATGAAACTATTTTGGTGTGTCAGCATTTTGATACCTCAACACCAGAATACATGCACGCATTTTGAGACTAAAGTGGAAATGAGTGCAGCAGTCTACACACTTCACTGAGTGAATTTAATAGTTTCAGTGTTCATGAGCCCGCACCCTTACACGCCATGCACATTTATTGAGATTAACAATTTAGACCTCATAAAGACCTTTACAGTGTGTATAAAAACAAAACGAACAAAAAGAATTCCTTCAGTGACTCGTCGTCATAGGGTGTGCTGTGTCGCACTCGCACTCACATCCCCACTACTCCTAAAAAGCTTCCTCTCCTCCAGCTGCTTCTAAAAGAGGGAATAAACATTACTTAAAGCTGTGGCACTGCATGTGAATGACAGTGTGTCAGAGGCAGCTGTCTGCAGTGTGAAACCTATCTGAGGAACTTCATGTGTTACAATGTGTAAATGGAAAACACGGTGAACCCACTCTTAGTTCACATGTACATTTCGTCTACACCGAGCCCGAATTCAATCAAGAGTCCCAGAGTGAACAAATCTGGAGACCCGTCCGCCACGTTTACATTTACATTTACAACCCATTGACATCGTTCCTGAATTGCTAACACTCTCCCTTAACCCACATGCACTAACCCCGCCAACAACAATAGCAAATTAGCGGTTTGCGTTAGCGCGGCAGAAGCTACTTAGCATGACGTGTCTTTTCATCAGTCCACACAAATGTCTCCTTTCTAGTTCAATTTCTGTGGCAGTGTCACAGCGCCACTCACAGGCCTGGCATAGATACCACAACATTTTCAATGGTATTGTGTGGACGCACACATTTTGTGAGATGATTCCAACGTGCCAGAAAGAACAGCAACCAAACCCACCAGAGAACTCATCTCCTCTCATTAAGACATTTTTGTTATCATAGCATTTCAAGCTACTGCTTGCTGCTCAGAAAAAGCTTTATTGCCAATTATGCTTTTATCAGCACATCAGCATGTTGTCCTTGTTATCCGTTCCAAAGTTAGCATGTTTATTAACATGTTTGTAGCTGTATACACACAAGCACAGCCATGCCCCTCTTGGGTATCGATCACCAGCCCACAGCTGATTGGCCAGAGGGTTTGCGTCTGCAACCATTGTCTGTGACTAAAATGGTCTGCAACTTGTAGTGCCGACCATTGCCGAGGTGCAACAGGACTATTCAGACTGCACACAGGTTTTATGTGCATGCTCCATGTCTTCTTCTCTGTTTTTGGTGTATTTCTGTGGTGGTGTCACAGCACAACCTCACAGGCCTGGCACATATACTACAACGTCATGTGTGTACTTGGCCTGAGGCCGGACGAGGTTTGCATCATTTTAATTACATACTAGAAGATGTTTGATATGGGTTACTGAATAACATGTATCCCTTCATTTTCCTAAGTCTTTCATTGCAAACTGAGGGATGAACAGAAAAAGGTACCTTAGGTGTGTTTTAGTCTAGTCTATTTTTCATTATTGAGACATTTCCCTCAAGGGATGGTCGAGAGGGCAAAGAGAAAATGAAAAATGCTAACTTCTAGTTTATGAGTTTTTTTTTTTTTTTTCCCCACTCAGGCAAAATAACGCCTTGGATACTGTATCCTTATGAGGTAGGTGCTTGGAATAACAATCACAAAGGTCAGGTCAGTGCTGCCTGCTTGAAAATAATTAGTAAAGAAGGTTTTCTCTCTCTGCAATGCAAACACATATATCAATAAATTACATTTAAATCACAAGTGTTGTTTTTCTTCTGGTTTTGACTGAACCTACTGTTGCAATGTAATTGAGGACTTATGATGATCGCTGTTTAATTACTTACTTTACTTTCCCTTTGTTTGCATTAAAGCCTCCGGCCTTTTTTATTTTTTTTTTAACATCACACTAATCAAATCCACTTCTTTCTGTCTGACACGCTCTTAGTCTAATTCTGTCAGGTCCTTTGTTTTCTTGTCAAAGATTTCGCTCTGAATGGTTTTGATTACATCACTTTTTAATTAAGTGACCTCCATCTGAGAGAAGCGTTTTGATTCCATTGCCTGTATAGCTCAGTGCCTTTATTGAATGAATAAAAAAGAGAAAAAAGTACTAATGAATAAAGATGAATGATGATTATCTGCACACAGATGAATTCCGTTTGCCCGATAGAGACTTTTGGGGGTGAGTTTGGATGTGATTCCCCCTCCTGAGAACAAGCTGCTTCCCCAGTAATCTGCCCATAGTGGACAGATGGCAACTGCATCTGATGCTGTCCAATCTTAACTGAATTCACAACAACAAACAACAAGAAATATTTGGCAGAAACTTGTCTTAGTCAATGAGGACAAGCTGACATGGAAGCATTACCCACCAAATGAGGTGGTGGTGGTGGTGTAGTATCAGATAGAGTTAGTGCAACAGTGTCATGAAGGTGTCTTCCTTTGCGACACCTAAAATGGTCAACCGTGCTGTAAAGAAAATGCATGGGTTATTATTATTTCATTTTGGGGTATTTAGATATGTTTGTCATTCCAGATTTTTCTATTTCACCTGCTATGACTCACTCAGTGCCGGAGAAAACGCTTTTACCTACCCAATGTCCTGGTTCATAGCACAGAATGCATTGAAATTGTTCATGTTATTTATGGCTTAGTACACACTTACGCCTGAGGAAAGTAATCTATGAGATTACAAATAAGTGGGCCCAACTGCTGGAAGGCAGGATCTGTGCATTTTTGCGTAGGGAGAGAGAATTTGGCAAGCTGCTGTCAAGCTAGTGGATCAAAGTCCTTTTCCCTAGTGTGGTGGCTCATCACAACAGAGAATGTGAGGGAGAGAGATCTTGGAGGAAGACTTGTGGTTGGCTTACTGTGCACAGTGGGTTCACATTTTAGATCCAAAGCCCATAGTGAGCTTTACTCAATAAAGCACTCAAGTCAGCAGAGGCGATAGATGAGCTGTCAGTGTCAGTACATCCAAAAGGATTGTGACGGTGACACATGAGCGCTTACACATGCAACGTCTATGCAAAAAGAAAGAAAAAATAAAACCAGCCTAACACTGTCACCGCAGAGAAAATTAAAGCAGAGCATCCTGCCGCATTCGGTCTGGTACTTTCGGCCACGCTAAGTCAAATCATGGCGCAGTGATTTGTTTTTCTATTACCAATAAAACTGTGCTTCTCCAGAGATGACTGCGTCCAACCTATGATGAATCTTCCGCTAACCCTGTGATACCCAGGTCATGTTCGATTGTTATTTAAAAAAAAAAAAAAAACAACTCTGTGTACTGTAAAAATCTAATTCTGAGGTTAGGAAGAAGTTCATGTTTGTTCCTCCCTGTGAGATCTTTTACATATCTGCTTTAGTGTGGTTTTATGTTTGCTTACAGCATTACTAACGGTTGAAAACCACCATTCCTGGTCCACAACAAAAGCTTTTAAATACCAATATTTCCTGCTCCAGATATGGTGGACAGGTGTCCCATGGGACAGTCGCGTATATAAATTCACATTACTTTTCACATATTCTGGAGATTGAGACGAGAGAGAAAATTGAAAGTTGCATTTCAATAGAATATATTAGTAAAGATTTTATTTGCATAGTCTGTTGTCTGTATCAACAAGATGGCAAATTCACGGAAGAATAAAAACTATACATCCCTCACTGTCCCACACAAACATAATCACACATTTGGTGAGTCGGGATCTGGTCACCCCAGTTCAAAATGACAATGGGCTTTTATTTTGAAATCTTTATAGAAAATGAAATGCCTCCCCATTTTCCCCATGTTTTACAGCTTCTCCTTTGAACGTTATCAGTTTAAAGCTTCGGCCGTTATATATTATCGCCCGTACGACTGAAAAACATCCTGCGTATGTGTGCCGCCACATGAGGCTATTTGGAACCAGAGCCTTGAACCAGAAGCAGGTTCTGAGAGCTTGTGTTACAAAGCCTCAACTACGAGGACAACATGAAATTGTTATCACATTGTTGCCAGAAATAATCAGATAACTGATCAGAACGAAACCTTGTAGAGATATGAACCCTTGTGTGCTAACAAAATTACTTAAATTATCTTAAATACAGATGAATCAATGCACTGAAGAGGTTCATTGGTGGTGTCATATACTGTAAATATATACATATAAAAAAGGTTATACATTGTCTACATGTGTCCACCTCTGTACACCACGTACCATCCAACTCACTGCAGCAGCCACTGCAGCTCCTCGGCATCCGTTTTCCCTTTGTTCCAACTAATGCATAAAATTCTGTCTTTGGCTACAGGCATTTTTCCATTGGACTTGATATCTCTGCGAGTTATAACACCAAAGCACAGAAGGAAAAAAAAAAAAGATTTATAGACACAAAACAGAACCTCAATTAAACCAGGCTGTGGGATTACTAGCACTGCTTTTGAGGTGCCCTTGAGCAAACCGCTTTATCCCTGATCTCTCTGATGGAGCTACACAGTAGTCAATCACACTCCTTTGCAAACAGCAGTGCGGTGCCTGCTGAGGCTGATTATTCAGCCACGACTCCTTAATCTAAAAGGAAGAGAGAGAAAAGTGCTCTAATGCTGAAATGCCTGTAAATGCAACACAAAGTCATTGCCTTGCAAACGTTTTAGTCTATATCTATACTGTACTGTAAACCAAGTCAATTGAGACCTCAAAGAATATGTGCTGTGTCTGTCACAGAGAGAGCTCTTTTCCTCTGCAGCTCTCAGCATTAATTATTAATCACAGAATGTTCTTTGTTTCTGATTTCATGCCGGCTTTGATAGTCAAGGTTGCTGATGGAGGAGCACACATTCAAAACTGACAGTTCAGCGTCACCTTCTCTTGACACACAACTTTAATTCATAAAGCAGAAAGGTGAACAGAATGCTTAGGACTTCTGAGAAATTTCTCAGTGTTCTCAGGTGCACTGATTATGTGTACGCCTTGGCACTGGCCAGGAAAAAAAAGAAAATCTTTTGTTGTCAAATTTCAAGTTGTTGTCAACAATTGTTGTGTCAATGCAAAGGGTCAGTGCTTTTTAATTTAGTTGCTGGAGTATAGACAGTTCAGATAGTCCAGTGACTCTTATATGCTCAGTGAATTCCAGTTTGTGTTTTAGTCTATGGTCATGTTAAACTACAAAGATCCTGTTTCATATCTTTGTGTTGCATTTTGAAGGATCGATACTCTACTAATCCAGCCTACATCAATTATGCACATGAGGAAAAAGAGCAATGCGATTCTTTCATGATTGTATAAATCTTGAACTTACTAATTGTTTATTTACAAAGTCAAAGAACCTACCGTTCATTTGTCTGGTCAAATCTAAGATGTATTTAAAGTTAGAAATAACAATATACAGCTGCTCCTGAGCAATTTTCAAATCCTGTTTATGGAAAGACAGAGTCAGTATACTCTGAGAGGGGAAGGTAACTTTAAAAAGCAGAAGGTTAGAACTTTTTGTATGCGTATTTGCATGTGTATTACAATTAATGGGGTGGGTTTGTGGAATGGTTTGGTGCTGGAGCTACAACACAGAGGAAAAATAGTTCAAAAGTTATGTTGAAACATGATATTTGAAAATATCTGGAGTAAAAATGATTCCATTTTCTACATTTTTGTATAATAAACATATGTATAGAATAGAAGAGAAAGTACTGAATTCATCCTGTGAGGGACATTTACATGTTACAGCAGCCAAAGAACAGACGCAAAAGAGAAGAGAAAAATCTTCACACACACAAAATGGTAGTGAATCTAAAAAGAGTTTAACAAAACCAAAACAATATTTAGGAATTTTTTTTTTTTGAAGGACAGGGTGCAATGTAGTGCAGTTTCTTATAAATAAAGATGAATACAGATAATGTACAGTTGATAATCCAGAATATTTACAGTGTAATTACAGTGTGCAGAAAGAGTTTCTACAACACAGAGGTGACCTGTTGTGCGGTGTGTATATGGCAATAGTTGAGTTTGGGGTAGGATTTAATAGGCACAGGCTCCTAACCACTCCGTTTCGGATAATGATTTGAATATGGTTTTCTTCTTTTTGTGTGTGTTTTTGTTGACACACCTTAAAAGAGAGAACACTGAGAGGAAAAAGTTGATTTGATTTGTAATGGATGATGCTGGATACTTGTGTGTGTGTTTCTCTTCTTATGTGTAATCTCAGCAGAATTCTACCTTGCAGTTGAAGGTATTACTAACACATTAAAATACAAAAACAAAGCATACCTCTAAAGAATTCATTTTCTCCATGAGACATACGTAGGCCTACTAGTTATTCCATAATATGTACAGTGAGTGTGATGTCTGTGTTTGTTCACTGAATGGGTTGATTTGCTGGTAAATGACTTTCTCTGTTGGGGCTCAATAAAGCTGTCTAATCTAATGTGTGATCACTGTATGAGAAGCCAATTTCATGGGTGCTGTGACCGACTTGCTGCACACAGCTGAATGATGCATCGTAAACAACCCCTATTCTTACAGTATAATAAACTTTGGGGTGTAGGCCTGGAAAAACAGATATGTAGGTCCAGGCATTTGAATAGACCATTCACTGATAGTTTTTGATTAATGGACATGTTTGTAGAGAAGATTCCCAGCTGTATCTACACGTGCCTGAAAAGTAATATTTGGCCCTTTTGGTCGACACAATTATTCATAATTACTTTAATTTCCATTTCATACCTCCCTATTGGTCCAAAAAGAGGTCCAGTGGGGCATTTCAGTAAAAGAATGTGTCCTACTAATGTGTCATACTAATTGTGTGGCTGACATACAAATGATGATGTGTTTGTCCAGGCCTGATTTACTGGCCATTGGGAAGAAAATGTGTTCCACATTTTCCTATTTTGGATTCCATAAGTGGTTGAGTTTTTCTTGTCTCTCGTGTCCCAGAAATTACCAAGCTCCCAAGCTATTTCTTGATGTAGTCACACGTTTGTTGTTAATTTCCAGCCTGTGACAATTATCTTCATTGGTGGTTTTCCATTTTGTGTGCCAAATGGGGTGGTTGGTTCTTAACACAAACAAGTAAATCCTGACACTCTGAGAGGCTGGAACCATGAAGGATTTGCAAAACATGACATGTCATCATGACTGTCCGCTCCTTCTGCCAGTATTTGCTGACATGAAACAGTTTGTCGCTCTGAGAGGGAGAGTGGTTCTTGAATCTTCCAGTGGTGGATTTCATCAAGGATTGGTCTCATTTATCATGATACCCCTACATTAGATAATGAAACTTCTAGCTTGTAAAATACTGATATTTTTTCATTATTTGGCATTTGTATGAGATGCAGCAGGATTGGAAATACCTGGACCAGAGTCTGACACGCTGCTTTTGACATCAGTATATAACAAGAAACTCTGAAATTGAGAGGTAAGTTCCCATTTACAACCACATTTCTTTCTGTTGCAAGAGACTGTTCACACGGGAACAGCAGACATGTTTCATCTGGCACAAGCTAGCACTGTTATTTGGCATCTGAAGCTGGGTCTGATTATGAAAACAAGTAACAGTAACATAATAATGATGTGGTTTAGGTCCGGCTTAGGCACAGGAGCACATTAGGCAAAGATCATGTTAATCATGGCTCATGGCTCAAGATCATAGCAGCCGCAGCAGCTGTGTGGAGCGTCTCCTTTTGGTGAAAGGGGATTTACATGGATGTTATCAACAGCCTGCTGTGTCCCATTTTGACATAACCTTTTGCATCAATATCCGATGCTAAGGGCTGACAAAGGGCACGCTGGGATGACAAATGGCTGCTCTTGTTTTATCTCCAAATATATTCAGTGTGGGTTTTCAGCATTTTCCTGAAATGATGATGCATCTTGTTAGTTCATCCTTTTATTGACTAGAATGCAGTAATAACATATTTGACCACTTTAACTTTTCATATCATTCTTCTTCCCTTGGTCGCCAGTGTTAATAAGCTGTTAAGATGTGCTGAGGTGATGGAAGACAAAAAGGGACATGTGTCAACATACTACTTGAATAACCCCTTACTACTTACACTTATTATTTCCAATAATATAAAAAAAAAGATATATTATTTGTGTTTTTTACTAGGATACATATGCCACCTCGGCTGCATTAAGACCGAAAGGGGTTTTAGTCAAACTCCAACAAGGGGATAAAAGGCAGCATATACAGTAGCTGCTTCACAGTCTCAGAGTCTATGATTAATTGGTGTATAACAAACAAAGCCTGTTTGGTCCCATGAAAGAACACACTGATGCAGTTAATGCCACCACACTGTGTTTATTGGAATATTTTTTGCTGATCTAGGGGAGACACAAAGGATTGTGGAGGTAGCAGTCAAAGAAGAGCTTAGCTATTTCAGTATGTGAGAAAGGGAGTGAGGAGGAGATTAATTGCACTCGAATTCTTTGTGTAAGAATGTGAATGGAAGGAAGTTTTACACAAACAGACATCAAAACCCTTTTGCAAGTGTTGCTGCACATACAATTGCACAAACTCTTAAGGACGAAAGTGTGTCAGAAAATAATATTTCATTTTGAATTGCAGGCATTGTATGTGTTAAAAGCAGGACACTTTTAAAGGATATAAAAGAGGATAATAAACTGCTGAAACATAATTAACCAGCCAACAGGAAATTCACAATGGCTGTGCAGTAGATACCAGTGTTTATCTCATTTCCAAAATGCACCGTGCACAGAGGATCTATTTTTGAAATCAGCTATTTTTATGGTAATGACTATACTTCATGATGTAACGCGTTTGTTTGGATTTCCGGCTGTCGGCGGGCCAGTTTGCCGGTGTGCCGATCCTCTGACAAGCTGTGGGTTGTACGGTATGTTTGCACAGACGTTATTGATTTTATTTCTTGACCATGCGGTTCACCTCGTTCACCCTGACCCAACTATTCACCTCTTGGAAAACAAATGCCCGAAGTTCAGTCTCAAATCATCCAAACTGCAGGTTGTTTTTATAACCTTTTTTCATTGTGCGTCGTCACGACTGTTTCTGATAATAATGACAGCATTCCTGTTTTTTTTTTTTTTTTTTCTGAATTGCTCACTTCTTGTACAGGTGATGAAGAATTAGATGAAACAGAAGTGAGCAAAGTGTTTCTGTGCCATTTGCAGCCTTGAGTGACACGCTCTGTGAGCAGATGAAGAAGGTGGGAGGTAGGATTGATTAGATGAATGTGAGACTCCACGGGAAAATCAATATGTTCACTCCGGCTCACGGTACATGCCAACCACCTTTAACAGCGCTGAGAGCAAATGGTGTCATGGTTTGTTTTCGACACTTGGTGCTGATGTGATCTCGGAGCTCTTCTTCTCAGTCGAGTACATGACACTGACTCAACTCCTCCCCTGCTGGGTCAGAATGATATTACTTGGCTTAGATCCCCTGAACCCCTCCTTTTTATTGCTGTCAGGCTTTGTTAAATTTGGGTGTTTGGTTAGGAAGTCATGTTGACGGGTGAAGACTGATACTAAGGATTGTATGTATTATGCATTATGTTCGCACGTTATCTTCTTCAGTTCTGTTCTTAGAAGTGACAAAAACATTACAGTTTACAAAAACATACAGGAAAGAAAACACTTTTCCACAAAGTGATTGTGCTTATTGAAACCTTTGTGATACATTTTTTTTCCTTGGGAAAAAAAAAAAAAGCCTATTTCAAAGACCCCCTGCCTCAAATGAATTATGACAACAGCCTTTGACTTTAAACTGAACTACTGGAGGCACCTGTCAGTCTTTGCCTGGAACTGACAGTGCTGTTTATTTGGGCCCTCAGCTTCTGTCCTCACTAATAATAATCCATGACAGGACAAAGAGGCTTCACAACACGTGGGCAAAAGGGATAAAATGCTGGTCAACTTTGTTTCAAAAACAAAAAAATGGGATGTTGGGGGGTGGTTATTCTTCACTAACACTTACTTACAGCCTGAATAATGTTACTTCCTGAAATGCAAAATTCTTTGCTGAAAACCTATTAATCCGTTCAACAATGAAGGTGTCTGATGTCTGTGTCTGGTTTTGTATTTCATTATAATTAATGATTCACTAATGTCATTGAACACTCTAGTACAAACACATGAAATAAGTATGAACTTGTACAAAGTTTAATGCTACGTTACATTTTTAAAATGGCTGCTCTACCCACAAGGCAAGAAAAAAAACTTCCACACCTGTTCTCTGTGGATACTTGTACCCTTTTACTGTCACAGCATCCAGTTAACTCTGGCTATTTGGCAAAGTACCTGGTCCCGCTGCACTTCTCCGAGTGTGGTGGCCTCCCCCCATGTAATCTTTTTAGATTATGCCTGACCGGCTCCCCTGGGTTCAGGCCCTGCCATCACACTCATGCTGGTAAGCTCCTCTCCCAGGCCTGGATCCAGGACCATGTCCGAGTCTCTCTGTTCCAGGCTGGAGCGCTGCTGCTACCACAGTGTTAGGTGGCTGGCCATCTTAATTGGGATTTCACCTGTGGACATCCAGCTGGAGGAATTCCTGGCACGTCCAAAAAAACTGGAGGCCCTGTGGTGCACCCAAAACAGGCTGGGTGGTCTATATATCTCAGCTGACCTGGCCAGCCTGGGGGTCAATAAGGAGACGAGACTGGAGAGCTATAGCGGGAGGTTTGACTCGCCTCATTTGGAATGTTTCAATCATGGCCTTCATAAAACAGAAAGATGGATGTGTTAATGAAGGAATATCAGTTGGGCTTTGTGTAAATCTCCCTGCTGTGCACATATCAAGGCATGCAGAACTATAGCTGGATGAAAATTGTGTCTCTTCTTTTGGCTCTCATTGAAAATTCCTGAAGACATTACTATGCAAATATTTTTTTTTTCATTTCAGACCTTATGCACAGATTTCCACATCATAATTGTGTGTTTCGAGTATTGGATCAGGATTGCTTACAAAGTATCTGTGTGGACACTAATCATGCCCATAGGCCCACCTCTAAAATCAGCGAGCGCAGAATAAATGTGCACTCTTAACCCAAACATTCTAAACCAAAACAACAACAAACAAGAACAAAAAAATAAGAGAACTGCATTTTTGTCTGGAGGCAGAATGTAATCATAAACAAACAGGACAAGAAGCTTGTTTACATATAACGCTGTGTAATTCTAGTCTTTACCTAAAGGTTAGCAGGGAACACCTCAGGGGTCTAGTTTGCATTGCTAGTTTTGGTTCACGTTGCCCCCTGCTCTTTAATCCCCCCCTGCTGTTTAATGCGTTTAGCCTGAAATCCGCTGGCTGTGAGGGTCCCCCTGCATTCGTCCCTCTGCCAAACCACAAGTAACCATCTTGCAATGTGTGATTCACTCCCGGACCAGTGTTGTTTGACATGTCTAATATGTACAGAAAGTTTAAATTTGAATTGACTCGACCGACGCTCCAGACTGTATTCCAGTCTCAGCTCAGTTGTGTGTATAAATTCAATGACCCAACTTAACCCCAAGGAAAACGGAATGACATGGACTGCACAACATGAGTTTACACCTTAGGCTCATGCTAGCGTTTATTGTGTCATATGTTACGTTCACACTGCAGGTCTTGCTGAGATCCGAGTTGTTCATATTATAATTTCAACACAGTCTCATGTGCAGAAGATGTCACACCCAGCACACTGTGTTTACGTATGTAATGTGAGACATCTCAGCGTGTGTGTATCACTTTTTAAGTTATTGTTGGCAACAAACTTATGACCAAGAGATAACCGGTGTCTGCCGTGCTTGTTTCGTCCATTCTCCAGCGCAGAATTGTGACGTATCCAATTTTGTGTGATCTGGGTCTGATTTAGACAAAAAAAAATCTGATTTATTCTGTTTGGTTCTAAAATGGCTGCCTGCCAAGGCTGGTACATGATGAGCTATGATGAACACATTCTCACTATTCAGCATCAGCTTCCTCTTGCCCTTTGTGTCTTCTACCAGCACGTAACACGTCCGTTGGTGTCCGACGATGCAGCAAAAACATTTTAACCTGTGATATCTGTATATACACATCAAATGAGATTGCCTCCTTTCTAATCAGGTCCAGCCGATCCACCTATGAATAAAGACGAGACAAATAACAGAACTGTATTTGGTTGTGAGGGCACCATGATGAAAAGATTTTCAGTTCCAATTTCTCAAAGGAGAGTATTTTCAGAACGGATGCTGCACAAAATAATTTCAGTTGAACTTCAGATATCCAGGTGGTCCAGTCTGCATTAATCAGAGGCTTGGACACCCCTGACAAAATCAATCTGCTTACCCAGTCGGGTTTCACTATGCGGCTACATCACATCAGGTGCACCGCAATGCCTTGGTGGCACAGTGCACGGTTTATGCCAGATCAATTCCTCACTAAAACAAACATGTCAACTCAGATTAAAAGAAAAATGCTACAAACAACCCTGTATGAGTGAGATAAAAAAATCAAAACTACTGTGAAAAAATTGTTTCTTTTCCTTTTGGCATGGCTCTTCAGTGTCTTAACCACCGGCATCTGTTGGATTATTGACTCATTGAGGTTTGATAATACCTGCTGCATCCTGTGCCACCTGCATCTAAACTGCATTTAACCGTCTCTGGTGCAGTGCAGTGGGTGTCACACTGACACAGCCACACGTTCCATCACACAGTCAGAAGGCAAACGATCTGTCTGATGATCCAATTTGCAATCGCGAGTAACATGGAAGAAATGTTTCCCAGGTTATTACTGGCGCGTTCACATTGCAGAATCATAGCACCTAGAAGTAGCATGCTAGTCCCATAGCGTGTAGACATTTACAGATGGGACAAAGGGAAAGACAAAGATGTGGCTATCGTTGACAGAACATGCACGACAAGAACCAGCACGTTCTGTCGTGCTGTGAGAGTGGAGGCGCGTCACCGCAAAGCAAGACAGACAGAAGAACAGGACAGTTTAGGAGTAGCGATTTTACACCAGAGGCGCTTCATAGGGCAAAACTACGTGACGTGCATGGTGTATTTCAGAAGTAAAATAAAGAACTGAAACTTTGAGGTGTAAATATCTGCATGCATGTTGGTACAATACTTCCCGTCCCCTCAGCGGTGTGACAGAGCAGACGGGCCTCAATCCTCCTTTGTGAGACCTGTATTGGGATATAAATGCTTGTTTCCATCTTTTCCAGGTTAGGTTTGCATTTTTAAATCCATGATTAAGCGTGGGATAGGGATTTGAGCATGGTGCCAGATGTTTTGTTTCAAGGCTTTGTGTCGTTTGAAACACGAGGAAAGGCATCAAAGAGTAGAGAACACATTCTCTCGCCACATCCATTCATTGCTCTCCAGTAAATAATTCGAAGAAAATGCTGATGCATGTGTTTATTTTGGGTTGCAGTGAGAATGCTTTTGTGACTGGACCTTGCAGATTTAGAGACATACTTTGTGGTAAATATCTAGCTTATTGTACTCATACGGTGTTTATTGGCATTTGATGATCACTTAGAGCTGTAAGAAAGTACTGTGCACTAATTTACCTGGAATAACAGTAGAAAATGAATACAAATACAAAAGAATACATGGCAAATGCATCGCTATGTGTACATACGGTATCAAAAATAGTGTTTCAATCATTTCTGTTTTACCGGTTGAGGCAGTAAATGGACACCTCTTACTTTCATAAACCCAGTTTTGTTTCTTAGCTTCTGAACAAGATCAGCAGATTTATTCAGTTTGATGCAACTATACCCTTGAAAAATCAGTTCTTGTGTAACTCCACAAAACTTCTCCAGCTTGTCTTCATTCCGAGCGCCAGATCATCTCCTGCACACTGCACACAAAGACAAAACTGTTTGAAATGTCAGGAATATCACAGTCAAAACTTCTGAATAAGAATTTTGATTTCTTCCATCATTAATCACTAATTTGAACATTAAAAGGTGCTTCTGTTGATGTTGTACATGCTATTATTTAATAGAAACAAAGTAGAACATCAGTACAGCAGAGACGCACAATCAATATCACAATCAATATGATACAATGAATCCAATCCAATCATTTTCAATGATAAAATGCCTTTTCTGGGCCACTGTCTGTAGACCAATGTGAATTTCTACCCCAGGTTCAATGTGTCTGTAAATAACTTAAATCAGCTTGCAGAGAAACACAAATAGCAATGTGGAATCTGATCAGCCATGTGTGACAATATGCAAATACACCTTGGACTTGACATCGGAATGTTAAATCAGTTGGTTCAAGGTATGCAATGAGATTGGAATGTTCCATTAACCCCCCTCCCCCCAATTCATGTCTCAACATCAGCTGCAGCTATTACATCAGTCAGGACATTACCAGTAAGGTGAGGTGGGGAGAAAAATAGATTTCATATTTGACAGGTCTTATCTGCCCTTCACTAAACACATTTGCAGGTAGGGAAGGGTAGACTAGATTAGTCAGTGCATCATGGGGAAGATTAGTGACAAGGGCAGGTGCCAATAACCCTATGTGAGATTGAAAATTTAGAAGTTCCACACGGCTGGTAGCTGACACTGCCAGACATCTTGTTGTATGAACCACAGCGTTGTCAAGCAGTTTGTGTATTTTGTTGATCTGAAATGACTAGAGATGCCAAAACATCCTCTGAACAGTTTCACATTAAAACAGCACAAACGATTAGTGCAACATTTTTAAATAAGGTTATTTTTTTGTTGTTTTGTGTTTTTTGGATTCTGGATTGGTTTAATACTGGCTTGTGAGAACACCAGGACATGAGTCGAGAAGGTGGTACAGCTGTGACTAAATATGAACTATTTATGTCCTGTTCTAATTTGAGTGTGTGAATTACTTTGTGTTGGCCTGGATAGGTAGGTACCACACACCAGGATCCCCTGTGACCCCATCAAGCTGAGCTGTGTAAATGTTTAAAATGTAAAAGAAACACAACTTTAAACTGAACCAAAAGGTTATTTTTTGCTGGTAATACCAGCTAAATTCCAGAAGATAATGTGCTCAGTTAGAATAATGACTCGACCAGCTCGTTAATAGTGTCAACACTGTCTCACCCCTTCGTAATCTTTTGCAGATGAACAAAGCACCCTCTGGTGTCAGGCTTTCAATTAACTGTAACATTTACCCTCTCACACCAATAAAACGTACTTGGCCTTTCATCCGCATACTACGGCAGTATGTAGTGTTGGGAGAGAGGTGATTTCTTGTGTTTTACAATCTCATTTAGCCCCATAAATGGAAGGCCTTTACAGTTTAACAACACCAAAACCATTTTAAAAGTTATGTTTGATATTGTATAACTGCATGGTTAGACATTTAGGCACTATAAATAGATTTAGCTCGGGAGAGATCACGATCTGGGTTTAAATCGCCGTTTTTCCTCTCAGCACTCACATGGTGGACTCAGCAGTGGTGCTAAGTGTCTCTCACTGATGTTAATTGACAGCCCGCTGCATCTCATATGCAAAACGCAGCTTTGTATGTCAGTTTTAGACACTTAATGCTCCGGCGACGCGTCACTATTTGACAACCTGGAATGAGAACTGGCTTGGATGTCTGCGCTAAGTATCCCTGCTAAGAGCCCTTGGCTCCCTCCTCTGATTCTGTCCTGGACACACTATCTGCAGAACACACATTGTATTTGGTTTAAAAATACAATTGTTTGCACTATTGCGTGTACTTGTTGAGGACAAGCATTACTATAGTGGTTTATTGTGTTGCCTCCAAAATGTCATAATTATAAATTATATTGATACTCTAATACTCAGTGTGTAACCGTTTGGGTGTAAAGGGGTGTTGTGCATCAGATATGAGGAAGCTGGTCAGAAGCGCACAACCACCAGAGGCGGTTGCACCAACGTAGGGGTAACACTGGAAGCGGCTGCACCACGGCTCAAGTCCCAGCGGGAGAATTCCACCACAAGAGAACAAGGCAGCGCAGAAATCACCAGAATATGCTATCAACACATTGATGATGGGCAGCACCAGAAACGCATCGGTATGACATGTTGTTTTTAAAAATGGACTTCCGGTCTGTGTGATCCCTGGAAATGGTCGCGGC
The DNA here is from genome assembly GCA_901007665.1 of Aeoliscus strigatus. Lineage (NCBI taxonomy): Eukaryota > Metazoa > Chordata > Actinopteri > Syngnathiformes > Centriscidae > Aeoliscus > Aeoliscus strigatus. The sequence continues at coordinate 393,645 of CAAKHB010007459.1, read as the reverse complement.
TCAGCTGCAACTGACCAAAATACAGTGATGGAAAAAATGACCACTAGTTATCTTCATTTTCTTGTTTGTTTCAATGCCTGGTACCATTAAACCATTTTCTTGATAATAACCAAATAATTAACTTCTTACATCAATTGCTGTGGCATTGTACTGCCTGATAGTCACGTGATTGCAGGCATGTATCTGTGTGGATGTCTGAATACTTTTTTCCCACTATAGCCCAGATGTGACGCTATGTTGCGCTGCCTATGGAACTACCCAGATTAAAGTGGCCACGATCATCAGCAGAGGTTGTGGCAACACAGACCCTGGCATATGACTGCATGTGTCATAAAATAAATAGTCAAAAATGTACTGTTGTGTGTACATTTCATTGATTTAAGTGTGCTAGAATGCTTTCAACTCTGTGACTAGCTGGTGGTCTGGCATGATTTCCTTCTTATAACACACTCTGCATTAAAACCTTCCCTGTGGACACTTGCACTCTGGGCATCAATGGCTCAGAGGGTGAGTCAGGACACTGGTCTGCTGCACAATGATTGGAGGAACTGTCCTTTTGCGTTTCCTTGTTTCAGTTGTGCAAAATAGCAATAGCAAGCAGCCATTTTCTACAACAGGGCGAAAGGTAGAATGTATGTATAAATAACTTTTATGATGTAGCTAATGATCTTCTCCTGTTAGAAAGACCACCACTAAACCACGCATGTCTGGGGTTCCACAGCGCTGTTGGCTTATTATACTGTAAATGGGAAACAAGCTCCCACGTTGGGCTGTACGGCTCCTGCGTCTGATACTTGAGTACAACAGTGAGTAGACTGTTCCCTTACATGGTCCCTTACAGTCACTTGAAAGGCCTGAGACCTGAGCTCTTTTGTGTTAGCGAGAGACCAACTCTCAACATCCGGAACACAACAAACCACCTCTTGATGACGTAACTCTGCAACACGTCTTAAAGGTCCACTCCGTAATCTCTCCTATTACAACTGCCTGCTAACAAAAGTGCTGCTAACATGCACGAGTTTGTTTGGATGTCTGTGTAATTGCTGGTAAGTGGTGGCTCTCATAAGCAGCATTTGAATCTGGAAGAAGTAACAGGCCCGATAAAAAGCACAGCTGGTTCAGACGTACTGCACTCCCGATGGAACACTCACTTTCAGAGGGGCATTTTTCCGCTAGCTTCATGTTGTGCTCTTCTAGCCAGTATTTCTGGAGGTCTGACACAATTTAAGTACCTGCACCGATTCACATTGTCGTTTCATGCTTCAGAATCGAACAAAATTGACATTTCCAGCTGTTATGTGCGCTCTTGTCTCAGCTAGCAGTTTCAGCGATGAAAATGAATCTGGATGGATTGTTCAATTACAACTCAGTCTGGGAACGAAAACTAAAGTATGGTTCTATCGATTTCTGACGCAGAAGGTAATCATATGAAAGAATGTTTGAAAATTACACGATCGTATACTGTTACACTGCCATTATACCATTTACTTCAGTGGAAATCAAAATCCCACTTGCCCCTTCGGATGTCATTTTTCTTATTTGTTCGGCTTATAATACTTTAATTCCAGTCAGTCTTCAGCATGTTAGCAACTCTGACAAACATTTGCAGTTCTTCTACCTGCAGGACACTAACAGAGGGTCTGTGTGTCTGTGTCTTGTACAACATCTCGACCCATCCTGCCTCCTAGCATCTAATTACCGCCACAAATCATCCAGAGATAATGCATTCCCATTTGTGATTAGCATGTAATCGACTATAATGCATTCCCATTAGCGATTAGCATGCAATCGACAATCATGCTACATCCACCATGAGTTTCTGAGACTCTTGCGATCTCAGAATTTGGCAAAGATAATTTGAATTGACTGTTTATCAGGTTCATAAGCCATGATGTTGCGCAACTTTGCAAGAATAGTTTGTATTGTCTTAAGCTACAGTTTCCAGAGAAATGCTGGTTTCTTTGCTGAAGCACACTGAGGATAGTACGTAATATAAGCATGTATGACAAAACCAAAAACTGCATTCATCAAAAAGTAAAACTGATCCAAGGTTTCCATTTTCCTCCGGGATACATAAAATATTTCGGGTTCTGTTCACCAGAGAAAACCCCCCTACCCCCTCACCCCCACACACAGTCATAATTAAGTTGTGCAGCCTCCATTATACCATCTGGAGAGATAAATTAAACACTGCATTCATGTGCTTCCATTACTGTGTTATCCCAGCTTTATTCTATATTATTCATCGTCTGTACTCCTGTCAGTTTTTGCTAGAAATGTCACACTGATGGGGAGAAAGTGGAGGTCATTTGCCATGGCCTATTTAAGCACGTTCGTGTTTTGCTTCCATATTTCTGGACAACCATTAATGTGAGAAACATCAAACAATTCAACCAATTAACTAACATTCATATGAGTTGTTGACTAGAAATGGAGCACAAAGAAGACTGTGATGTTCCACAAAACGGTTATAGGATAATTTGTGGTCGTAATCCATTCAGGTACAGTTCTGAGTCTGAATTTTGTGTCACCATAAATCGCTATTGATCTATTTATATGAAAACAAAAGCAGGCCTATTCCTTAAAACCTAAACTAGAGAAACAAAAATCTCTTTGTTCTTGATATTGTATTTGGCACAGGTTGTCTCCTGTCTTTCACTTTCTATTTGAGTGTGCTTATTACTGATCCAGCCTAAATCACATACATACACAATACCACTGGCGTTCGTTTTAATCTACGAAGGCAGTGTAAATTATCCGAGGAAATAAACCAGTGTCAATTTGAGATTAAGGTGCAGATGGCTTTGCTGGATCGACGGTCACATTTAATGCACATCCATCAAGAACGTGCTTTAAATAGATCAACTGTAACCGCACACGCACATAATGACTAAGTGTTGTGTTGACAATCGACAGACAGATCGAATGGGTCATAGCTGGAACTGCAACTAATCCACCAACATTCACTGGGCCTGCTCCGATACCTATCTCAGTTGCTGTGAAATTACTTGATCTGATTTTGAGACATTGGTATTTCTTCGATCGTTTGAGCTTCTTTCGGTAAAATGTGCTTTCCTCATTAGTGTCCGTTTTAGCCCACAACCGCATCTCGCGTCAAAATCTTTCTTTGAATTTTAAGCAGTTTTCAGACACCAAAACAGACCATTCGCGGTTTGTGTTTGTTTTCCAAAATGTTAACAGTGAAGAATAGACAGTGGCAGCAGTGTCTTAAAGGACAACATTTGACCCATCTTAGTTTGAAGTGATTTTACATCACTCATAATGGTGACAGCATAATTCAAGAAAGTCACAACACATAACACGTGATACGGCCTCAGCTGTAATTACCATGAATAAAAAGGATCGCAAGATATAGTGATAGTCCTGGAGACATCCAATTAAAATCAATAAGGTGCTACTCTCTGTATGCATCAGTCACAGTGCAGTTTAAATGAGCCAGACAGTTTCTTTGTCAGGATGGTAAAGAGAGCCAAAAGTCTTCTCTGTTGAAAGATCCATTTGAAGACAGTACAGGGATGGGGGAGAATAAATGGAGGCCGCAGTCATTAAAAGCAGCCAGTGTCAGAGGAAGGCTGACCAAAATCAATCATTAGAAAACTCACTTCACTACTACCTACATTACTTTAACAAAGGTCAGAACAAGTCATTGTTTTGCAAGTTCTCCATAAGTCTCAAGTCTTTATGCTTCATGAGACTTCTTGCAAAAGTCTAGACCCAACATAAGACTGGCAATTCTCAAGTCGGGTTCTGAGTCATGATGTTCCATGTTCACGCCTTCTTTAGACATAATACCATTTCTAAATTTAGACAGGCAGTACATGACAATTACAAAAAAGGATTTATTCTGTTGCTCTATTTTGGTCGTAAAGATAATTAAAAGTATTGCATCATTCATAAGGAAACAAAGAAAAAAGTGAATCGACACAAAGACGCTCATTGTCAATTCCTATGTTTTAGTCTTATATATATTATATATATGTATATATTATACAGCCCTTTGTAAAACGAGAAAACAATGAACTCAATTTAAACACAAATGTTTGCAGTTTATCCAAAAATTGTTGCATAAAATATCAGATTTACCATGACAGACAGCTATTGGATAATATGAATAAAAAAAACCCTACATGAGATACAGTACTTAAACAAGAAGTTTACCCTGTTTCCTACAGATTACAGACACGAGAGAAACAAATCAGTGAGTTCTTGGCTGTTTTATCATTCCAAAATAAAAGACTTTTCAATACACAGTGGACTTGTATCTGTTATCTAAGTGTTAAGTTCTGTTAAATTCTAATTAAACCGGATGTTTGATGCCAGAGTATCTCTGTTTCCCAGCAGATCCCTGACAAGAGCAAACAGTACAGGTTTAACTTTCAGGGACAGATGTGCCAAACATGACAGACAGGCTCCTGAGGGAGAAGGGGCCTCTCCCTCGCTCGTCACTGACTCATTGATTTTCTTTTGTATTTTTAACTGTTTCATTTCAGGGTGACAGACAAGGCAAGAAAACAAGCTGCTACAGACTGCTGAAGCATTCATTTTTTTCTGTTTCTTTCAGACTGAACTCTTACCATTTCAGTAAGAACACTAAATCTGTGTAATTACTTCCTCAGGCTTCTTTATTCTGACCCCCCCCCCCCCCCCCTGTCACGTGACTGATGTGAGCGCAGGGGGGATCACCAGTGTAATAGGTCATTCCTCATAAAGCTTGGGACAGGCAATCTAGACACATTCAGAGTGTTTAACAGAGAAACAGAAGCTTTTCTCTCAATGAATGAACATGGATTGCTTATCTGAGATAGAAGCATGTCCATGGATCATCCTGCTATTCATCAACAAGCATTAATTTCTGAACACGTAGAGGGATTTTGTAGTCTCTTAGCCGGACATGAATTTTTATGGCTTGTTAAAGGTAGATCTGCAAATTAGCTCCAAAAGTTAAATACCATTTCATTTCTTTGGCAACAAGGGGAAAACATTTTAATTGAAATATTTTCCCCCATTTTACTTCCAACTATAAACAGGTTTCCAGAATTTTTTTTTTTTTTTTTTGATTGATTGATTGCATGATTTTCTGCAATTGATTGCATTGTTATGTCAAAAATGCCATAATGAATTCAAAAGTTGGGTATGTTATACCATTTTGGCATTTTGGTTTGCAGACACTCAAAACAGCAATATTGCTTTTACATTGTGTCTTTTGAACCTCAACTTCTCTCAAATTGTAAAACCAAAGCAACCAAAACCAAGGGGAAAAAAAATCCAGAAAATCCATGATTTTCTTTTTCTAAATGTGTCCATCTTCCTATGCCTTTTGTGTCTGCATCTTAGTCCTGCTGGGTGACAATGGTAAACTAATGAATGGGTCTGACAGAACTGTACGACTGCTGACGTTTACTTACTTCCACCACCGTACATGTTAAATTGCCCGGCACTAATGAAGATGCATGTATGATGAGTTATGCAAAGTGTGTCTTTTGTGGTTTTTGATGGTTTGACATGAAGTCAAAAGGGGTTTTAGTGGTTAACAGCTATAGCTGCTTCTATTCCTTCATCTGTGCAAAAATCAATGCCATTTCAACAGACCATGAAGACGTAACAACCACACACTGCTGCTGTGTCATCATGACAACCGAACAATGTACCAGGACCTGTAAACACATCCTTTCACATTCACACATTAACCTCTAGAATGTAGAGTACGTCTGGAGTCTGGATGTACTGAATCTTTTAGCTTAATATGGATGTTTTAGATGTGCCCCCACTCCCAAACGGTTGATTCTACTGTTCTAATCATTTTTGTCAAACTGCAGAAGCCTGATTACAAGTCGATCATTGAATGTGTTAGAGAAACAACTAAAACACACAGGACAAGAAATAGGAAACAATTTTCTAGATGGTTGTTGGAGTGACATTAGGAGCGAATAGGAACGCAAATTCAGTAAGCCGCCGCAGTCATCCACACCTTTACTGTTCACTGTTGCAAAATGTACTACTCTGTACATGTCACCACTACTGCTAACTTCACGTCATGGCATTATTCAATCATGGAATCTCAGGCTGACAAAAGAAATCCAAACTCTGACATGAGAAAGCTGATGTCGTATGTCGTTTTCGTTATAGTGAAGTTGCAGGGCCCTGATTCGGAAATATGTTATGTGTGTCTCTACAAGATATATTTTAGCTCATCACTTGTTACAAAGACAAAGGAACCATGCAACAACCACATCTAATTAAGTCATGCTATTAAAATATTTGTCTTGTTTAATTATTTGCATCTTCTTTCACATTTTATCAAGCTATAACATCACAGACCAGCAAGCACTTCATGGTTGCACACTGAAACATCCATCCGGGAGATGATAGAAATACTTGCAAGCACATTAAGTGTAATGCAGTTGCAAATATCACAAAATGACAATGCATTTCATTGTATTTATTTTCTGCATGTAGTCCAACAAATAATCACTGTAGAAAGACAACAGACTGAAAAACAAGCTCTAGTATCCATTTGCTTCCTTTAAAGAGATAAGGTTTAGTTTGTCTCTTCTAGCAGGAGGGCCATTTTTCAAAGGGTGCAGCAGGAGCCAAGGCAGAAACCATTCCGGATGAAGGCTTGTTGTAACATTCACGGCACCTCCAGTAATTCAAAAATAACACTGCCAGAGATGCATGTTAATGCCAGGTCACAACGAGTTCATCATTCCTCACTAAAAGGATTTGCTGTAAGAATCGTGGTGTTTCTAGGGGATTATGGAAATATATTTATATTTGAGTTGTGATGGGTGTCATTATTCAAAACATCCATGAACATGTGCTAAAGGTTTGTGAGTAAAACATTACAACACCAGAGGTTCCTGGTGAAATTCCTCTCTTATATGACGGTGGCAGATACTCAATAATTTCTGTATGTGCAGAGACAGACTAATGTGAATGTTTTCAGATGAGCAACAGTTACTTTAGCACTCTGCTGAATTGCTGCTGCTCGGTGGTTGTGTCTACTTGTTGAAGTACACAGGGCGGCGCTGTTCAAGCTGATGAGCCTCAATTTCATCTTGCCAAGTACTGATGCCACGTTGTCCCACTTTCACGGATGGCCTTAATCTCTACCCTTAGCCGGGGCAGATTAATCCCAACAGTGCTGACATTATCTCCTGTTCTACACTAACACTGGACACAGGAGGAACTCCCCATGTCCTCACTTCTCTAAGCTCCGACATCACCTCTGATGCCACTGGATTGCATTCTGAAGCGTAAGACTACATGCCAGTGGTGGGCACAGCTGTGCATCTGTAAACTATTTATAACAACTGCAATTACACGGCAGTGTATGAATGTGTGTTGTCAACAAATGGGACTGGTACGCCTGTTTCTCAAGAACATTTATGGCATGGATTGTGCTCATGGGTGCTTTAAGACGTTTCTAATTGGCACATTATGTGTCAGATGTCTGCAGAAAGTGCAGTGCACAGCAGAACTCGTTCTTCTATGCAGTACTTTGACCTGTAGACAGACTTTTCAAGTCATAAATATGCATTGTGCAAGCTGATTAAAGGTCCTTTTTTCACATTGTGCGACTTCCACTGATAGTGATGAGGCTGTGTGAGTGTCGCGGGTCTTGATGATGTCAAACATTAATTACCTTTTTGATTTATATGCTTTGAGCTGTTGTTTGATGTACCATGACAGATTGTCATAATAATGATGGAGCACAGTTGGCAGTGGTCCGCTGGAACACATCTTGATGTAAGAATGAAGGTTCCTCCTTTTTGGGTTAAATCGCAGGCAGCAAGACTTGCTAGTTTGCTTGAAGATGTTTTGCCAGTCATGTGAGTAGCTTCCCTCAAGCCTTACCTTTTTTCCCCAAAGCCTTCACTTTAGTTAGTTACATTATCCCTGATGTTTTTTTTTTTTTTTTGCCCCCCTTGTTTCGTTGTTTTTGCCCATGGGTTTTTTGAAAAGGTGCTATATGTGCTATATAAATCAGAGCTATTATTACCTCCGCCAAGGAGGTTATGTTTTTGCTGGCACTTGTTTGTCTGTCTTTTTGTCTGATAACAAAAAAGAAAATATGCTCACTTTCATCGCTCTCACTTGAAGTGAAGTAGTAATTAAGTAAATCAAAACACATATGAACGGAATAACCTAAATGCAACGTCAGGATTCAGAGCAAAGCAGACAGAGCGACACAGAAGCATAAAGGCTCACAACAGCGTAGGGCACTCGTGTAGGCTGTGCATTAATTCCACGCAGAAGCATAAATCCAGCTTTGGACGTCAACAACTCGGATAAGTAGCACTGCCCACAAGTCAGTGTGAAACTGAAGGACCTGATGAGTGGCCAAACGTCTTAAAGCAAACTAGCAAATCCACTTGCCTATGATTTAACCCGGCAAGTTATTATTTCCTGGATGACTGAGAACCTTCATAGTCACGGTAAAATATGTCTTCAACCCATCACTTGAGAACTAACGCGCAACCCCCATTTATACAGACGTATATAAGGCTTTGGCAAGAGTTAAGAAGTGCTTGTTGATCACAGACAGTATAATACATCTGGGCAGTGTGCCTCCACATCCTCCCACTGTACGAAAATAAACAATATTTCAGCTACAAGAGCTGCCATACTGTGCCGAGATACCACTTTTATTTTTCATGCAATAGTGAATGGAACACGGTCAGCACAAGTGATCAGTGATTTGTCGTTTTAATTTATGAAAATGACCTTTTCTTTCTACGGACAGCTGCCATTACCCCTCGTCTTGACTTTGTGATGCTAAGTACCAAAACAGAAGTCCATGATTCCCATTGTAACACTCTGATTTGCTGTCAAACCTTCTGGCACTTCCACTTTTTAGCATCAAGTAACAACAAGGGAAATGCTTGAACATCAGCACAAAAGACACTAACTTCAATGACAGAAACTCTTTGGGGGGAATGTGCACTTTGAGCTTATGTTTGTTGTCTGCTCATGGAGCAGATCAGGCAGGATATGACTTAAGTTGCCGACAGTTACCAGGGGCAAAATCATTTTGAGTCACTTTAACATTGATGAGCTCTCAGGGTTTCCATATTTTGATATTCAACATCAATTATAGCCAGGTGGACTCAAATACAGGGAGCAGCACCAGTCACAATCACAAATAAGTCCTTCATTTTTATACAACAAACTAATGTACACAACTGAGTCTTATGAACTACTACTCATTGAATGTGTCAATGTGTCTATCTGCAGCGTGCTGCACAATGCAGGTGTGACCTGTTTCCACTTTGTTCACACTCTTTTTTTTTTTTACTTTTTCAGCAATGCAGGCAGTGTCAGAGGAGCTCACAAACTGAAGATCCCAATCCCAAACTTTTCTTCTTGACATCATGTCAAAGCTCTCCAGTCTTGTGTCTGGAAGAAGGGTCAGATTCCTGAAGAGAGCATTTCCAGCAGTTTTATTCAACAGAGTTTATCTGTGTTTAATGGGAGAATCCTGTCGTTGCACGTTTACACATACTGCAGGTGATGGGAGCTCTCCCCTAAATGTCTGACCACTTTCTTCTTACTTATTCCCTCAGTGCCCTAAGACATCATCTCTAATAACAGAGCACCTAACATTATTTGTTTTCTTAATCGAAAACACTATAATAATGTTTATTTTCTGTTGAATGCATTTGCTCTACACTAACATCCCAACTGGACAGAAATAAATTTGCATTGATATGCATATGTGATAAATCAGTTTATGTGTCATTAGTAAAGCTTCAGTTGGTGAAATGCACAAAAACATGTCTTGCACAATCTCCGTGTCTTTGGCCTCCATAATTGCGGTTGTCCTCAGAAATGTTTTTTATAGTATCAAGGTAATCTATGGCTTTCATTAAATTAAAAAAATCTCAATACTGCATAGAGGCACATATGCTCTTTTGAGCTATATTTCTATTGCACCATATGGAGCAGATATTTACCCATCCTTCACCAGCGGCAGGCTGTGGTAATGAAGACACTTGTCCCCTGAGGAGCGTCTATTTTTGCTGTCCTGTCTGAGAGCAAATCAAGGGAGCATCCCCATGTCCTCCCAGTCACACGACCACCAATTGCTGTCACTGGACAGAAAGATAACTGGCTCAACCAAGCATTTCCATCTCTGCCTCCGTGTCCTGTGCTTCCATCTTCCCTAGCAAAGGTCTCCTGGCCACATCAGAAGAGAAAACCGACACATTCTGGAGGCACACACCAAGGTTTATTCCTGTTAATACTTCGAGGACATTTAAGCTCTTCATCATCTGCCCCAGATGGTGCAGCAAGAGGCAGGTCTTCACTGCTCTTCTCATGTTCAGCTCAGGTTGTTGATGGTAACTCAGCTTAATGCGTGAGTAGTGTCAACTACATCTGAATTCCTCTGTGTAGTGAGTCAGACACCGGAGAATGAATTCACAATTTAGCGGATGAAATTATTTGCTGAACGTCTGTCAGTCGCAGACAGCACGTCACTCAAGGTTGATCTGTCGCACTCGAAAAACATATTTCTGTCATGCACAAGCAGGGCTGTGCATGTGGCATTTTACATTTTACGTCAGTAAACATGCAAATACCTGAATTAAAATAGTGTTGAGTAGAATTCAACAAGCAAAAGTGAAAAAGTATGTACCTGTAGCCTGTGCAAAGCTAATTGCTTAGGGTGGTGGTCAAGTGTATGAAAACAGAAGACGTCTTTTGTGAAAGTGTAAGCATACACAGACTGTAGGTAAAAAAAGTACAAGAAAACGTCTCAAAATATTTGTCCTTCACTGCCTCCCATCCCTGCAACTGAGGCACTACCCGACAGACCCTGACACTGATGGCACGTTCCAGTTGTCTTCCGTGGTTGTTTCAGTTTCTTTGTCTCAGTCGAATATGGTGAAATATAAACATTGCTTCATTCTTTTCTGGATCGCATATTTGGTTTGCAGCTCTCTGTTCTCAGAAAGAGCTCGTCCAAAAACAGCCTTCCTAGAAGAACCCATCTTGTTTTCCGAACCTGCTAATATTTTCAACCAGAAATAATGTCTTTGTGAGTTCAGACCAGTTGGAGTTTACCACCAAATTTTTGTCAATTTACTGTCAGTATGTGTGTGCCTGTACATATAATTTGTTTTGGTTTCAGGGAAGAAGCAGAATAACAGGAAATACACACACTTGACTTTTGGATATGAACAATGTTTTATATATTCACTTTCTATTGCGGTAAACAAGTGAGGCGCTGTAGCGAAATGAAATAAAAATAAACACATTTCACACATGTACTATAATATTTTTCAGTATTAAAGGTATTCCTGCCTTTCAGAAAGGAAAGCAAAGTTAAAGCTGGAGAGCAGATGGAGATAGACAATTTTCTTGAGAGTCATTGTGAAGAACTTTATGCATGGTATGTTGAGGCTGTGAGATTGGATGGCATAGCTAACCCTTCTGCCTGGCAATAAATATTTCAAATAATTGGCCCCTGGAGGTCACTTGTGAGGCATGTATGAATTTTTATTTCATTTGACAGTGTTTTAAAACAGTGTTGCTCAGCAGCTTCATTGTCAAACCAGTGCATGAATATGGAAATGTTTACGCACAGATCCGTCATGTATGATGACATGAATAAGTGCAAACGTACTGTACATGGCTGAATCCAGCAAAATCTGAAATATATCATCGACTAAGATATAGCTCATCCACGCCTTTGTGCCACATCATTAACTTTGGTTAAATATGAAAATCTCCAATATATCCACAGCATCCCCACGTACCTTTGGGTATCATGATATTGTGTGCATGGTTGCAGACTCACATGCATGTGGTCACATGGATATAGACTGTATATCCAGCTTCTGAATGGATGCAGTCTGAATGAGAGACGGGTAATGATCATAATGATCTCCTGATGAGCTTTACCTGGGCACTTTAACATAAATGAAGTATTTTCGCTTTTTACCCTTTTACGTCTCATAAATATTTTTCCTGTGATTACGTGATGTGTCGTCGCGTGAGTGCCTCTGGAGCCCCATATCCCCACCCTTAACGTCGGGGCCAAACGAGGGAGAGCTGCAAACCTGAGGAGCAGAAACACAGTGAACACTCCAACTTTAATTTAATCCTGCTGTGTAAACATACATTCCATCAGAATTTGGAGGTAGTGTGTCGACACCATGCTCTCATCCCGTTAGTTTTGTGTCTTAAGGCAGCACACATGTTCCCCTTTACTATGAGTGAGATGCAGCCCAATATACAGTCAGAAATGTGTAGGGAGGAAGGTTGAGGTGATTGATTGGTCCAGCCAATCAGACGTTGAAGCAGGATCTTTTGGGTGTTCTTTTCCTCTTTGCAAACTCATTGACAATGAATCCAATTCGTGTGGATTTCTGTCCCTTTCTGAGCTTTCAGTTGACACACGTCCAAAAAGTTGCAGTACACTGTTCCTGTATTTATTTCATACTAGGATGTGAATATTTAAAGACAGATAAAGTTCGTCACACTGACTGTTTTCAAAGGCTGCTTACACACACACACACACACACACACACACACACACATATAAAATTGGGCACTTGCTGAGTGATCATTTCTTTTCTTTTAACGTATAAGACATTGAAAACCATTAAAAGGACACAAAGTGTGCTGTGTGATGCCCTCGCTGTTCAGATTGATCTGCAAATTATCCATTGTCTCACAGCATGCGATTCAGATTTGCTCGAGTGAAGTCAAAATGGAGTGTGTCAGAAAACACTTTCATTTATTGCTGCAACACCTCGCCGTTCTGCACAGCGGTAAATCCATTTATGCCGTATGGATCATCACACAACCTGGAATGCGTGATGAAAGAAGGCAGGTAATATCAGACTGTTAGGTGTTTACAAAAGGGAAACAAACCATTTCCGGTGTGGGTTAACTTGACATTTCTTTAATGTAGGGTTTCTATTTAAGAACAACCTGATTGTGTTTCAGAGATTCAATTACTGAATGGTGAACATGGATTCAGACTTCCCTGTCTGATGAAAGACTAGAATCATTCAAATTGCTCTTAACTTTATGTGGAGTAGTTCTGAAACTACAGAGAGCTCTACCGAGAACAGATACACAGTAGTCCAGTACTTTACAGCACTTCCTCTGTAATCCCCTCACACCGTTCAAATGGACCCCAGTGATCTCCAAATAGACCACTCCACATGCCTACAAAAAGAACATTCGTAATGGACAATGATCACCGTCTGTGTATGTCTTCCTGTTTTGTGCATCCATCTTTGGCCATCTCCCCTACAGTCCGGAAGCGTCAGGACTTGGCATTTGAAGATGGGCCCTGAAAGACTCTGGCTAATTAGTTCCTGAGGCAGGAGCAATCCGTCTTGCTTAGGAAGTGATGTGTCTACGTCTGCAGCTTTGGTCAGTGCACTTAAAATTGGAATTCCTTAAACTCAGGAGACAGAGATCGAGTGGAATAAACAATCAGTAAAGTACTTATGTAGTGAAACTGTTCATTCTCATATCTGCAACCAAAAAAAGTATTCGTGATCAATGACAAACTGACTGAAGTGTAATTTTTCTCACCTCTTTTTCCATGGACATTTTTCCAAACTCATGATATTCTCATTGAAATCACGGAGGACAAATTATTATATCGGACACATTCATCAGATGTGTTCTACACCATTTCTGAACATCATTCAATGCTCCACCGCTGCTGTAAGATGTGTGAATTATGTAGCAAAGGTCAGGTCGAAACATATCAGAGGATTGGAACACATTTCAAGATTTCTGGCACAGTTGCGTTTATCCCGCTGTGAAAATTCTTCACTTTATTCATTCATTCATTCATTTATTCCTAATGTAACCACTTGACCCTAGACCCTTGACCCTTTGATGGCGCACTGACTTGTAATAGGACATCTACATTTATCTCACAGGGGAAAAAAAAAAAAAGCAAAACGCCTTTTGGTCTCCTGATTTTAAACTCCCACCTTTGTTCAGTCCTCCCATGATTGCATATGCAGTAGCTGGAAACAAGAAATTTGCAATGCCATCATGCTGCAGTAAATACGTGTGTAGTGAAATCAAGCAGAGGACTTGACTGATTTTTCAAAAAAACAACAACAACAACAACAACGAATAGGCCGTGTTATGTAGGTGAGTTCTCATGGTGAGCAGCTCTAACTAAGTGCTGAGATCAGCTGTTCTGTGTCCATAGCAACCCCCAAATCAAGAAGAACACTTCATTTGGTATGTTAAATAAGAAATTGCTATAATGGTGATGTGAAAAGAAGCAGCACTGGCTCTATTAAATGTTTTGTTGGACAAAGCAGTGGCTGAGGAGGATTTTTGATCTTGTTGCGCAGGAGGATGATGTCACAGTAGGGTTTGGCTCAAACTGATCAGTTGAAAACTGCTCACTTCTGCTCTGAGAAGCTCTCTCAGCCCGACCAGTGCACCCACAGTGTGGCTGATGTAATCATACTTCTGTTGTCCAGATTGGAAGTGAATGTTTGTTTGGCTCCAAAGTCTAAGCCCAAATAAAACTGTATGGAACTTAAAATAACTCATGAATTACGGTTGAGCCACATTTGGATTTAATTGTATTATTGGAATTATGTTTATTCCACACCAGGATCTACATCATTCTGTCGGAGGAAGTACTCCATAAAATATGTGAGGGAGTTGTCTGCTGCACCTCCAATGATCTGAAAGAACATTCATCCTTGATACGCAATGAAACAATAATCATTATAATAAAATGGTTACATGTTTCATTTGTGATATGAATTTCCTTTTATGCTGCCATCAAAATTTAATGCATTCTGCTCAGCATGAGCTCAGTATGTGTTGCTCAGTATGTCCTCGTTTATTGTATAAAAAAAAGCTCTGGGTGCAAAATACATGTGTTTAATTTCGGCAGTTCTGAAATTAAAGACAGACAAATATTTCTTGTTCGCTCTTTGTTTGTTTAAGCACTCTTCTACTGATCTACAGTTCAGCTGACATGTTTTTCTAGTTGGGTTTTATTATTGCGTTCATACATTTGGTACAATAAAAAGTGGTCAGGAATGAATCCCCACGGCAAAATGAAAGGATGAATGAGTAGTTGAGGCATCTTCTCCCATCTGGAGGTATTCAGTGATGACTGTTTGTGTCTCCTCTAATCCTTGACGCGCCAGTTCATCGAGGAGAAAGTACATTAACTGAATTTCAGTGGCTCCCAGATGCAGAGAGAAAAGTGGCTTCCCTCTTCCATATTTCCTTCACACCAGCACATAAAAGTCAGATAATCAACCAAGTGAATAAATCATGTGCTTCACCTGCAAATTGAGAAAACAAACAACAGATGTGAAAGAACAAATCTAAATAATTCAAATTAATTAAAAGATGTTAAGATGTTTACTGCCTGAATGCTTCTGGTTCAGGTGCGGAAACTGAAACCTTTTACTCAGCCAGGACTTCACGTTGTGTTGTTTTTAGCGAGTGTAAGCAGCAGACAACCTCCGTGTTTGTTGATATGTCACTTTTGAACACACACCTGTCTGCACGATAAAGAAACTTTGGAAATGATTGCATGAAAAGTACCTTGTGTGTGGTCCTGAGTCATCTGGTGATGAAACGTCCTGAAGCAAACTAGCAAGTCCAATTTCCTACGATTTTACCCAGCAAGTTCTGATTGAAATAATACTGGTTGTTCTGACTGTGATCATGCTTTGATCGTATTTAACAGACTTAGTATAAGAATAAAGTGGAAAGATTGTTATCTGTATGAATATATCTGAAACTCTACTTACCCACCTATGAGATGACTGCAAGCTGCGGGGACTGAAGGAATGTTAATTTCTCCTGCCGTACTGGTGCCTTACTGTTTGTGTGTGTGCGTGTGTGTAGGAGGAAGAGAGAGGGGGTAATTACATGCTTTCAGGCATAAGCAAGCAAAGTGGTTACAGTACTGCTTTGGTGGAACTGAATTAAAAATTCACTCCTTATCCCCTCATCACTAACTTGACACATGCAGAAATGATTTTCTATAAAGATGTGCATTGACCCAGATGCTGTAGGAATCCTGCTGGCAAAATGATGGAATAGAAAGCAGTCGGACAGAGTGATAGCACGTAAATATTGTCTGAAAGATATTTACCTCCATAAACAAATGAAGTTATATGTCTACTCATCTGTTGCTGTCCGTCAGTTTGTAAGATATCCCAGAATTAATCAGTGGATTTGGATGAAATTTCATGGCAGATGGCTGTGGGCCCCAAGGTTCAGTTGATCAGATTTTGGTGATTTCTGGATCTGGGATGGCTGCCACTGGGCAATTATCATTTTATCCTTTTAGACCTAACTTGTGAGCTGTGTTCATGTTCACGGGCTGTTCACGTGTCAATGGGGAGGCTGCAACGGTCTGGTCACTTAGGTGTGCCTGCCAACGATCTGAGGGTGCACAGGGGAAGTTACGCCAAAGATACGTTTTAAAGCAAATTATATTTCTAAATATTACGCTGGTATATCAAAATGTGATTTCTTATTTCTAACTGAGCTGAGTCCCACAGAAACTCAACAACAAGCATTAAGTCATTTTTTAAAAGTTTTTCTCAAAATCTTTGACAGTAAGTTTGATTTGTAAAACTGTGACTTTTCTCTTTTGTCTTTTACCATATACGTATACATATACACACACACACGTATATGTACATGTATATATGTACCGTATATCTGTGTGTGTGTGTGTGTGTGTGAGTATGTGTTTCTTCATTTATAAAAAAATGAGCCATTTGCAGCTATAGATCTGTGCAGTGAAATCGAACAGAAAAAAATATTTTTAGTATGACAATTTTGATTTTGCTCATAGGGAATTTTAGGATGGATGAGAAAATGAATATAAATTAAATACATAGAGTTAAACACAAACTTTCTGTGTCTTTTGTGGACAAACAATTCAGTAAGGTGCAGGGTGTCATGAATGTCAACCACTTTCAAGAAATACTTAAAACAAATGTTTATTTCACCCAATCTTAACGCACAATGATATTGATGCAGCTAAAGCACATCTGCAGCTGATCCCAACCTGGTCAACCCTGCAAGCCTGGTCGTGTCCCATTTTACGAAATCACCGCTAATCTCTGGTGATGGTTGAGGCACACTGCAATGTGTTCCCCACTGGCAGACTTCTGAGTCCCCCATGCATAATATCCATGCAATTCTGCTTCTGACAGATATGTGTTGTAATCTCTTTGAAAATGAGCATTTGCAACATGTAAGAGCCTCAAAGCTGTGGGTCTGAGAAGCGTGAGAGAGAAAATGACATAGAGAAACTGCAAAACCCCAAAAAAACAACAACTCTGCCTTGAGACTGGCCTTTTCACCAGGTTTTATACAGAGATGGGTGTTCATTTCTGTGAGAGCAGTTGGTTGTTTCACACTCATTATGAAAACCGTAACAAATGACTCATAATGTTTGTAATGGTCATGGACTACTGCATACGGTTCCAGTTTAAAGGGTTCATCTTCATTTTTTTCTTGAACAAACACAGCACAAAGACTGAAGACCTAGCTTTATGTTCTGTCCTGAATGGTCTGCTCCAACTGCATGTGTGAGCGCTCAGGACACAAGAGCTGATCAATCTGACAGCACCCTGAGGTGATCTGGGCCACATTTGATCACAGTCTTACGAAAGCAATAACGCAGATGCACTCCTGTACGAAATCTTTAGACCAGCAGAAAAATGATAAGTACTAGCATTTTGCACTAATGAATCATAACCAGATTTTAAGTACTGCAAGATTGAATGCAAAAATGTAGCCCCCCCTGCCCTGAACAGAAGAAAAAGTGTCAAAAAAGGACTCAGTAGTACGTAGGCACCCACCGTTCGTGTTGATCACTTCTAAAATTAGTGTAAGCATGCTTGATGTGAGTGTTTCCCAGAGGCTAGTGAGTAAATGTCATGTGGTGAAGATGGCTTCACGTGGCCTGCAGCGCTGTGCTGTTGAAACACCCAGTCATCACCACGACAACCAGGGCCTTCAGTCAAAAGGGGACCGTGCAGCATCCCCAAATCACCATCCTTCGTCGAATGCCCCTCCACAACCTGAAGCTCCATTGAAGGAAAAAAGCACCCCCCCCTCCATGATGGAGTCTTCTCCACTGTGTGGGTAGAAAACATAGTAGTCAAAGTAACATAGTGTGTTGGTTACTGTGGTCCCAACTGCTCTCAGACCATGAACAAGCTCCTCCCATGTAGTTTTGGGCTGACCCCCCCCCACCAGCCTTTCTCTTGCATGGAGCTCCAAACTAAGGGTGTTTGATGGTGCGATTATTCAGAAAATGAGTGGATATAAAATGACCAACAGTTGTCACTCACTCACCAAGGTTGTTGGTGATGTGGCCCGTTCCAATCTTGCACAGGTCAACAGTCTTATCCCTGACGTCCTTTGACAGCTCTTTGTCTGAAGTGTCTGAAATTGAAGAAATTGATTCTATGGACAGGTGGGCCTGACACACAGTCATATGAGATCAGGACTATCTGGGATTGTTTGATAAGTTGGGTGCTACAGGTTCACACAGCCAAGCAGTGGGCGTCAAAACGTATTTTCCTCAGTGACATGTTAATTAACTCATATCGTTAATTGCCTTCACTCAAAGACTCCTGCTCTTGTTTGTTCTTTTTCCATTTTGGAACTCTGTTTACAATCCACCAGCATGAAATATGAATACTACTACTAATTTTTCGGCCGGTCTTAAGATTTTGTTCAGCAGTATTAGACAAACATCTGCTGCAGTGGTGCCATTGTCATGAGCAGAAATATCTTTTCACTCTCAATAAACCACAACAATTATACATTTGTTCAAAATGGCTGAAAGAGGCATCTGAGATACAAAACAAGTGTGCAAAACCCCAGCAAGGAATAGATTGTTTGTGAGGTACCACTCTTTCTCCCTTGTTAAAGTCACTATTCCAACAAATATGGATGCTCAATCATCCACGTTCTAGTCTCTTAATTACATTGTCAGCAGTGCTCGTAGTTCAGCGATGGGTTGGAATGAAGCATGTTTTTTTCACAATTTAATTGCATTTTAACATGTAACATAATTTGTTTTTCCCCAAATCCCAGAATGACGTTAAATGATGGCACCCAAGCAAAAATATTCAGTTTACTATCAATAGCAAGCAGGAGGAGCAAGGAAACAAGATAAATATACACATTTCAGAAGTTTCCCTTGACAATGTTTATTTCCTTGTTAAAATGTCAATATACATATGGGCATTATAATTCATACAATTGCCCTCTTGCAATAAAATTGTTGTGTGTACAGTGCACACAAACATTGTGACTGTATGTCATCTCTGACCACGTCATTTTCTCCTTTACTGACACAGATCAAACAGAGCGACTGCAGTTTTGCATCGATGATCATTTCTTCTTCAATATAAAGCTCAACCTGTCACATCCCAGTAACTGAAGTGTAAACAATTTTTCAGCTGTGACATGTCTTATCAATTGTTCGTTTCAGGAGACGTGAAAGTCGTTTGGATGGAGTGATGAAGATAATTAAAATCAAACACACTGTACCTGAGCAATTAAACTGAGCAATTAAAGCGTTGGATGGTTAATAGCTGGTAGGTCATTTACATTGACAACAAACATGCTAATATTCAGATCAACATATCAGATGATAAAGGCACACATTTGGATAGTAATTCACTTTGAGACATAATTTAGTCACGCGAGTAGAATGTTGAAAGTGACATGCATTGGATGAACAGATTTTTTATTTTAAAAAAAGAGGGGGAAGGATGGCGGCATGGGCCAGATGGAAAGCCACAGTGGATGTGGTGGAAGTTCAGGTGTTGAAGTAATTGCAGCGCCGTAACGACATACTATATTTAATAACTATATAAACTTTAATGTAACCTCATAACTTGGCCTTACAAAGTAGTCAGTTCATTTCTCTGACAGGTGCCCCTTTTGCTTCTGTTTTGTGTTTTGCAGTTTGTTTCATGGACTTCTGGAAATTCTGGCTGGATTGTTTTATTATGGGAAAGAGATGTTGTAGTGTCATCTTGACATTTTATCAGAGGGTGTCTTATTGTACACTCTTGACCTGGATTAATAATTTAGATGATGTATGTCTTGTTTTCAAGAGTTGATATTCACTATTGTGCTTCAATCAGAGTTAATCCTACTGTGAAACGTATTGTAGCTGTGTGGTTTGCCATAGGCACAGTGCCGCTGGCAGACAGGTGAGGAGTTCCAGCTGTAGTTACAGGGTTTTACAAATAGTTTATATTTAATTAAACATATACACAGAAACAAAAACAAAAAACATGATACTGGTAACCACTTTACTCTATACTTTACTTTATTGGTCTACTGTATTGGTATGAGTACATCAAAGAGTATAGATGGAGCATGGCTTTATTTCACGTGGCCATAGGTCCCCTCTCAGCTGTGCTCCACAGCTGGCTGAAAGCCAGCATCATCATCCAGTTCCCTCCATTGGCAAATATCCTCCAGGGAGCCTTTTTCTAACTGCTTTAGTCCGCTGACTCTTCATACTTCCTTTGTGTGGTGCCATGCAGCTCACCTCTACCTCAGCTCCTCCCCTGGATGCAGCGTCTGACTGAATCACTGTCACGTCTGTCATCACTGCTGTCTATTCTGTTGGTCTTTGTTGCGGCCCTCTCGGCCTGCAGCTTTCCATGTATGCACGTGGGGGAGAACGGGGTTCAAGAACAATCTTTCTGCCGACTGATAAATCCTGCACCTAAGTTTGACTTCAGTGTTCCTGAGTAAACATGCGCTCAGATCTCTTCTGAAACTTGAACCGAACATGTTAGATCTGCACCAGATTTAACATTTATTAACCTATTTGGGGATGGAACGTGGGTGGAATGGTTCACAAAATCCACTGGTTCATATCATGGTTTGGGGGTCTGTCATTTTCAGTTTGGTGTGGTACACATTGTTTTCTACTATTTTCAAGTCATCCAGAAAGTGACAGAAAATGGAACAGGCAGGTACAGTACTGGTCATTCTAGTAGTACTGTAGTACTGTGGTCTCCTATTCTGAATAAGCGTCTTCAGTGGAAGTTGGGGAACATCCAGTCGACTTTCAGTCTGTAACTGCGTGCCACCACTCCTCCTTTGTAGACCAACACGCCCAGCGCCCAGTTGTTGGTTAGATGATCTGAGTGCAGACTCTGGGATCTACATCTGCGCTGCCTCGAACTAGGAAAGACACTTGCGTTCTTTGTTTGGTGCTGTGCGTCACTCAGCTAAATAGAGCCCCATTAGTAACAATAAAATATATTTACTTTTTTGGACAAAATGTGTGCCTCCCCAAAAAAAATGTTGCTTTTGAGGCTTCAAGGGGGGGCTCAGGGGTTAATCAGGGGTGCCGAGCTCTCCCGTAGTTTCCACTATGGTACCGACCTGTCCCGAATGACGTGTGTATGGAATGGACATTTATTGATTTGCTATGGTCACTAAGTAGTGTTTGACGACAACTCCACCTTTCAATTAACTTTTCATTGTCAAGATCTTGTAACGCCGGCAGAAGGATGCGCAGAACCCAGATGCAGAGGACCAAAATTACAATTTTATTAACAATTTGAATCAAAACAAAGGCTAGACTTCTGAACGAAGTAAGGGAATCAAAAGGAGGGGAGAACAGAAAGCGACACTCACTGAGGAGGTGAACAAACATACAGGATAACAAGAGGAACAGAAAATCACCCGAATCGGGGAAAGGGAGAATTTGGGGGGACTGAACAGAAATCGCAGAACTAACAGCTAAGGATTGGCTATAACAAAACAATGGCTACAAAAGGCTTAACAAAAGAACTCAGGTACTCACACGGGGTAAAGGATCAAACAGACTGTGACAATGGCTAGACGCTTTCTCGACCACAAGGGTAACGATTCGGCAAGGACGACAAGACATGACCGGCTTACATAGGGGTGAGCGGGGACAGGTGAAACCAATCAGACAATCAGGGGGAGGAAGGGCAAGGTGGCAGGCATGACGACAGACACAGACTTTCAAAATAAAACGGGATGTGGAACCGACATGAACAAGATATACAGGCAGACTTGACCAACGTGACAGATCTCTGTGCTGAGAAAAAAATACAGCATAATTAAAAGATAAAAATCAAAATGCTGGACGGTTTTGTAGTGCAGTAAAAAATGATTTCGGCTGAAGCATTCTGGGCTCGGGCCCAAATAATGTTCCCATTTTTTTGAATATCCAGTTGAGCTAAAAAATGTGTAATTCCCTTGTGACAGCTTCTCTACATCTGCGACAGATGGTAGTTTTATTTGACTTTCCACAAAAACGTTCTTTGTAAGGAAACTTTTCAGGGAGATCTGTGTCCACTGAGTTGCTGCGAGTAAATTATTAGTAAGTTACTGACCTTAACTTATCTCTGGCAGCTCAGTGATATATTGGGTGAAGTGGGATTGATACAGGTATCGCAGTAATCAGTATTTCACGGGGGACGGGTACTTAATGATAACTGGAAAGATAAGAAGTGGAATGAAAGGAGACAGTGTAATCCTCTCCTAGATGGAGTTCGTCCTGTTTGTGTGTCAGGTTTCTTCCTCCTGGTGATTTCTCACATCTTAAATAAAAATCTATTTAAAACCCATTGACTTTTGCCCATGGTACAACAAGAAAAGTAAGCACATGAATGCAGCATAATGACTATCGCATGGTAGAATCCCCTCTTTGATCAGCCCTGAGCTGCCATATGGACAGCAACACGTTCAGCTCTGTTACCCCAATAAATTGTTGTTGACACTGCCCTCTAGAGATGTGTGATAGTGCATTAGCACTGCAGACCTTTCCCACAAGCATCCTCTCTCCTCCCTCAGCAGTCAGGGGAGGGTCATCTCTCACACCACACTTTGTGCTCTTGACTTGCCATTGATATATTTCTGTATGTTTCCCTGTCACGACAACGGGCAGCTGGTGCTGCATTTGTCAACAAGATTCAAATGATGAGGAGAGCACATGGACCATGAAGTTAACCTCTTCCTGGACAACTGTTTTTTCTGTTAAGAGATTGGTAATTCCTGCTACTCTCAGGTTTGCACATGTTATACCTTGAGTTTGCTCTACGGGCAATAGAAAACAACCTTAAGATCAGCCTTCATTGTCCCACAGCAGGAAATTTATGGAATTACAGCAGCAAATTCAAAAACATAGTATAAAAAAAAAGTAAACATGCGATATATGCAGATTTTAATAAAATACTCCAAGTTAACATGCTAGGTATTTTACATGATGGTGATAGTATTGCATATAGTGACCATGTTGACCGTATTTATTACACATTAATTGAGATGTGAAAGATTCACATTTTGCAAATAGATCAGTGGAATAGACAATGTAAGAGCAGTGCTGTGGTTTGCAGTGCAGATCAATATTGGAGTGGAGAAAATCTGTGGATGTATAATCTGTTCTCAGCATATCACAATTGTAATGAACTGGAATGTTTATTCTATGAACACTGTTGACAAGTTCAATTACAGCTGAAGTATTGGGACATTCTCCCCTGGGTGCCCTGTGGTAAAGATGCCCGTGGAATGTTTTTTTTTTTTGGGCCACCATGATGGTTAAAGTTTACAAGGGGGTAATTCAATGCATGAGCACAGCATGTGAAAGGTTGTGCCGCAGCTGTTTACAACACTGGTGCATGCTGTTCTTTGACAACTGTACGGCCCAAGACTTCTGCCCAGTGAGCATAAATTCTCCCTGACTCTTAAATCTACATCTGCCAGCCGACATTATAGATGATCTTTAATGAGACAAATGATCAGAGACAATTCGAACCACAGCAGACTTCAACCTGTCCGATCAGGTCCATTACACACACACATAAATTTCAAACAGGTCTTTTGAAGCTTTAATACTGTTCCAACAAAATATACTGTATTAGGCTAAACGTTTTCCAATTAGAGTGTGTGTTAGTAACATAATGGGGACCATCCGTCTGTCTGTCTTCTTCCACTTATCCTGATTTGGGTCGCAGTCGCAGAAGCTTCAGCAAGAAAGCCCAGACTTTCCTTTCCTCGTCCACCAGCTCTTCCCAGGGAATCCTGAGGTGTTCCCAGGCCAGCCACGAAATATAATCCCTCGTGTCCGGTGGTCGGCCCCAGGGTCTCCTCCCTGTTGGACATGCCCGAAACCCCTTTCCTGGGAGACATCCGGGGCGATCCTTAACAGATGCTCTTTCGATGTGGAGAAGCAGGGGCTCTACTTTGACTCCCTCCTGGATCTCTGAGCTCCTCACCCCATCTCACCCAAGGCTGAGCCCAGCCAAACTATGAAGGAGATCCATTTCGGCCGTTTGTTTCATTTCGTTCTTTTGGTCATAACCCAAAGCTCATGACCATAGGTGAGGGTTGGAGATAAAAGTTGAGTGCCTCGCCTTCCAGCTGAACCACCTCTTCATCACAACAGACTGGTTGAGCGACTGTATCACTGCCAACGCCACCTGCTCCATTTGTTCCGTCCTACCCTCACTCATGAACAAGTCCCTGAGGTACTAAACTCCTCCACTTGAGGGAGGACCTCTAACTGACCTGGAGTGAGTAGTCTATTCTTTACAGTTGAGAACCAATTTTAGGACTTGGAGGGGCTGATGCTGTGGATAGCCCCATCAATAGCTGGATATTGTTGCTCTAGGGAGCTAAGAGGACAACATCATCCACGAAATCCACGAGACAAAATCCTCCTGCCACCGAACGAGACGCCCTCCGCCACCCGGCTGTGCTTAGAGATTCTGTCCATAAAAGTTATGAACAGAACTGGTGACAAAGGCAGCCCTGGTGGTGTCCGACCCTCACTGGGAACAAAACCAGCTTCCTGGAATGAAAGCCAGACTCATACTTCTTTGGTAAGGGGACAGAATTGCACCTAACAGAGGACCATCCACCCCATATTCTCGACGCCCCTGGGGACATGGTCATAAGCCTTCTGCAAGTCCACAAAGCACACGTGGACTGGTTCAGCCATCTCCCATGCCTCCTCCAGCACTCTTGCGAGGGTACAGGTCCACAGTTCCACGACCAGGATTAAAACTGCATTATTCCTCCTCGATGTGATGTTGGCTTGATTGATGACAATGAATTGGACACTGCTCTCCAGTACCCTGGCGTAGACTTTACAGGGGAGTAAAAGATGGGAACCACCACCCCAGTTTGCCACTACAACTGGCACCGCCCCCGATGGCCACGCTCCAGGAACCTCCTTGTTCAAATGTCATCACTTGTGAGACGTCGTGGGTCGTGTGGCCCTGGGGAATACATAGACTCTGCACAGCTCTGGTGGAGGAATGGGACATTACACGTTGTGTTTTCATGAAGGAGATGCCCTGTATGTAGATGGCTGTTGGTGGTGGTGGTGTTTTTCTATTTTTTCCTTCGTTTTTATGAACTTGTTTGTATTTTATTTCTGCATCTTTGAGCTCTACATTGAGAAAAGAATGCATTTCTACATGGAAATGACAGACATAATGAATCATGGTTATATGCTGCATTGTAATTCATAGTGAGTTTTTTTCCCCCTCGTTTCACTTCACAAAACAGCACACAAAGTACAGACTATTCGTTGAATTCCGACTGAATCGCTGAACATGAACTCAAGGTGGTCTGCCCAGTGATTTCCTTTATGCCCTCGCATTGTTGGAACTGCAGGGCATAGGCAGCACAGGGAGCAGGAGGACGCGTTTTTACAAGGAAAAATTCAAACTGAAATAAATCGGCTTAATGGACCGAATTAGAGAGGTCTGAATCCAGGGTGGGATTAAATAAAACTGTGTGAAATAAAAGAGCGAGTGATCAGAAATGGCTGTGCGTCTGTCTGGAGGGAGGAGGGAGGGAGGAGGAAGGGATGCAGAGAGAGAGGGAGAGAGAGAGAGAGAGCATCCTTCATCCAAACCGCTCCGTTTATTCCACAGCTTTCCACTGCTGCGCCTCTCCGCTCAGCGACCTATTGTTGAAACTGGGGGGGGGGACAAAAACAACAAGAAAAAGACGTGTCTCGCAGTCTGTAGATCTGATTTCCCGTTTTTCTTTCTTTTTGTTCTTCTTCTGAACAGCTGATGCTCGGTTTGCGCCGCGTTGAATGCTGCATTCACAGTCAACTTCTGCGATTCCTCCACTCAGACTTGAGCTGCATCATGAATAGTTTGGGGGGACCTTTCCATCGCACACCTCTGGAATGGTGGGGACTACACGGCCGCAAACCGGAGAGCATGTAAACGCAGATGGAGTTTGGGATTTTTGGCGAAAAAAGGAAAAGATGACCGTCTTCTCGCTGTGCTTGCTGCTGTGCGCGGATCTGCTGGATGTAGCCGTCGGTGAGTGTGACATCGCCTACACACACGCACACACCGGCTGTTGTGACCGACGAGCCCGATGAGTCTCAATGAGTTGTGTGTGTGTGTGTGTGTGCTGATCCCCGCTGTGAATGAAACACTAACCGGACGTTACCGGAGCAGCCGGATGGAGGCGATCGGTGCCAACTTTCGGCCGCTGTTCCACCAGGTCAGAGGAGACACACCGACACACACCGGTCGGAGTCTTTGTCCAAAAGGAGATGCTGAGATTCAAATCGCGCACAGCGATTAGTCCTGTTTCATCTGCGTTTGTGTGTGTGTGTGTGTGTGCGTGCGCGCGCTCGCACACTTGTGGGCACCAGTGCCACTCTGCACATGATCCTGCACATGAAAACCAGCACTGGCTCAACAGATACCAGGCCTACTTCTTTCTGAAGAATGTGCCATTTGTCTGTCTGTGTGTGTGTGTGTGTGTGTGTGTGTGTGTGTGTGTGTGTGTGCGTGCATCAGATGTCTGCTGCACCTGGCACAGCAGTGTTACTCTGTCCTCTGCTGAGGTGTGACACACATCCTACACACGTGTCTGCATGTTCTCTGCAGTTGAATTGTTACCTCTTACTCCTCATTCAAACGTGATGGGCACTGGGGATTTTCAGGATGCAATCTCTGTATTTTCCTATTTGAAGTCCTAGTATTTTGTGCCTTTGCTAGATAAGGATGGCAAAGCTGCTTCCAGATTACCTCACAAACGCTCCATGTGGAATTGTCTTTACCACCTTGTATCGTACAAGATCTCCTGCTGCGACTTTGTGGACTGTTGGTAACACAGGCGGAAACAACTAGTAGGGAAGTTTACTCATGCTAGGACATGAGCAGCATGCTGTCCAACTAACCCGGTGACCTGAGCTCTTACCAGAGGATTTTGTCCTTTTGAGGTGATTCTGACCTCCGCTCACCTCATATAGGAAATCGACCACACACCACAATGTTACAGGGTGAACACGTTACAGTGGTTGCAGCATTCATTTCATGCCAGTGACTGAGGGAGATTTAACATTGAACACAGTGTAAATAAACACACATCGCAGAGCTCAAGTGATCAGTTTATCTATGGCCAAACAACGTCGTGGACGTTTGTTCTCTGCTGAGTAAATTTGTACTGTGGATGCATCTTTGGGTTATTCATTTGTCCCCGCAGCAGTACTCTTACGAAAGCAACAACCACTGTCTTCTGGATATCACTTTCAATTCAGCAGTATACAGCTTTTCTGTTTTTTTTTTTTCTACCCAGACATAGGTTTCCTTAAGTCTCAGCTGACTCCCTTGTAATAAAATGGATTTTTTTTCTTTCTTTCTTTTTTTAAATTTCCCCTGGTAGTTTTATTTACATCAGGAAAACCTTTGGAGATATGATACATACAGTAGATGATTTCATTTTTGTATAAGCATCAGTCAGACTGGAGTCTGGCTCTTGTGGCTTCCCTTGCAGACATTGTGGAAGAACTACCAGCTCGGGCTCGGTTAACTCACCACACAGAAGTTCAGCCGCTCACGGTTTGTCTGTCGAACATTTCACAATCAGCTTTTTTTCAGTAACAGTAACATATTTAGCAGCTGTGAGCTCGATGCTTCCCCAAATGGGCAATATTGGTACGTGTTTTATTTATGCACATAGAGTATGTCTACTGTATATGTCTGCACACACTACGGTAAATCACACACGTACACGTGAGTACGCAACATAAAATGAAGAAAATAACATCAATGGTTTCGTTTATAGTGTGTGTTCATGATACGCAGGTGTAGATTGGATCAAGCACTAGAGAATGTCTCCGCTCATGTTTAAAAGATTCAACTGATTGACTCGTGCAGCGTCAGTGGAGACATGCCATGATGAGGATTGATCTCAGCAGCGTGCGTACAGTCAGTGTAGGTCAAACTTTCACATGGGAATCAAATCCAGTTCTCGACAGTTGAACAGACGTTGCTGGAATTGGCCAGGATGAGCGTAACTTCTCAAGTGAGCAGAGAGCAAACTAGGAGATCCTCTCAAATGGATTCCTTTACAGCATCACCTTATGGTCGAGCCAAGAACGTCACAGCATTGCTCTTAAATTGTTCTTACAGTGAATAGCAATGGTCTCTGCAGTGCCGAGGGAAACTAGTCTTAACTTCAACACCGAATTTACATAAACATAACAGTGAACTAGTGAAGATGCTAATGTTTCTTAACTATCATACCTCATTTCGTTCATTTAATTTCATTTACCAGGCATTTTTATGCCCGCACAAGATCATGTTTGGCCAGAACACTTTCAGCTCTCAGACTGAAGTATTTCATTCACGTCGTGTGCTTTGTTCAAATGCATCACACTTTTTTTACATGTAACATCTGTAACTGATACCAATGAAATTACCTGAAAGCATGTACATTGTTGGTGTAGAATTGAAAACGGCCATTGAATTGGGCAGTCCTAATGATCCAAAGATTTTCCCATTAAATCTAATGGGACTGATCAGCTGATTCAGCTCTGTCCACCGATAAAACCACAACTGATGATCTTGGACCACTATGTTGTTGTGTGTAGGTTTGATTCAGGTGGGGAGGAGTCAATCAATACACACAATTTAAGGAATCAAATCTGTGTTTCATTCTTAGTTTTGATGGATATTACTTTTGTTCTGTTTACATTTAAGCCTACAATTGATCTTCTACATTTAGATCTTTTTTTGGTCTCGTATCAGGTGACTTTTTAGACCTCACTCATTTCTCTTTCTGAAAGATAAAGCAGCAGGTGTTACTGTTTGTATTAAAATCTCATTGAAGGAAGAATGGAAGGATCTTAAAGGGATAAAGTGCTGGGTGTGTGGGTGAACGCGTTCACAAAGTGAACTGAGATGATTTGAAATACCAGCACTTTTATTCGTCTGTGACAAGAGCAGTTGGCTGTGGTCTCAGTCATTCATCCTTTCTTCTGCAATCATTATGCCTAATAGAAATCAGAAAAGAACCACCTTTTCAGAGGAATTGAGATCAAAAAAGATAAGTATATACCACCCAAAGTAATGTTAGATGTGTCATTCTAAATAATTGTCAAGGATAACGTCTCTCGTAAAAGATGCATGAATTATACCCATCCTTGTTTACTGTCATTGGTGACAGTGTGTTATCATCTGCAATCAATAATGCATGTTACCTCTGAGACACATATTTCTACGTCTGCTGCCAGAACATTAGGAACACATCTCACTTTAAATTGCTGTAATTAAACTGCATGAATTATTATGGTGTTGGAATTGGCCATTACAATTAGTCAGCAACTGCCTGAAGTGGATTCAATAAAAGCTAAACATTGTAATCCTCCTGAAGTGTTGACTTATTGTAGGTCTTCTTAACCACCCTGCATTAGCTTTTTCTGGGTTGACCTAATGAATTGGCAAAGTAGTGTGCATGCTTTTTAAGTTTCCATAATTAGTCTTTGAATGAAAAAAATGAAAAACCCACAAGTGAAGTGAATAACGTTGATTTATGCTTTACAGTGAAGTTTCAGCTAGAAATGACTTGAAACATTTTGGTCGCTTTCAGGCTGTTTGATCTTCTCCTCTTGCTTTCCCTTTCCATTTTGTAATTCGTATGTCCTCCGCTACGTTTTGCTGGTGTGAGCGAGTTGTCCTGTGCCGCCGCTGCTGCTTCTTCTTCATCTTCTTCTCCCGTGTATGCGGTGGTTATCGTCCTTTTGGGGACATTAGCACCACCTGGTTGGTTTAAACACTGTTTTTTAATATAATGGAGTCATTCAAGGAATCAGTTCAGCTGTAGTTCTGAGTAGTATTTTAAGGGTATGCATGAATAAGCATAGCTTAACTTTGACATGTTAGAAACAATGGACAAAATTATATATTGAGTCCATATATCCATGATATATTGAGTTGACAATATGAGTCCATAGTCTGACATGTTTTGGTGACATGAGGCACAAACATTTGTTGACAGTCCAATGTTCTGGGCTAATGCACTTTAATTCTGTGGAGGTTAGGAAACTGGACAGTGTGGGCATTACTGTTCATGGACTCACAGGAGGTAAAAAAGAAAAAAAATAGCCACCTGTGGTTTACTTTTGTGGCAGTTGTACAGTCGTGCTGATAATTGCTGTTATTTTTAAAATGAATAACATGCATACAAGTGTTGAGTGGAGTCTCTGCAAAGTCACAACAGGATTCCCGTCGACAGAAAAGAATAAAAAATCCAGATTTTTCTTTAAAAAGCAATTATAGTGCATGCATGACCAGTATTTGCGTCCTTCAGTCATCCCCTTCAATTAAAGTACACGCTTTATTTTGCTCACCTTTCTGTCTGAATCTTTTGTGGCTTGAAATCCCATTTAATGTGATGAAAGAGTCATATTAAGACTTGAAACAGGCTGGTGACCCAGAAATGATGGCTTTTGTTGAAAGGCTGAAGTTGGCTTTGTACATGTAGACCACTGCGGTAAAAATGAAATCGATTTTACTGAAAAATCAAAATGACCCCAAAAGGTCTTAGCACTGTCATGCAGCTCCTGAAGGACGTCAGGGAATTTAAAGGTTTATTATCTGATTATAAAGTGGAGAGCATCTTTAACTTTAGTAATGATGTGACAGATTCAGTGAAACGGAGTGTGTGGGCAGGATATAAATGAGGAAGAGATTTGATTAAGTCCCTGAAACTTTACTGCTGCACCTTTTAAAGTGGGTATCGCAAATACAAAGAATGACTCTGCTGCAGCGTGCTTTTTAGTGCAAATTAACTAAACTAGTGTGAAAAATGTATGAATGAAAAACACAGTGACGTTTGTGCGTTATTATCTCTGTATTTGTAGAAGGGACAGTTCTAAATTAGAATAAATATGTCATGTAGGCATATTAAACAAGAACATGTATTCTTATTTTGGATTTGCCAGGAGTGAATGTACATTAATCTCTCAGGAGATATTAAGTGGACTCTTATGACTAAATTCTGCTGTTTGTCTAATCCACATTGCAGTTTTCTCCTCCATAGACACAGAAGAGTCAGTGTCTCACAATGTCAGTGTATAATGAAATCCTGTCATTTTTATTCAAGCCATTCTTTGGTGGATCTCGAGCGAATCAACCTGTCATGCTAGTTCCATAACTAAATCAGGCACTTAAACGACAACATTTGCGAGCTCTTAAACAGGTTTATGCTCTTGGACTATTCATTTGCCTTTTCCATTGAGGTGCAGGTGTTGATCTTGAAATGAATTCTGGGGTTTAGTTTCTTCAAAGGCAGCTAACCCAACAGTCTGACTGCCTGAAATGTCTGAGACAGTGATAAGCCACATGTGAGAGCATAACACACTCGGAGCATTAGCATACACACCAGCTAACTGCCTTCAAGGTAAATGTGTGAAACTAAATCATCTCTTTGACATTTTGGTTGCTGAAGTGTGAGGTTGAGAAGTTCCAGGTATGGTAGCGCTTTGAAACACAGATGACTTTGGTTTTCTTGCATTGCCATGTGCCAAGTCCATCCTCCACTATACAGACTCTCATGTGCACGTGGATGCATGGAAATGGAACATAATGCTAAAATGGAAGCCACGTTCAGTTAGTTCATTCGGCATCTTTTGCTTGCTCCTGTTAAGGATGCTGGAGTCGATCCCAGCCAGCAATGGGTGAACGTCTGGGGGCACTGTGGACACACAGGGCTAACACTTACTGACAGACAACCATTCACATTCACACCTAAGGGCAATTTATTGTAACCAGCTGTGGAAGGAAACAGGAGTACCCAGAGATAACCCAAGCAGACACAGGAAGAACAGGAAATTACACACAGTAAGACCCCCAGGCCACGAATCAAAATAGGAACCGTCTTACTCTGAGGCGACAGTGCTAACCACTGCCGCGTTCAGTCTGAAGCAATAGTAACGCAGTCAATAGTGGAGACAACCTCTGGGGCCAGGATGGGTACACATTGTATTAACTTCTCATGTCCTTCACATACAGTTGTAGGTGTCCTCACTGGTGTCTGGTGTGGGAGGTGGCCGCAGCTCAGGCTCCCTCAGCAACGGGTGATTTGTCCAGACATTAGTGTGTGCAGTCTGCAGTGGGTATGCACTATTGGTAGTCCTTTCAAGTTTTTCTTTATTCACCCTTGAGGATTGTTTTCAACAATAATGTAATCTGAAAAAACAAGAGGTGTGCTTGTCATTCTTATTTTTTCTGTTAGTTCTGTTTTTTTTTTTTCCATTGGACTCTCTCCATAACCACAGTGTGTCCTTAAACATTGTAAATCACACATTTTTGCCTTCAGTTTGCTTGAGCCATTGAAAGCCATAGGTAGTCAATGCAGCACCACAGAGGTCTCATGAATAGTCCAGATTAGACAGAAAAAGGCAAGAGATGTGAAGGGGGGTTGGGGGGGAGAGAAAAACGCCCTAATCTGTGTTCTGACGTCACTCTGGATGGGCTGAAGCTGCGCAGATGGGAGTAGCAGAGGATTGTGTGGGCTATGCATCTTCTGACAACAGATTATTTCCTTTTATGCAAGCTGACTTCCTCCATATGAGCCACAGGGAGGATTTTCCTCCCTCAGGACTGCGTCCCTACATTTTCTATGACTAAAAAAGCATGGAGACATTAATCTCTTGTCACAGGAGCAGGTCTTCGTGATGACTCAGAGCGTCGGTCTGTGAGGGGACAAGTGTCTGTGTTCATCCTATAACATCTGTCAGTTACCGTAACACTTATCAGCAAACCTTTCATCTGCTCAGATGTTATCATGCAAATGCACAGAATTAATCTCGCGAGCGCGTGATAGAATCATGTTTAAAAAAAAAAAAGCCATTACATGACACTTTACACTATGTGGATGCTTTTTTTAAATAAAGAACAGTTTTCATACATTTTCTCATTTGCTCCTCCTCTCTGAATTCATTTAGGTTGTGGGGTGTAAAGTGAGTGTGCGCTTCTACCCATCTACCTAGTGCATTCAAACACATATGCTTTTTAATCAGATTTACAGTAGTAAAATGATTGTCAAGTAGCAGGGGCAGTAGCAGTCTTGGCTGTGCTGTTTTGGATGCTTGTGGGAAAAATAGGGAGTAAAACATGGAACATGTGGGGTCATGGTTGTTACTTGGTCCTCTTCTGACTATAATCTCATGCAGGGTTAAGGTTACAAACTGTTTATGTGTACAAAAACCTGCTGCTGCACCATAACACAGTTATCTTTGCAAAGTGCAAACCGCATCGTGCAAGGTTATCTGCTGGTCTTTTCTAGCCGCCATTTGATAATAACCTCCGGCGTGCTGCAGCTTTTCTGCGTAGGATTACTTGCTTTCAGCTCAGTTTGCAGATGAAATTTGGAGAAAATGCTTTTCTAAAGGAGTTTCACACAAACTTTCTGGCCTTGGACCTTATCGTATTGAGATGAGGGAACATGTACATCGTCTCTCTTATTTCATGCTAGATTCCAGCTCGTTCAAGTCTCACATCAAGTTGGTACTTGTACTTGGTTAGTACAAATGTATTCCACACCGGTTTACAATACAGTATGTCAGTTTCATGAGCTGAAGTTTCTCTCTGCAGAATTTTGCTGCTGCTGATGACATTTAACCCATAGAGGTCTAAGGATATCTTCCTGTTTTTTATTTCACTTTATTTAAATCAAGTTAATTAACTTACAGAGATCACAGTACTCAAGAGATCAACATCAAATCACTCAGAACAAACTGAACTCACAATAACTGATGGATATTGTCCCGCACAAAGATATTACTTGGCCCAAAACTGATTTTTTTAAATCAGCATTTGGAAAATGAATACATGCGAACAAATTGTAACCCACCTCTTAACTTCACAAACGTTTATATAGTATATGAATAAAATACTGGATACGTGCAGAAAACAAGTCTAAACTGACTTTTTTAACACCGACGTTTATCATTCTATCTTCAACAGATGTTCAAATTCTGCTGAGTAATGATTCATATTAGTCATCAAGCTTGACATGAAAAACAGCAGCTCCGAGCACAATGTTCAATGCACCCAGGTCATGTTCCAGAGAGAAACTCCCACAGAGTCACAGACACTGAAAGAAGTCTGCAAAGTAGGAGTGATGAGGCAAATTACGTCAATAATTTGAGATTCATCAGGTCATAAACTGATGGACAAATCCTGAAAGAAACACGCTGGATGTTTGTTTTCCTTTTGTTCATTTGTACACCAGATGGTCAGCTCGTCTGTCAATGTGATTTCTTGCCATTTAGAGAAGATTAGCCATCACCTCCATTTTCCTTGTAATGCTAAAGTTAAATATGAAGGTTATATCTGTCTGAGCTGAAACTGTATTCGTCTTTGACATAAAACTGCCACACGCAGCACCTGAAATGACTTGCCATTAGCTTTACTGCTGCTGTAGATGCCATTGAACACGTTACCACACAGCCGCTGTAGGCTTTGTATAACTGTGTAAACACACCAGACTCTCTCATCACTGGAAAAGACCAGTGGGTCAAGTTACGATGATTTGAACTGATTAACAGACCGAGACTATGATTTTTGTGTTGATTTACCGTGAAGATGTGTGTGAAATGAGATAAACAGTATGCTAAGCTCAAATATTATCTTTGTTTGCAAGATTACAGGATATATAAGTAAAAAAAACAATCCAATAGGTTTTGAGATTATGGTTATGACAGAGGTTTTAGCGAAGATTGCTTTGGTGATACTTTTCATGCAAAGTTGTGAAAGCCCTGTGTGTTGTTGTTTTGATTTTTTTTTTCCTTTCAGTGGATAAAAATTCTGTAAATCCTCTAATCTTGTATCCCCTATCGTGATTGTCCTCAGACAATAGGTGGCCGTGCCCGACAGGCTCCGAAAGTCATTCATCGCCTTATTATTAGACCTTTCGCTCTCATTCTACATTATCCAGTAATGTAATGACACTGATTAATATGCAGTGGGAAAAGGAACACTTGCAAGAAATTATTGTCTCTGACGCAGTTGGAGGAAGTCAGCCATGAGTCACTCCCATTGGATTGTACTTCATCAGTCTTGGAAAGCAGCATGGGAAAGTGATGTAACTGAAGAAGGGAGTGAAAGGGAAACGTCCGGGAGAGATGTACGGCAGACTTAAAAGAAAACTTTTAAGTTAAAGTTGTTGATGGGAAAAAAAAAATCTATCTAAACATGAATGCTGTTCAGGGGCCATGCCATTGGCCATTGGGAATTGTGGACTTTCTTATGGAATTCACACAAACATCAGCACTTCTCAGACCTATTCAATAGACATTTTGGTTGTTGTTACCATGACAACAGACTTCTAACCCATACCATTATCTTTCCATTACCTATCCCAACAGTACATCACATCCCTGGAATAGCACATTTGGAAACACAATTTATACCTTTCTAATGCAGGGTGGTGACTCTGTGCTTTGTCATAATGACCTTTTTCTAATATTTGATGTCCCTGTCTATGCGAGCGACACGGTAATGTTGAGTTGAAACTCTTTACTGTCATA
This sequence comes from Aeoliscus strigatus, assembly GCA_901007665.1. NCBI lineage: Eukaryota > Metazoa > Chordata > Actinopteri > Syngnathiformes > Centriscidae > Aeoliscus > Aeoliscus strigatus. The sequence goes on along the minus strand of CAAKHB010007459.1, from coordinate 357,767 downwards.
AACTGTTTATAGATTTACACATCCACTCATCTGCTGTCTTTCCTCATGTGGCCGCCTCATCCAGGGGGAGTTGGATATAGGAGAAAGCCCACATAAGTCTCCCACACAGCTGAGTGAGCATTAAGCACGACAGTGAGACCTACATCATGTCATCGTAGCACACGCATACAGGCAGATTGGACATTTAATACAGGGTCTTGTCAGTTCTCCTAAGTGGGTTGTCCAGGCCACTACCCTCCCTTCCTTGCAAATGCAATGATGTTTGACCAGACCCAATGTGCAAAGTAGTCACACTAAAAATGGATAAAATGCGCTGCACTTCAAAAAGATTCCTGTGAAACGTCCTTGACATCAGATGTGATCTGATTATACAACTACCAGATGTTATGTAATTAAAAATAAACCTGTACTGCAGTTCTACTTCATTATTTAAAAAAAAAAAAGGAGGGCAGTGCTGCAGATACAGGACAGCTTAGTGTGAATCAGGAATATCCATCTGACATTTGGGTGGAGAGAAAAAACAAATGTCCATTTTTAGCATTCCCATAACTTGCAACATTAAAACAAAACAAAAATAAACAGGTGTCATCCTGAGGTTTGCATTTTCCCGGCCTGATGTTTTGTGAGAGGGGAGGATTTCCTTTCTAGATTGAAAGGCAGACATCTGTCGCTTTCCAGAGACTCTTGATGTATGTATCCCTTCCGTCCTGTCTTTCCATCCATCCCACGCAGCCACACTGATTGCTATTCGTGTTCGCTGCGATAATCTCTGAATAAGGAGTGAAATGAATTGTCAGTAGTGGGGTTGGACGACTCATAATTCCTGCTCTTTAACCGTTCCATCTGAGGCTACACAGAAGTTAATATTAATCCTATTGTTCACGCTGCACTCATGAGGAAAGACATCAGATGATGAAAGGATTATACTATACTGAGCCAGGAAAGGATCAGGCCACAACAAAATATTTACTTTGTTGGATTGTCACTATGCACACATGAGTAGAAAGTCCACCCCCTCCCAAAAAAAAACAGGATGATAATGATACCCCCAACGAAGATGCAAGAAGCCCTGAACAAGTGAAATCCACATCTCTTAAAAATAACTTGCTCTTAACACTTCATTCAGAGTGTGTAGGTATAGACTGTCAAGTCGGTGAAAGGATGGTTCCTCAGTGTGTGACATCAACTGTCAAACATGGAGGACGAAGTGTGATGGTCTGGAGTGGCCAGCACAGTCTCCAGACTTCAACCCCATGGAGCTGGACAGGAGAGCGAAAGCATAGCAGCCGACAAGTGCTACAGTCATGGGAACTTTCTGAAGAATATTTGATTTGATTTGATTTGGGGGGGGGGCTTTGAGTCCTCTGCTTTAATTTCAGAGTACACTGAGACATTAAACTGCATCATGTTCAATTCTAGGAATGTTGGGGTGTACTAAAACTTTAGACCAGTAGTGTATATATATACTTATATGTATGTGTGTGTGTGTCCTGTAACCTATACCTTTGAAGTTTGAAGAAAAGTAGGAGACATGACATTGTCCACAATGTGTCCGTTTGAATCATTGCAGCCCCCACATGGGGAGAAAAAAAAAGGCGGTAATTATCCCTTTAAGTACGCCTCTGTTCATTTCATCTGTGCTGGGTAGTTTGGTCAACTCATGAGGCAGGACTTAAGAACAGCAGTGTATCCATTTGCAATCAGTGGATTGTATAATGAGGCAAAATCAAGGTTGCCAGAGTAAAACAAAATGATTGTTTGAAAAAAAAGTCCAGTGATATATATTTTGACAGTCCTTTCATCACTGTGGCTGCTTTCAGCTTGTTAAATGTCTTTGGAAAACTGGACTGGGTCACTGATTAAAGTGCAGATGTGGCTCAAACGGTCTCAGATCAATTTGAATGAATATCACTAATCAAAACATTCTATATATTCTATATACGAGTAAATAATGGACATGAAACTGAGAACAATTAGTTTCAAAGTAAACGTTTTCTGTTTCATCCTCCTTTTACTCTGTAACCTTCATTCACACAGACCTTGTCTGTAAAAGGTCTTTTACCCTCATCTGTCAGGAAATGAGTCCATTCCCTGAAAAGTTGCAGTGCTGAAATGAAGGACTGCAACAATTCAGGAGACTTCTTCTCAAAGTAGACATATTCCACTGATCATTGGAGAAAGGTTCACTATGTGTAATATAGTGTTACAAAATGTTAACAATGACATTTCCAACACAGAATCATTTTTCAGGATGGGGAATGATAAAGTGGACAATGAAAGTGCTCCATCTATCCACAGCACACTCACACAGCCCAGTGAAGGAGGTTAAATTGTACAGTGGTTTAAAAAATGAAGTGCATGAGTTGATCTCTGCTATTCAATGTAGTAATGGAAAGAAGACAGCTTTGTGGATTCCTTTAGGACTGATGAGTCTCAATTGCTCCTTTTTCATCATTTTGCACAAAGGTTTATACTGTAAGTGGTTATTGTCATTGACGGTCAAATGTTATGATCTATAAATAACATCTCACCAAATCTGTAGTGTAGTTGTGGTTGTGCTGAAGCAGACTATGCACATTCATCACACAACACATTGTAACAACGGCAATTACCACACAAGTTGGAGCTGGACTCGTTATTGGACAAAGGATGTGATGTGAGGTACCTGAGGTCTCTCCATGTGACATATTTACCTCTAATTTTGGTGGTCTGGCGGTTCAGGTTCAAGAAATATAATGTCAATGCCAAAGGGAAGTTATTGCATTAAAAAAAACATCATTATAATTAGTTAATTAATGCAAGAATTTATTACACTAATTAGCCTCGAGCAGTCTATTTATTGTTTCTCATGACCTTCATTTCGTTATAGAATCCACATTGGTCGGAGGGTGATGAAGATGAATGGATAAAAAAAAAAAAAAAGAACTGGGGCCATGTGTCTAAAACACAACCAAGAATATGCAAAAAATGAAATGCATGTTAAGAGGATTAATACAATATCTATTGATGATTGAGTAAAAGATCCGGGGCAGGTTAACGGACACTCAGATGATGCAGACAAGAACACATACGAGCAAAGCTGCTGTGGAACAAACAGACAAAACAAGCAAACTGCTGTGTGGTCACATGAGTTCTCAGAGAACGTTGTACCGTCTGTACGCTGCAGCTACTTAACACCATAGCCCACAAACTGACGTTAGCTGTGCACTTGCCCTTGGTGAGAGGTTGTTTGCAGGCTTTTATGGCTTAAAGACACATGTAAATACATTATATAAGAAGGGACTTGAGCAGCAAAGGCTATGTGGGTGGTTGTGCCAAGTGTGCAGCCATGACAGCATGCTGCTGTCTGGCTCGGTGTGACCATCTGCTCCTCCTATGATATAGTGGTACCTTAGAGCTTTTTGTGCATTTGATTTGTTGATTTTAAATAAATGCACATCTGAAAGGGACTAGAACCCGGCCTGATACATCATGAAGTACATGTTTCCTCATCTCTGCTAGTTTGTTGTCACACATACACAATTCAACAACAGAGTTTCACCACACAAATATCTAACAATGTATTATATCCTTATTGTCGTACATTTTTCTTTGGTTTTTAACCAGCATGGCGTTCTGCACTCTCACCGTCTCACCATCTCACAACACCCCCTGACTGTCTAAAAAGCTGTCACGTCACCTAAAGTCATTTGAAACAATACTGTGAAATTTTGCAGCTTTCTAGACAAACCCTGCTGACTGTCTAAAGAAGAGTATCTGTCCGCCCTAAAGAGAGACACTCACCTCTGTTGCAGTGTGTGATTTTATCATCAGGACTGTTAGAAAATAGGAAGTTTTGCCTTGAAAATCTTGGAAGTCAATGCTATTTGACATGTTGTTTGAATAGGTGTCATTTTTAAAATGTTTGCAAATAAACGAAAACAAGATGGTTTGTGTTGTGGGTGGGTAGGTGACCTTGGTGGATGTTTCTAGTTTTGGTTAGTAACATATTTATATGTACAGTAATTATATTTGGTTATTGTTGTTTCTCACAGAGAACAGATATGTCGTAGTAAAAATAATTGAGTTTGTAACGGTCACGTCTCGCAGTGGTTGTGTCCGTCACGGTCAGTTTTGTTTGAAATCATCCAGCTCTCAAAATCAGATGCTGATTGACTCAAGTAAATGCTGCTGTGTCGGCTGCTTCGTTATTGGTAAAATAATAGTACTCAAAATGTTGTACATCCTTATGTGGCAGTTTGTCAGAATCCCTGCCAAAACATTGTAAATTTAGCTTTGTGATAGAACGTGTCTATGCTAATTGTCTGTAAATCAACTGACCCGTTTTCTTACGTCTTGTCCACAGAACAAACCGTTGTATTTTATGCATTTAGGTTTTTATTATTTTTATTATCTTACACGTCCTTCGTCAAAGTGAAACCTTTTTCACATCAAGGAACCTTTGATGACGCGTTGACGCTGTGTTGTCAGATTGTAACTGAGTGGTTCAACAAGCTTCTTCAAGTGTTGATACTGAAAAATGCTGATATGCAACATATTTTTGGTTAAAATTAAAAAGCTTGATGGATGGTGGAAGTGTAATTCATTTCCAGAAAGGTTTTATTGGGCTGGCTGCTTTGGGTTTTGCATGCAAATGGAATGTGAAGCAGACTTTTTGTCTTTACAGTAAATCTTTCCCACCAAATAAAAAGGACGAGTCACTGTGTGAGGATTTCTAGTAAATAAGAGATTTTACCTTTTTAAGTTATGGTAATGTCTGTTATAAAAATGCATACACACTCAGTTAACCTTTTCTGGAATACAGAATAAAAAATTTGAATTTGCTTGATGTGACGCCTATTTTCGGTTGTCACACAGCAGGCTTTAGGCGAGCCCTCTGGCCATGGTGAAATTGTCCTTGTCAGGTAACCAGAAATGATTAGTCCAGCACACTATTCCTTTGTTCATCCTAGGCTGTTTCTTGTTTTTGTTTTTTTACAGCCTCCCACACCATTTGTTCAGCTATTAAATAGTTAACATAAAACTAATGAATGTCCTGTACCTGCAACAGTGAAATAATCATGAAAAACATTTATGATAAAGATTAAAATAAAAATATTTAGAAATATAAATGCAGTCATCAACATCGCATGCTGTCAAATGAATGTGTTATATGGGCTGATTGGGTGGATCAGTAATCTCATATGAAATCTGTGTTCCAGTGGCTCTGCTGAGACATCACTGTGATGTACTAACTGGCAGAGAAAAGGACGGCTATTTGATATTCAGAGGGGTTCGTTTCCTCAGATTGAAGCTGAGTGAGTAGGAGATGCCCTTGCAGCTTCGACAGTGAGGGGACAGTACACACTGACAATGCTACTTAAAATAATGTCACATCAACGTGATGATCGAAGTCTCTTCTCTGGCACAAACACGTATTTGATTTTTACACAACCTTTTCCATTTGAATCCTGTTTTTTTTGGTGTTGTTGTCACTTTAACAGATCTGTCTTTTACTTTGGCCGAACCTCTGAGGTTGTTTCGGATACCATCCAAATCACTGTGGCATGACTTGAAATAGAGCCGTAAAGGCAGTTTTGTTATCTGAGCAGTAGTTGACTGTGACTGCCACGTATTCTTTACAAAGTTGCATGAGGGAATAGAATAATTTGGAATGAAATTTCCCTGCGTCTAGAGACAACTCCGTTTGGCTTTTTGATCCATTATCACAGCAAACTACCATTTTAGCTTTATACCACCCACCCAC
>CAAKHB010007459.1:319391-342784 GCA_901007665.1 Aeoliscus strigatus | reverse complement strand
CTATCACACACACACACACACACACACACACACACACACACACACACACACACACACACACACACACACACACACACACACGGGTGAAAGTCATCCCCTCCAACCTCCCCTGAATGGCCACACAGCCATGTCCTGGAATAAAAAAAAAGGATGCAGCACTATAATTACCCTCTCCTCAATGGTGAGCAACATCCACTGGAAGTATTTGGCAAAGCTGCACTTAATTGTCCTTAAATGTACTTTTTGTAGATAGTTTGAATAGTATTAAACAGCCGAGTGTTTCTTTCATCCATCCACTGTCTGATCACATTACTTACTAGAAATGTTGATGAAATCACACTCAAACAAGTGTGTTTTTGAATGTATTGCAGAAAGGTACAAAAACATTTTTGTTCTGGAAGGAAAACTACCATTTACCGTTTCTACTTTACTGTAGGCTTGTGTAAATTGTGTTTTGATGTTGCCTTAAATATCCAATCTCTGTGTAGGTGCAGGTTAAAAAGATACTGAAATTGGATAAGACGTTGTAGAAGTGCTTTAATTCTAACACTTACTGTTTGAAGTTTTGCGTTGTAGAAATGGTCAAGTAATGATATTCTGAGACAATTTTATTTCCCCTTCTCCATTCAGCTTGGCTAAATCATCTGAATTCAGACTCATATTAATTTTTTTCAGTGCAGAAAAAAAATGTTTAGCTTCAGTGAACCACCACCTACCCCACAAATGTTGTCCCAAAAAGGCCATGCATATCTTTGTGGGTTTGTGCATGTGTTGAACCGCCTTATTAGATCATATTTACAAGTTGTACGTGGAGTCGCTGTCACAGTAGACACAGGTGTCAGGTACGAGAGGGCCGGATTTGTGCTAATGCTGGCACCCTGTCACTGCAACTGTCACCTATGTTGGATTGTCATGGACTAGAGTTGGAAAGCATGTGAGTGCTGACCCAGATAAATTAATACAACTTCTCAGAGGATGTCAGTCATGTCACCATAGTCCGTGTAAACACAGAGCCTGTGAGAGGATACTGTTTGATTGATAGGAAGATATTTATGTGTGGTCTCTCACACGACTCAGAATGTTCCGGCCTATTAGTTTTACTCAAGAGAGATTTCCTTGGAGACGGAGTGAAAAAGCAGTTTTTAGCATCGGAGCATGCATATGAAATGACTCAGTTAATCCGTTTTCGGGCCCAATTGACAGCATTCAGTGTACGTTGTTTTATCGTTGCTCTGACTTCATCCCAATCCGATTTACAAACATGAAGCTACAGTTGTAGTTTAGGTCCTCTTCACACCTGACCCTCACAAGTGGACTCGGTTCAATTGGGGAGCTGAGTCACAATTGCATTCATCACTTTCCGTTCTGCTTTCACACTGTGATTTCTGAAGCGGCATCACGTGGTTGAAAGCGGCGCTCGTCGATTGGACAAAGTAGGAGGGGAAATCCCTCCCATGGAGCATCATGTGAGGTTCGGGCGTTTTGGGGATGGAGTTTCTCACGATTCAAATGCTCGACAAGCGGAGCTGATCTGAACCAGAGTTTGGATGAACCTTCACACCTGCCCCAACAAAGTGGACTCTGGTCTGTTTTAAGCAGACCAAACAGCTCTGGTGTGAAAGTGACCTTAGTCACCATTTATTTGTCAGCCGTTAGCAGGCTATGTTTAAAGTCTCCAACTGAAGAACACAAAAAACACCATTTACTGAATAGATGTTATCATAGTCTGACCTTTACTTCGAAATTAAGTCCAAGTATGTGTATAAGCAAGTTTAAGTATGTGCCTCTCTGTCGGAACAAAAGCATCAGAACTGGTTTGTAGAAATCCTTATTCCTTTTCCTCTCCTTATTCCTGAGTTCCATATTGTCCGTCAGTTGCAAAAGTCTCTGTGTCAGTGGAGATCGTTGGTCTTCCGTTAAGTATTCGCTCCTTCCATTGAGCATCCAGTCTTCAGTCTGGATCTGTAATCCTCCGTTTGGAAAGTAAAAACAAATGGATGCTTGACTTGCTGGCTGTAGATTGTAGCTGCTGTCTCTTTTTCTGCGGCTGAGGACTGAGTCAACAAGAATCCCTGGACTCACTAGTGCCCCCTAGCATGAGGCACTGCCACTGCATGCTTCACCTGGTGTCTCTTCACAGCTGTTTTACAAAGAGCAATACACACACATAGCGTTGTTGACAAAAAACTCTGTACATTGTGTACATCAGCTAAATTATGGGAATTTATTTTATATAGCAAGTGTTTAACATTTCAATAGCGACATACATCAGTCCGGTCTCCCTGCTAGCAGCCAGGAGTCATTGTCAGTCTCTGGTGAGGCTCAGGCAGCTGGTGTCTCACCACACATCTCAGGATTTCAAAGGGAAATGTGAAAACTCTGCTTAATCTGACTTATTAAAAATGGATTAAAATCATCTAAAACTTGTTAATTTTAATGGAAAATAACTTTACAGTACAAATCTCTGGATAAATTCAACCATTTAATGTGTTTTTCCCATGTAACGTTTTGAGTCACGGCTTCACCTGACTGCACATCGCTGCTCTAAACAGTGCTGTAGTTACACGCTTCACTCTTGCAAACAGCCTCATATTTACGTGGTGAAGAATCTAATACAACACATTCCTTTCTGCTTTTATCCATGTCTCAATATGCTTTTTACAGAGTTTTATTTGTTTGACCTATCATCAGCATTGAACTCAACTTACTTACATTAACAAACATGTAAACATCGTTTTTGTGTTGTATTTAGTGGGAATAGGCTTTTAAGTGTTTTGGGTCTGTTTTGTTAGTGTTCTTATAGTCTAGAGTCTATAGTATAGAATTATACTTATAGTCATATTGCATACTTTCCTCATATTATGCAGTTCTAGTTTGCGCCAACAGTTGTGTGTCTTTGTTTGTTAATTGGATGTGATTTGATGGAAAACAAAAAATCCCCATTGAGGATAAATAAAGATAATTAATTTGATATTTTGGAGCAGAGAATATTTGCTGTGTTAAGAATATTGACTGAAGATAGTAAACATTAGCATATCAATGACTTTGGGATGAAATATCATTTGGTCATATCTCTGCATACTGTTCTGGTAAATATATTTCATAACCACCATTTACATGTTAAGGGATAATAATTTTCTGCCTGGGTGGCTGAATCAGTAATTCTCCATCATGCAATACAATGTAGTCCAAAAGATGATTAATCTTCATGATTCTTCTTACAATATACTAATATACATAGCAACATTCAACTGAAACAAGACATTTATACCACTGTTCAGGCCAACGTCCAATTTTATCAAATTTTTCAGAACCTTGTTGCATCTGTTTTATCACAGCATTTACTCTTGGGCTACTGACGCTGATCCAGTCAGTCCACTCTCGTCTGTGGGTGTTCACGTCTTCAGCTGTTCAGTTTTGTATTTGGTGATGTTTGAAGTACCTCAAAGCCCAATTTAGCAGTAAAAGACATTCAGATTGCGGAAACAATGAAATGCATCAATTAGCTTGTTAGCTTCCACAGACGTAGAAGCTACAGTATATTCTACTACAGTAGAGTAACTGCAACTTTCGCACATTCTCTTTCCAAACTTAACGTGATTTTATGTGCATTTGGGGTCACTGGTCAGTTTTTGAACACCCCCAGAGAGCCTAAAGTCTTTTGAACTCATCAAGTTGTCGTAGAAGTCTCCTCAAGGGCTTCCATTAATGTTGGGCTTCCTTTACTTGAGGTCCACTGCTTTCCTTTCAACCTGTCCAAAAATATATGAAATAAATAAACGAAACAAGTGTATATCCATGAAAACAGCTTTGCAGATAATGAATAAACTGGTTTAATTATGACCCTTGTGGAAAGCTCCCACGTTTGGTGTAAGAGACAGCAACGTGTTCAGGAGAACGATGTGCAATGGCTACCCCCATCCATTCATCTTGTCCACAATACAGGCTTTTTCCTGCTCATTAGAGCTATACTTATGCTCTAATGAGGTAGCAGGAGGGGTGTTGGCCACGGGGTGGAGACACTCAGCGGTCAATTTATTTTTGTTTGAAGGTGACCAAGGCATTTAATGGCGGTACACCACCCAATACATGTCTTCTGTCTCCCCTGTGTTGTTGCACTCATCACCACTTTGTCTCTTTAAGCTCAGTGTCTCCTTGTCGCTGGTGTCTGGCTCTGTCTTGGCCTCCACCACTGTCTCACTTTCTCCCCTCCCCCTTCTGTCATTCACTCACTCTTTTGGTCCGATATCTCCTTCACCAGAGCTCAGGCACATGGTAGAGCTATTCCTATCGTGAATAATGCGCATCAACTGCAGAGGTCAAACGGAATGGGGTTTGTGAGATAATGACGGGAGTGATGGAACCTGGGTGCCACCAGATTGTGGAGTGTCTGAGCTTGTCATAAAACGACAGGGGAGGAGGATGCTGGATGCTCAGTATGTCCTTTAAGGGTTATGAATGTTGGAAAAGGCAATGACAAAATGGTCCTGTTTTCATCCCCCCACTTCTGCATCTGACACCAACAATCCCTTTGTCAGTTTCTTCTTCATCCAGGCAGAAAAAACCCACAGTTCACCAATGGGTCACACATCTATGTTCAGCATTTACCAACCCAATCTGCGACTGAGCGACAGCCATAGCTGACAACTATGTCATCAGCCAACATCACATGCCACTCAAAGTACTAATATTTATTGCCTCGGTCTTCTTGTCATAGAATGACTTTGATGGCTCTTTCCTGCATTTTTAAGTCAACAATCATTCTGTATGTGACTCAGCCCCTAGGCACCCTATGATTTACAGCTCCATTGACTTCTCCCACTGCTACTTTTAAAATAGATGAAAAAAACAAGAGAATCAGTTCCATTAAACTACAGTCTTCCTGAACTTTGCTGCTATAAACAGTTTCAGCCTAAGTTGCATCCTATTAAAAGTCAATGAGCCATTGTTACATTATTCCATGCCCTGACTCTGACAGCTCAGAAAGTAATCTATTAAAACCCATGAGTTACGTGATTTTTTTTTTTTGCTTTTGCTGGGAGTGAACAACATTGAAAATGATATTTCAAGCAGAGGATATCACCTGTCATTGGGAGAGTGGGGCCATCTCTGAATAATAATTCAATAATAATAATAAAAATAAGTGCAATGTGAGGAGACTAGAACTGTTGCATGCAGACATGAACTGTGACTTTGCAGACAAGTGAACAACTTGGGGAAGAAACATCTGTCAGCAGTCGCAGAGCATGAAAAGATCTCTGTCTTCTCCAGCAACTCAAGAACCCAGATCACCAGCTGGATTTACTTCATTCTCTATAGCATTGGCAAAGGTCTGCTTTGAGAGGTGCCACTCTGCAGGTGTGTGGAACAACAGTGACAAACCCATGACCCTTCTGGACAATACTTTGTGATCTCTAAAAAGAGATTGGTCTTGACAGCTCGGCGGGCGAGAGCACTACTGCGTCTCACAACTGAGCAGCAACGTCGTTCAACACATCACAACATGCCTAAAATGATTTTGTTTTAGCATCCATGTTATCAAAATCTGCTGAGTCATGACTGAATGAATCCTATTAGGCTACGCATCAAGCTCCAACCTTTGTGACAGTGACGTTTGTGTCGGAAAGAAAAAAGAGCGATCACATCCAGTGAGAGGTCAATTCCAGATCGTTCACCTTTTCCTATTGGCCCTCTAACTCCGGGTTGTGAACCACGGAGGATGTCATGAAATGTGACGCCTTTAGTTGAGAGTCTCCTGAATCCGCCGATATCCAATCCACTTTCCTTGACCGACATGCATTGAAGATACTCTAGTAATAGAAACACGTCGTGTCCGTGAACCTACATTATAAGGGTCAGTAAATGTTGTTAACGTTTCCTTTGAAATGTGAAGTTCTCACAGAGGTCACAGAGCCTTGAATCATTCCGACTGTGTTTTGAATCGGTTGTGATACATCTCCACCCATATCAAAGTCCTGCAGCTGTTTCAGTGCGATGCCACCTCTGGTCCTGGAGCCTCGTAGAACTGGAGGCTCAATTTGTGGAGACGTTCTCACCTGATTGCTTCATTTCCCAATGATGACAATGATGACAGACTGGGGCCACGGTGAGAGAGCTGACCTTGTAAACAGGTTCAGGGTTTTGCCAAGGATGATACGCGTGTTCCTTATTTAGACCGCTTTGCTAGAGTGTGACGCTGAGACAGATGAGCATCGTGCGTGAAATGCTGCAGGGACCCTGAATGACAGGAAGGATTCCCATCGTTTAGCTCTACGTTTTCTGCCTCCTCAACACCTCTAATTCTCACCCAGTGGCTTGTGATTAAACAATGTGTTGTCATATGATTCCTATTAAAATATGATGCGTAATGTTTACAAAATGTGTATGAATGGGAATTCAATTCTGTCTGTGACAGACGAGTATACATTGAACTAGCAGGGTTTCACAAATGCTTAGTTGTGGTTTCTTTTATTTTATATCGCTCCTTGTTTGTTTCCTGTGCACATATATTGGTTGTTTGAAACATGTTCAATTACTCTTGGCACAACAGGGGAAAAAAAGAAATAATTGTGCGCACAAAAACAAGTTAAATAAATAGTGGGAGATTGGGCAGAAAAAGTATCCAAGCGTTTAACAGCGTCTATCTCTGTGACATGTACCTGTCTGCTGCAAATTCCCACATCACTTTTGCTACACAATAATTGCCTACTCACAGGCGTGAAAGGAGCTGTCAGAAATAATACTGTCTTTGGAAGTCGAACTTTCAATCATTCTATTTTCTATTGACCTGTTTACACCTACACTCACCTACGTGTGAGACTGTTGCAGTTGGAGATGTCCAGATAGTGATGAGCTCCATCTTTATCACACCATCACACAATTATCCGTTCCAAATTGCGATGGTAAATCTTTGCAGTTTGTCTCTTAACCATTTTAATTGCAATCACTGTCATGATAGTCTATTAACTCATGATTGATTGCAAATTAATGTCATTTTTTTTAGATTGTTAGACTGTTCTAAATGTGCACTGAAGGGATTTAAATATTCTTATCAACCAGAGAGAGGGTAACTATGCTTGCTTTATGCAAATGTACATTGTTCTTGTAACAGTCATGGATGATCTCCAGAATAACACTAAGGGTTGTATATGCTCACACATGCAGCAAACACTTGTCCTCCACATCATTAAAGGGGTTCTGCAAGCTGACAGTCATTTATTTAGTTATCGCTGTCAAAGTTTGTCACATGGAGCGTTGTCCACACACACACACGGTTGTGTCATGAGAACCCAACAGGGCTTTGAAGTTAAAGTCTCTGATCCCATTGTGATCAAGGAGGTTTGTTTTTGGTTTACAACCCCAACGTTGCTGCTGTATTGCGTTGAGATTACCTAACGCAGAGTGCAGGATGAGGGTCATAATCACAGAAGTTGGACTTAGCAACAAAATCAGGAGTGTGAAAAGGAACTTGCATGAACACATTATTAATGTGTTTACTTTGGCGGCCCTAATATCTATTATATAGTTGCATCATTGCAACTATGAATACTTCTCACGATCACAGCATAAATCCAAGGAGAAATCTGGGCCCGTTTGCGCTGAAGTAGCTCACTGTCGCCCCTTGAGGTACAACAGGGTATTAGAGGACATGAATGGGGCTAGCAGCTGATCGTCTGTACAAACGATCCTTTATCTCAGTAAGTACATGTGCACATGTCCAGTTCTAGATAGAACTGCTGTTGGAAACCGTGTGTATGACAGAGAGAGGCAGCTAAAAAAATGCAGTGCTTACTAAGTAGAGTAAATTCCCCAGCTTACCAGATGTGCACAGAAAATAAAATGCTGGAGACACATGCACAGTGCGCCTTTTTTGATCTCATAAAGCTGACAGATGTGATTCATCCATGCCTGTTTACAACCATGCATTAATTTCCCCTCCCGTCCCTAACACAATTTAGCCCAATTAACACAGTAACTCTTTTACTGACAATGTGAGAGCGAGATGTGCGCGTGTCAGAGTTGCAGTTGGCTGCAGCCAAGCACCGAACGAGATCCAAAATGCGGGGACTGCCGTGAATACCAATGCTTCCTACTTCCCCTCACTCAAGAAGAGCGATAGGTTGTGCTCTCCGTCCCTCTCTGTTTCCCCCACTTCCTCACACCACCATGTGTCTGTCATCTCACCAAAGAAACACATGAGATCAAAGAAGGTGCTGGACCAGAACCCGCATGCATGAGGATCGACTGACTTAATGGAGTGACACGGAATTTGTTCAATTTCACATTGTGTGTGTGTGTGTGTGTGTGTGTGTGTGTGTGTGTGTGTGTGTGTGTGTGTGAGAGAGAAACACTGGCGACATTTGTAATGACTGGGATTGGTTCCCAAGCTTGTGGACGTACTTGCAGCATATACTGTAGCATACCTGCTGTCAGAGAAAGGTGATGCCGAGCACCATCAAGATTTTCAAGCCGCGCCGTCAAAATAGTAAAATAGCCCAGTCTGATGATCAGCTGACAACCAGCTGACGTGAGCAGGACCGAGGGGGAATAGCCACAGGACAGACAGCCTGTCTCCTTTGACTGTCCTGCCTGTGGTTACAGTGACAGTGGAGTTTTACTTATGACACCAGAATTAATGAAGACAAATTAATGCTCGGTGTAACTGGCGCCACGTGGGAACAACGCAGAGCGGTGATCAAACTAGTTCCAGTAAAATATCCCTGGTGCTACTGTTTTAGTAACTGCTCTGTTGGTTCCTTGAGCTCACACAAACAGGTTCATAATCAGCAGGCTTGCATTGGAGCTGCTTACTTCTAATATTTCTACCTGTGTCAGCCTGATCTGGCACCAGGGCATTTTCCATCTCAGTTCTGCAGCCCCCTTTGTGTCATTTGCTCGGCTATTAAGCCTGTTTCAATTCTTGCGTATACTCTTAATTAGAAATACTATTATAATCGTTTCATAATGCATAGTTATAGAGCTTCGATGTTTCAGTTTGTTCATATGTTTATTCATTTCAAAGGAGCACGTTCTTCTGAAGAAACAGAGGGCAATTTATTTATAAATAACTAAGGAGTTTTAGGACGTAGCGAATGAGCTTCCCCTGTTTGAAGGACCAACGGCCGACATCACTGGGGGCTTCGGAAACACATTGAAGAAGCACAAGAAGACATTTTTAACCTTTAATCTGAAAGAGGAACCTGATCCACTGTCCATCGGGGAATCAGGGATGTGTATGATACAAGATTGATTGAGGCATTATGAGGAGGCATTATGCTACCTCTGTTTGGTTCAGTGCAAACAAGAACAGAAGTAAAAAATTAAAAAAAAAAAGAACCCCATCCTCTTTGCGTGATTGTTGCACAGTCTCTCTGAATGGGAAACTACTTCAGGGTAACAGCTGTTTTATTCATTATTTCTAAGACTGATCCAGGAGCCACAATGTGTTTTTAACAGTGGACTGTTTTGTGTGGAGTCACATGACCTTAATCTGGCCAATTACAGATTTCATTTTTCTACAAGACCATTCTGAAAACAGAAGAGAGGGGAAGGAGACAAAAAAACCCAAACATCAGCACAGCTGAGGGGTAACGGCAAAGGGCTGGAAGAAGACCGTTGCATGAATTAGGATGTAAACAGCTTCAAATTAAACCTGAGATGCATGTTTGCCTCACAGTGAGTGATTAATTTTAAATCCAGTGAGTGAGAGCACACAGCCAACAAAGCCAGCTAAACATGGCCAATGCCAAAATACGATGGAATGCATACTGAATTACAATTTCTTGAGGTTCTTTTTCTTTCACAAACCCACCAGATTATTCACCACTCATATATTAAATTTGAGCCCAGTAAACTAGAACAAAAGGTGACATTAATGTTTCCTAGGGTACATCTCAGCACAGGACAGGAAGTCAGAGTGAAGGTCACCATTTTGGCCAGCAGGACACTCTATTTCCCGGAAAAGAGAGGAGGGGAGCTGCAGTGTCAGCCTCTAATCCTCTTTAATTTGTTTTCAGATGGGGCTTTGGAATACCAGCCTGCTCCCTAAGCAGAGATCACATAAGAACGTGGGCTGGGACAGCTGTCTCCTCTCTGGAGGTTTTTAATACAGGTCTGCTCACCAGCCCAGTCGCCACTGTGTCGTTCTTGTGCTGGGATGAGTAGTTGTGTTTCAATTTTAAGCGCAGCAGTGTGAGTGTGGGTTTGCTGTGTGTGTGTGTGTGTGTGTTCAGAGGTGGGGGAGGGGATTACAAACAAAAGTGGGTGACGTTTTTTTCTTTATCTAATGTTTTTTTTTTTTTTTTTCCACTACACGGTTTCCTTTGTCTCGGCTCTTCTTGGCTTTTTTGCTTTTCCTCTGGCAATAGTCCCTGGTACTACCACCTCCGTCGAGGCTACAGGCGAGATGAGCTGGTACTAAACATGTGATGTCACAGAGTGCCGGCCTCTGATTGGTCACTGCAGACAGAGGGCTGTCCCAAGTTCTACCTTAGACTCAGGAGTCGACCGGCAGTTATACCGGCGAACACACGCTATACTCCATTAATGAAGTGCAGACATATTTGTGATTTTTGGCCGGTTAAAACATTTAAGAGCCAGATGGTGAGACCGCAGCACGGAGTGGAGTTCTGTGTCAGCGATCCTGTCCTGCTCCTTCACATATCACGTGGCCTCCTTCTCCTCAGTTGTCGTCAGGAAACCAAGCTGGAAACTGGGTTTGAATGTGTCTTCCTTCATTCCGCCTTCCTTTGACAGACACTGAGAAGGATGCTCTGCTTGCCTGCGTACTTTCGTAGAGGTCAGTCAGATCAGACAGACAAGGCTTTTGATGTCTGCTTTGTAACTTCCACTGGTCTCTTTAGAGACGGGGGGTGTTTAAAAGCTGTTGAAACAGAGTGTGCAGGCAGTAGGCTGGGGATGCCGGCCGGGGGCTGGCAAGCCTTTAATCCTCACCACAGTGCTGATAAATTGGGTTTCATATTTTACCCCCTCACCAGTTGGCTTTGCTCTTGAGTGATGAACCAACTCCCTCTTGCCTGTAAGGGCCTTTTGATGGGATATCCGTCCATGGATTTTTGCCCTCTGCACTGGGCCACTATGGCGCTGAGGTTAACAGGTGGAAGACCCCAGTGAGCTAGGGAAGGGGAGCACAGTCCAACCAGAACGCTTCGGTGACACGGACGCAACATGCCCCCCCCTCCCGTCAGTCAGACTTCTTGAATGAAAAACCTTCATGGAAGAATGACATGTCTGAGCGCAAAAGAAAAGCAAAGCATGTCTCATGAACCCTTCTCATAAGACGTCAGTTGGAGTCAAGACACTGTGAACATCCTGATTTGTACAATATGTCAGAGCCAGAGACAGATCGAGGAGTCCCCTCTCATACCAGCTTGCAAACAGTGACCTACTGTCTGAAACGCAAAAAGCCTCATGTTGAATTTAGAGAAATCCCGTCTCATTATTTTTAGATGCGAGATGATCTCCTGTGGCTGCCACGTGAATGGCACATGCGCAGACCAGACGTCGGTTGTCGTGTTTAAATTCCAGATTTAAATTTAAATTTAAATTTAATTTAAATTTAATTTAAATTTAATTTAAATTTAATTTAAATTTAATTCCAGACTATCACCACAAAGTCATGACCTCTCATCCGCGATTTGACATAAATAACTGTTTTGAAAAATATCGAGAGAATGCAGTCCCACCTTGGTCAGCCATTTCCTCACTGGGGCGGTCTACAGCCAGTATGTGTCCTCCACTGTTCAGCAACACACACTTTAGATGTAACACTGGAATGCGGATATCGTGACATTTATACATTGCAATATTAGGTATATGTTGGTCCTCGATGATGATTGAAAAGATGTAGTCCTGATCAGTAGTTTTTGGTTCCATAAACGGGTTCCTGCCCTGTGCATCAGTCTGACGCTGTCTGAGTGTTGTCTTTTTGACGCACTGGGAGCATCATTGTTTGACATTGAGGGATTAGAACGCTTTGCAAAGGATACTTCATTAATTCCCTGGGCAAATTAGGGCTCATTTGACCCATCCTTAGGTGGTGCGCACACACACACACACACAGAACACACTATTTATTACCAGAAGCATTGAGCAGCTGCAGCGCCTGGGGCACTTGAGCTGTAGATTTTAAGGAAAGTGTCTCTAACCTTTAGGCCACTGCTGTTCAAAAGTATTAGTAGATTGAATTAAGGAGAGATTCTCATGAAAATATTTTGCCAAAGCTTGAGTTTTGTCCCTCACCTTCAGTTTTTTTAAACCTTTCCTCTAAAATGGCTTCTCAAGCACAGATTAAAACGTATACTCAAACGTCCCCTGATTACTTCATAGACATGACCCATCTGGGCTCTAATGATGTTAGCATGATGATCCATTGTCTTCTCTCTGTGGTGAATATGACTCATGAAGAGAGACAATGGCTGGAGCAGCATTCAGCCTGTGTACGTGTAAATACACTTATACTGTAACATCAGTGAGCTTTTTGTTTTTTTTACATCAAGAAAGCGTGGCTCTTTGATGGGCCTGAGGAGAAAAACGGTTGGAATGAGACTGCTGTCTTTTAGAGATTGTTTTTGAGAGGCTTCAGTGTGGAGAAAACACACCTGTGCAGGAAATGTTGTGAATGGTCACTGAAACCAAATGAAACGACCTCCTCAGGAGGACTTCTCTGAGATGATGAATTGACTCCTCGCTCTATGTCTCCTGCATGCAGGACGCATTCCTCAAATCAGAACGGCCATTTCTCCACACTCTCTACGGTCTCCTGCCATTGGCTGTGACCTGTGGTGATGCGAGGGTTTAAAGATTGAACTCACAAACAGTGACTGATACCCTAGCAACCATGTCTCTTGGTTACATAGAGAGCATGCCTCCTTGGCAACAGCATCCTTAAAAACAGCTTGTATTATGTCTTTCTATGGCTCTCTGGCATGTCTCAACAGTCTTTACTAAAAGATGGTCAATTGAAAACAGGCCATGATGCTAAAAGTCTTTTTGTTCACATTTACACACTGTCGGTCAAACAGAATTCAAGTACTTTGATTCCTTCAACTTGCATCGTGTCACGATGGATTAGTGATGATTGCGACATCACCAGGTTGGTTGGCTTCGGTTGCTGTGCATTCCTGGCAATGAGTTAATTATGCCCACGATGCCAAATGTTTCATGTCTTCTTTAATATTTAGTTGATGTGTGATAGGTGTGATACTAATACCCGACATTTAAAACATGAGGGTTGCTTAAGCGCTTTGCAGCCCTGTACACGTACCTACAAAGCTGCTTCCATTTCGTGTTTCAGCCATCTATTCTTGGGTATTTATTGTGTTTCTGACTGTTTGTGTCACTGAAGATTTGCAGTGATTTGCGCCTGGCTCCAAATGTGTTTACCTCATGTAAAACATCCAAGCTCATGCTACGACTAGAGGCTTTTATGGAAATTGAAGTAAAGACTGGTGCAAGGAAGGATAAAACGCTATCTAGAAAATTACTCTTTGAGGGTTTTAAGGAGGATTTGGGAACATCATTTCAACTCCAGGTGTCCACTTACATTCTCCCGGAAAATAAACACTTGAAGCAGAACTGACACCTTGGTCACTCTGGTTCGTGTCTGCAGTTGTTTGTTCTGATGCTGAACACAACAACACGGAAACTCCATGTGCAAGAAATTCTCTTGATAATCCCATGTAAATAAAAAAAAGAAAAGAAAGAAAGAAAGAAAGAAAAGTACATTATCACACTCTCACTCTGTGTTTACTTGTATTCAGTGAAGTTCACACTCATCTAACTTACTGGTTCCAGCTGCCGCTTCTGCACAATCTGTTCTGTTTATTCTGATCTAACGTTTCCATAGAGAAACAGCTGAACCTGAGGTCAAAAGACCTCCGTCTCCCTCTCACCTCATTACTCCTTTTCTTTTATTTACCATCTTATGTCGTCCATCCACAGCCCACCTAACTGACTATGTGAGTCTGACAGTAGTTCTCTTTTTTCTGCTCCTTGATATGAAGTGGCCGACACTTTCCAGGGTTAATGTTCCACTGAAAAATGTGATGAAAGGTGATATTAGAAAATTTTTCATCACTTCATCAACAATAGCAACAGAGATGCACCCCCCACACCCCCCGCACCCCCGAGCATAAATTGGATCATTTTATCTGTGAATTAATGTGATGGACGATATGCGATAGGTGTAATATCCGCTCAGAAAATGCTTTTTATTACACTTACATGACATGAGGCTAGCGCTGTGAGACTTGTTATTATGGTGAATCTCTCCAGCATCACGCTCACAGCGTTCATGGTGGCTTTGTCATGAAAACAGAAACAAGGACAGCAGATTTGCAAAGAAACAACCAGAGAATTGATGGTCAGTGCATACTCAGTTAGTGAATAGATTAAAAAGAGGTTCACCTCTATCTGTGTTTTAAGTTCATTTCTATTATTAGTCTGACTATCATGCCGACAGATAGTGCTACCACATTTCACTCGACACATCTAGTCGCTTGTCAAAACTCTGCTCCATTTCTCCCCATCTTCTCGTTCCTTCTGCTAAAAAAATGACATGAATGACACCTTGCAAGTTGTATTTTTCATTCAGCTGACGTCTCAGGGCCAACAACTTCAGCTCAGTGCTCTATACCGTGAACCGGCATTGGTGCTGAGAGCAGAGTAGAGCAGAGCATTGGTCTTTTTGAAGATACAACAGTTCTTTTTGCCCGTGAACCACTCAAAACTAAACAAATGTGTAGTAACACCCTGTGCCCCACTCCCGAATATATCAGCGAATGCAACTCTCTAGAGGAAGCACAAAAGCTGATGGCTTTTCTCCCTCACATGCAACTTCCAGAATGGCCAAGGAGGGTTTGTTCTCTGTATTGTGATTTTGTCATGCAAGTCTTCTAAAGCTGCTGTAGCACCTTGACACAAATGTGTGTGTGTGTGGGGGGGGGGGTTGTGAATTGAGAAAGAAAAGTCTTGTTTCATGTGTTGAAATTACATTAAATCGTTTATGGCCCTGAGAGTCCCAAAACACTCAACAAATAAAAGGATGACTTCACAGGAAGTAAAGTGAAATCAGGAACAACACCACTGTACTTGTTGTGTGCATCTCTCTCCAACTCAGGCTGGTATGATACGTATTGAGATGGGTACAATCTGATACAGGAATGATCCGTTTTTAAATGTTAAGATTTGGTCCAATAGGATTACGATACAGAACATATGGTACAATACCGGTATGGGGCAATTTGATGGGATATCAGACAATGTGATATCGCTCCTTGTTTGCATGTTTAGCATTATTATAGTTTATTATGAACATAAGTCAATACTATATTATAACATTATTACAGTTTATTATGAACATAAGTAAATACTATATTATAACATTATTACAGTTTATTATGAACATAAGTAAATACTATATTATAACATTATTATAGTTTATTATGAACCTGAGCCTGTCCTACCTTCAAACTGATTTATTAAAGACCAGGGAACAGGTGTTTATCTTCTGCCTGTGTGCTTTAGAGCTGTGAAGAAGTAATGATGATGAGAGAGAGAGAGAGAGTGCTGTAGACGTTGAGCAGATGGAGATGACACCGGGACACCTCATGTGATGTGTAAACCGTTCCAAGGGTCCGTCCACCGATGCATTCGTTTTGTTTCAATCCAAACCAAGTTTCCGACTAACTCCATGTGGGAAGGCTGGCTACATTTCCTCCCAGGATCCGGTGCTTCTCATCAATGACGTGATAATTCCACATGCCTAAAGCCCTTCAGAGTAAGGACCCGCTGATAGTGGTGCCTGTGATTGCTATCCACTGCAGCAGTAGGGTGCTTGTGGGAGGGCAGTGGATTATAACAGACAAGTGCTGACACTCTTGAAGCTGTGGCATATTATTAAGCAGTAAATCCCACTGACATGAATTCTGCTTTCTGTTTGTGACAAACTTCTCCAAAGGCACATTGTGTTTGTGGCTGGTGCAAAACACTGTCCAGTCATTCAAGTTCAGGTATCCCTTCCTGAGTGCGCCTTCAACAAAAGCACTCTGGTGGACTCGCTTTACTGCACCTCATTCTGTCCCAGTGACAATTACCACTTTTAGCTGCATGAAGGTGATGGCAGCCCCTTCAGTCTAAACGAATCTGGTGTCCTACAAGTAGTAGAGACAAAATGTAATGGGCAGTATAAACACCTGTAACATTACAAACGAGCTTCTCAGACCAACAATCTACATGAAAGAAATACACCTTTAGGTCGTTAACAAAATGTATGCATTTGTTTACTTATTTATAGAACATACAATATCTTCACAATACACATAGATATTTAGAATTTATAATCAAAAAAGTATAAATGTATTATAATATATGTATGTCTTATAATAATAATAAATGATATAGTTCTTCAACTGCAACCTCTTGATTAAAATGAATAGTTTCAGTGTAGTTTCAGCTAATATTGTATAATAATATTATTGTGTAATATTCCAATACAACATTAGATTTCACAGACATAACTTTGAAATGTGATGAAGCAAATTACTTCAATGAACTACTTGAGCCAGCATTAGAACTTGACTGTTAAATACATGTCTTCACCTTCAATGCTGACAGACAAAAATTAGTTTTCTCATTCAACCATGCCAATTTTGCTCTGTGAAGATGCAGCAACCTGGGCAGACACAGCTCGTCAGTGGACACCAATGAGGCTGGCTGTCAGACAGATTTCTTTTGTGGCCGTTCTGAGGATTCCAGCTCCGACGATCAGAGCTGTCAAAACTCTCATGTAGAAAGATGCATCCAAACAGATGAGGTCCAACAAGAAATGTCAACAGTGGAACACATTCTTACTGTGACTGTTACCACTGTGAAAGAGTTCACATATAAGTTCATTCAAGCCTTTTTTTGCACTGCAGGGGGATTTGAACGTGGCACATATATAATGTAATGTATATATTATATACTAGTCCATGAACTCTTGAGACACGAGGCGCTGGACGTTTTGTCACTTTACAAGGTCTTAATTCAGATGTTCCATACAGAGACAATATTTCTGCCAACACATGTATAGCATTTACCGCCCATTCAGTCAATAACACCTGCTTATGTGCTGCTTTGAAAAAAAGTCCTTGCGTTAGAAGTACAAGCTTTAATAAAGAAACTTTTGTGCATGGTTTGTTTGTGCCAAGCGTGACATCCAAAGCCTTGCCCTTGTGTCTTTCTTTTAGTTTCTTTTTTTAGTTAAAAAAGAAAAAAACTCAACATCAGCTACTAGCTGTGGAGATCTACTGTATTTTTCTGCAGTATTTAAATGAGTTTCATACACCGTCACAGACACTAAATCAGCTCTGTTCTGCATGTTTTCTCACAGGCACCGATGAGAAATAGAGCTGAGAAACTCTGCTGTCTAATTTTCTCATACATTAGTTGCCCTGACATCCCAGTAAAGGAAGGCCATGGCCATACATCACAGAGCACAATGGCA
The DNA here is from genome assembly GCA_901007665.1 of Aeoliscus strigatus. Classification (NCBI taxonomy): domain Eukaryota; kingdom Metazoa; phylum Chordata; class Actinopteri; order Syngnathiformes; family Centriscidae; genus Aeoliscus; species Aeoliscus strigatus. Next base: position 325,278 of record CAAKHB010007459.1, on the reverse strand, counting down.
GGCACATTTTGGGCCAGTCCATCACTGCATTGGTTTTGTTTTCTCATCACATCTTGGCAAATTGCTGTTATTAATGGGAGAAAGCATAGTTTGCAGCCCTCATTAGATGTTGTTCCAACAGTGCTTCTGATGGATTAAGACAGGCCACAGGCCTTGTCCGCCTTTGCAAGCAGCTAATGTGCGCCAATTAAAACCCATACACTCACTGACCACTCTGTGCTCGCTTATGTGTGCTTACAAGGATATTCAAGTGTTCTGTGATTCATGGCCAAATGGATTTTTGCTGCACGACAAGTAGAATTTGTGCAGAATCACACAGTTCCTCTCAAAGTCTGGGCAAATAAATGATGTCATTTGAAAGCAGTCGGTCTCTCAGAGGACACTACTTTGATCAGAAGTAAGTCAGACATTTCCAGCTTCATGTATTTTCTCCTCTTAGTAACTGTGACCGAGGCTCTGTTGGGCCCACAAACATTTCTGCACTCCTTCATTTTCTCTGTATTTTGGAGTGTTAGATTTCAAGCATTCAAGCAGAATGTTTAATCATACAGAGAGGAGCTCTATGTAAATATACCCATGGCTTCCTTCAAATTCAGGGCTTACAACGTTGGAAGGATCGATAATGGGCTGCGCTGGCCATGAAAACACAATGTTAGTCCCTCTGTCTGACAAATTTAAGCTCAGCTAAACTAAAGGTGCTCACAGCGGCAGACAAAAATGTGTTTGAGCTTATTGGCTATGTCCACAGTGACACCTCAGTTTGCCCAGAGATGCAGCACATATTGTGAAATCAGTACGACATCATTTCTGAGCAACTGTCATCAAGGAGCTCCTGAAAGTTTCATGGGTACATTCAATTTGAAGCGCACTCAGAGAGCCCAGACCCAATGCCGAGTCCAGGTACAGGTACAGTGGTTCAGTTGTCAGAAGGTTACTGGTTCCAATCCTGGAATCGATGCCAGAGTGGCCATGACACTTCACTGACACTTACCCATCAGTTCGTAGGGTGGATGAGGCTCATCACAGATGAGGCTTTTATCAAGTACATCTGATTAGCTTAGCGTCAGTATGATTTTTAGTAGGGGTGCAACAGTTGATCTGTCTATATCGATGTTGATCGGCTCAGCATTACTCCATTACTCATATTGATGAAAACGCTCTTTTCCCTTGTTCACATAATGTTGTACCTGACTTCATGCATGTGTTTCCGCGGGTGGTGCCAAGCCTTGGGTATCAACCTGTGGTCCCCCACCTTAGACGGGTCAACACCCCTGTTGCTTACATCCATCAGATGATACGCCTTTCACACACTGCCTCACTCTGCATTTCAGCAATAAAATTCCCTAAACACAGCAAAATCTTTGCATTTTTCCATATGGTGAAATCTGGTCATTGGGTTAAATTGGTTGATAATATTGGCCTATATCGATCGTAGGCCTCAAATTTATCATGTGCTACAAAGTGTTGCAGACACTTAAAAGCAGAATACCATCTGACAGTTGACCTCCCACAGGTTGTGCTATGCAGTAGACATAGAGAGCCTGTTGTCTCTTCTTTGGACAATTATTCATGTTTGTCCAGAAAGTTAGTGCATATAGTTTTGGTATCACCCGGCTGACAGACGGGCTCTGGGGCCTCAGACCTCCACCACCACCACCACCACTCATTTTTTTGGCATTATGGCATACGTCAGTCCTCTCCTTATTAGGCTTCAGCTGAGTTTGAATCATTCATTCATCATGTCCCATTTTCTCCGGTCAGTTGTTTTCAAAAACAGGCAGGGGTCAGGACCAGGACTGAGAAATGCAGATTTTTTTTTTGCTGTGCAGCATCAGTCTGCCCCAATGCATGATGGCTTCTTCCGTCGCCATGCTGCACTCAACTAATGAGTGTGGTGAAATCATATGGGGTTTATCACAATGCTGCTAACACACATTTCACTGTCAGGGCAAACACAACCTTCACAGTGTAATGACGGGATGACAATGAGTCGGTCACAGTTTCACAGAAAGTACAACGTCCATGTTTTCACTGAAGGTCAAAACTAGATCATGTGGCCAGGTAAATAAATCTGTCCAGGGTCAGGCAAGGTGTACAAACTCAAGTGCGAGCAGGGCCAGCGACTGTATGAACATCTGAAATGAGAGGTGAGTTAGTCATAATGCCTGAAAACATCAGATAAACGAAAACATACAATGAGTAAAGATATGTAATAAACATAATCTTGTAAATGTTCAACACGCATAAATGTGTTCATTACCGATCTTAAAAGTGGTAAAATTGTTCCTTTGAATGATGGTGTCATTTTCACGGTTTGAATCCTAATAAATGAGATACATAAATAAAAACACACGCAATCATCGGAGGATCTGTTGGCTGAAGGAAATAATACGCTGTGACATTGGTTTTCAAAAGCTGAAAATGGATTAAAAGCTAAATTTCCAGTGTTCTGAGCTGAGAAGGACTGATTGGAGTGTGTGTGTCCACTCAGGGCTGATATGGCTCCCGGGCGTCTGTCGAAATGATCACAAGTGTTGAATTACCAGTGATGGGTGGCAAAATAATGGCTTGCACAGTGCTGATTTTTTACACTCAGTGTGAATTAACATCGGCGTTTCTGCTATGTGAATATGGCCCACATTAGCTTATGTTTTCTCAAGGGCATCAAGCATAACAAGAGAGATTGCTGCTTTGGAACACTTTCAACAAAGAGTTGGCAATTAAAATGTGTCTAATTTATGAAGTCATTTGGATGGCATTGGGTGGATGTTGAATTGCAGGGGAATTCGGCCCTCATCTTAGTATGTGCTGCCTGCAACTGCTCCAGTTTCTTATAGGGATTATTTGAAATGTGAACTTCCCTGGCACGAGTCCATAACCCATGTAATTTGCTCTTTTAAAACTTCCTCATCCCTTCCTACATGCTCTGGAGCATTTTGTTTTTTATTGGCCATGATACATTTTCTACTGCGCTTGTTTACAATGAATCCCTGCAACCACACACAAAGGCGAGTGGACTTTGTACTGCATGCGTTGTCTGACAGTCTGCCTTAATCCTTGATCCATCAGGTGCACATTTTACATCCACAGTTCCTTTAAAACGCAACTCACAGATCTTCATCCAATGGACTGACACAATATTGTTTTCCTTTTGCAATGCGTTACACACACACACACACACACACACACACACACACACACAGATAGCTTTTTCAAGGCAGGACCGTTCCTCTTGTGGATTCGCAGTAAGTGGTTAGGATTTGCTCGAAGAGCTTCAGCTCCGTGGTAATGACATGCAGTCTTAGAGAAGGGTTATCCATTCAATTTGACTCGAGAGAGAAGATCTCTTCAGTCTGCTGATTGAATTAAGATCCTTTATTTAGCATATCTAGTTGTGCTGACTTGTCAAACATGCTGACCTGCATCCACTTTGTGTGTTTTTTTTTTTTCTCTTCAATCTTAAATATTGGTACGTTGGTGTAACCAGCTAATTCGGAAAAATCCATGTGCATTTGCCAGTGCACTATTTCTTGGGAAGGAATGGTTCAAGAAAAAAAAAAAAGTCACACTGGTGATGATTTGGGGCAGCTCAGCTCGTACCATTGGGTTCAGACCAGTGACGTCTTGTGCCTGTTTTCATGTGTCACGGGAGCAGAGGGGTTAAGTCAGTGAAACAGAGGATGTGTCAGCAGCATCATTTCAGTCTGCTGCGCTGAGCATTTTGGATTAAGAGCGACATAAAATGACATAAGCGTTTAGGAAAGAAAGTGGTGGATAAAAGTATGACTGTGTCCAAACACGGCGTTACTTGTGATGCTGGCAGCGACACCCGTTTCACAGGGAATAGAAAGTCGGGCAGGAATGAACAGTTTCACTCCTGCAGCTTTTAAATAACCTCAGAGTGAAAAGTCTCACAGGAACCACAAACCGTGACATGAACCGGACCATGGATTTTGTTAACTGTTCAGCTCCTAGTATTTTCAGTTAGCCGTTAACGCCTTTTGGTCGCTATGCAACAAAATACTGGAAGGGCTTTCGAACAGTATCCTTCAAATTAAAAGGGCAAAATGTGGAACTTTTCAGCAAAAATGTTGGAAAACAACAGAATAACGACGCCTCAAAGATTCTAGTGTTGAGCCAGAAATGTTAGCAACAAGTGACTAACTCCGTGAGTGACAGTTGTTTGTCATGATAGGAGAGAATTTGCACTTGTACCGTGACATTTATAGATGCACATTCACGCTTATCTCACTGAACCTGTTAGACATTTTGGTGACTCACTGTGAACACTGCTGCATCCATGTGGGAGGAGAAGCGGCCGGCCATGTATTCCCAACAGTGGAGAGCAGCACAGCAATATGCAAGACGAATTTACAGGGAATTCACCAGGGCACAGGTCCATGACACGGTGTTGCTGCGTGTTTTTGTGTGCTAGCTCGTTAAATATTAAAACACTTATTCTCTCGTTCATTCAGCCCTTCATTTTCTGCAAGGAAAATATATTTTCATTTTATGTACCTACATGTATTATAGAGTTGGGACACTGGGAGAGCCTAATGTAATAATAACAATTTATATTGCACATAAATGAGATTGCATAGGCAATCACCACTGAGGAAAATTATAATTTATACCGTAATAATAACAATAAACGTAAGACTTATTTAGACACAGTAACAAACAATATATGCCAGGAATAGGCAATTCTGAGCAAACTGATTTACAGATGCTGCCTGCTTTTTTTTCTTTTACAAGCAGTTAGTTTGTGTCATTTGAAAAGCCTGGTATGGTCAGGTTTTCAGCTTTAACTGATGTAATATATATATTTTTACATCAGTTTGTTGTTATATGTACAGGCAACTAATGGAGAGATGCTTTTATTTTTATATGTATTTATCCTTAATTTATTCCTGGGCATCAGATTTGCTGTACAAAAGTTGTTAAGGCACTTGAGACTGCATCACTATTATCCTGAATGATGTTCCACTCATCAAAGTTTCACATTTCGTTTGAAGATTATTCAACAAAATGAGACAAGGACAACACCGTATGCATCATCAGTGGAATAATTATAGATATTAATCATCCAGTGCAAACTTAACATAGTGGACATCCTGTTCACTGGTTGTTACTCCGGTATGGTTCATAATGTGTCAGACTTCCTTTGACTTCATTTGTCTGTTTGATGCCATCAGTTCTTGATCTTATGAAAGATGTGAGATGACCCTAAGAATCTGTTGATGAACCCACCACACCCACCAATCACTATCAAAGGTTCTGCATTTGGTCATGATGCTCTTTACCGTAGCAAATGTCAAGATCAGATGAGGTTTCAGTTTATATTGTGGACAAATACCTGATGTTTGTGTTTTAATTTCCTGTGATCATCTGAGACACTTGTGAACTTGGACACGACAGAAGCATAGATCAGCATTGATTAGAGACAGACAAGACAATTATTGGTCATGACGTCGTATTGCTTCTTTTTATACCACATTTTTATTGTTCTATCTTTTTTACAAGCTCCAGTTCCATCATTAAATACTAAATACTAAATGTGTTCAACCTGAGATGTGCTTGCCAAGCAGTGAGCTTGTCTCTCAATGGGCCAGCGAGAGTGGTGGCAAATAAAGACATGTCATTCTTATTCATTGAACAATTAATCCCCGTCAACAGTAGATATATATAGACAGTTTGAATATGTGGAAGACCAAGACTTTACATACAGGTGTGTGTGTGTGTGTTTGTGTGTGTGTGTGTGTGTGTGTGTGTGTGTGTGTGTGTGTGTGTGTGTGTGTGTGTGTGTGTGTGTGTGTGTGTGTGTGTGTGTGTGTGTGTGTGTGTGTGTGTGTTAAAGACTACGATGTCACCACAGCAACTCTCTGAG
>CAAKHB010007459.1:303244-319371 GCA_901007665.1 Aeoliscus strigatus | reverse complement strand
TTAAAGAAAATTGCAAAAGTTTCAGAATCAAGCAAAAAGAGTGTTTTCACCTCACAGTTTGTTCTTTCTTTGATTATTTCATGATTGTATCTCTTTTATTTTAGTCTTTTGTGTTTTTGTTGTTTTCTGTTAATTTCTGGTATCACAAACACTCCAGTAACAATTGCCCATTATGTGACAAGTATAAAAGTTGTCTGAGTACTAAATGGCACTAATTAAACACAACGTTTTTGTATTCAAAAACAAAAACATAAACAAACAAACAAGCATTTACTGATTTGACCATGATGCCCTTGCAAAGCAATTGCTGTATCACCAATAAAATAACAAAGAGCCCAAGTATTTTGGTGGTTTTGTCTTTCCTCTGTGTACTCTTTATCCTCTCTGAGGAGAGGATCGAGCGAATGGAAAATTATTCATGGCAATTCCAGCTGTGACGCTGCTTCTCACTGAAGGTTATTGATTGAACATGCGTATTCATAACCATAACCTTCACATAAACAGTTGCTGGACATCTTCAAGAGGATTTGTACAGCAGGATGACATGCAGGATGCAAGAATCAAATGTGTTTGTTTGTGTGGATTCACACAGAGATGTGTGACACAGTGAGTGTCACACACTTCCCAGTAGTTAACAGATGACTGTTTAAATCTCCGCACAGATAAAAAAGTTCAGCACCGTCCTAGTGTCGGTGTGTAAGGTGTACAGGCAGATTATTGCAGCGTCATCAGTAAACAGCAAATGGCTGCAGTTTTGGAGTGCTTTTCTACCCTAACGGCACTCAAACTGCTTAACGGTGTTGCCAGCCATTCACACTCCGGCAGAAGCGCCCAAAGGGTGCGAACACACATTCACACATTGATGATGCAGCATCAGGAGCAATTTGGGGTTCGGTGTCGTGCTCAAGGACATAGAGGAGCCGGGATTCAAACTAGGAACCTCCTGATCCATAATGTGGAATTAGGGCGGTCCACAGAAGTAGAGCTGCTTTGCACCACAAAGACTCTTTGTCACCTCTTGTGGTACAACTCGGTATTACAAGGCAGGAGGAACTGGTGGGAGAGTCCATGTTGTACACTGACTTAAATTGTCGTATGATTCCAAAATGCATCTCTTATTGACCATTAATGTAATGAACTCTTTTTTTTTTTTTTGCAGGGTATTTGACAGTTACGATCGAGCCCCTGCCTCCTGTTGTTGTGGGAGAAACCGTTACTCTCAAGTGTAACTTCAAAACCGATGGAAGGCTTCGAGAGATTGTTTGGTACAGGGTGAGTAAACATGTCTACGCTTCCAACACAATTCACAAACCATGGATTCAACTTTTTCCTCACCAATGAGATCCCTACGTATGTTTGGAGAACAACAACACGACTGTTTGGAGGGAGGCTCCACCATTTTTTCATCATTTGCAGCGATTGATTCCCTCTTATTATTAAAATTCCAACTGGTTTACAACAAGTGCTGCCTGTGATTTAATTAAGTTACTTGAGGAAAAAAAGGAGCATGTCAAAATCTTGTGTGTTTGGTCGATTAAACTGACATATTTTTGGGTGCCGGTTAGCGTGAATTAGTTTCACATGAGGAATCGCAGACATAACATTTGAAAGAGGAAAGAGGGCAGCTGCTGCTCCCACATTCTTGGCTGGCCATTGTTTTCTTTATTTCAAAACTGCAACGACTGTGGAGTTTTCTTGGTAAAAGCAATTGACTCTTCAGCAGGCTGTTAATGGTGCCGCTGGTGATGGGTGACTGTTTGTAGACACTGGCCACCGAAATGAGCCTCAAATTAAGTGTTTCATTCACATATCAACCATGACGACACACCCCTTCTTCTTCCACTTTCTCTGTCTCATTTCATTCATGATGCAATATACATAATGAAATGGGAGAATGGCTTCATGGTGGTGCCTTAAAGGCTCATTAGGGTTTCCTGCTCCATCACTCCAAGTTATATTGTGCAAGAACAGACATTTGGGGCGGTGATGAAAGCGACACCATTTTGAGTGAGATGAAAGAGAGAAAAAAAAAAGTCTGACTGAACATCTGAAGGTAGAACGTTTCCTGTGACTTCACATCAGTATCACTATTTCATCTATTTTTTCATCAGGGATGGGAGGTGGTTCGTTTGCATACATTCTGTCTGATTATTTGATGTACCTATGGATAGCTGTCGTTCAGATAACCTATTCCAGGGTAGTACTTCCCATACTAAGTGGTCCCAAGAGGAAAGTAAAGTGGTTGTAACAGAAATTGGCCCCATCTCTCCAGTGGCCACTACTCAGCAGAACTCTTGATGAATTATAAATCAATTACCCACACTTGGCTGCCAAAGTTTCTTTAATCTCTATCTTATATTTGACTAAATACTGTTGACTTCTCATTTTACCTCTGTTCAGATGGAACTGGGCCTGATACTCACCTGGGGAATACTTCGATCTAATCGAAGCTTGGCCAATCAGACAGAGGACAGAATAAACAGAATATTTCAGCAAGTGTTCACTCATAATCCTCATATATATTCTCTTTGAGGTTTTATCAATGTATAAAACATGCCCACTACAGTCAGAATTAGCCAGCTGTGGAGGGAGCACTTAAGATAAACCTAATTACAGTAGGGAACCATTTAAGCCATTCAACCTTCCTACATTCCATACAGAACAAGACAGATAAAGGTAATGGACTTCATGTGTCATAATACTTTACATAGTTGTTTTATTCAACGCCATTAATCGTGAATGACTTTTAATGTAGGAGCTGCATGGTCACTATGGTGTGTGTACATGACGTCTGTAATCAGTCATTCATTCACTTCATTCATCATCTACCTCTTGCCCCGGTTACGGGTCACAGTCGTGCTGGAGCCGATCACGGATGTCAGCGGGTGAACGGCCGGGTACACCCTGCAGGGCCACATGGAAGACCGACAGCCGTTCACACTCACCTTCACACCTACGTGACCAATTAACCTCAGCATGCTTTTAGAGGTGGGAGGAGGCCGGAGTACCCAGAGAGAACCCAGGCAGACACGGGCAGAGCATGACCCCCAGCCCAGGAATCGAACCAGAAACCACTGCGATGCCCTCAGTTATTATTATTATTATTATTGTTATTATTATTACAGTTAGCCTTAGTCTCAAAGATTGTGGGTTATGTTCAGGGTATAAACTCCCACAGAACACTTAACACTTAAAACTGATTGATGATTTTTCAGATGCAGTGTAACAGATGGATTTTCCATTTTCAACTTTAGCGTCCTGGTCAAATCCATTAAAAACCCATATTTGGATACATACAGTATATTTAGATACGCACACCTAGCTGCCGTACACATCCGTTTTCCTCAAGGCGTCTCCATGTCTGATCATGTCACAAACTGTGCAGCGTCATTAATAATAATAATAATAATAATTAATAATCATAATCATAATCACAATAATTATACTATTTTATTCATAGGTGCCTTTCAAAATACCCAAGGTCGCCTTACAAAACAGACTGATTAAAAATAAACATACAAGTAGCAAATTAAATCAACAACATAGTAAGAACAGTTATTTGTTTTACACAGGGAATTTAAATTAGTTATTTGCCGCTGTGTATTTCTGTTGGCGCAGTAACAACTGAATGATTAATGTATGATCTACACCAACCAAAAACAAAGTGGTAAATCTCCACCAACCGCTGACTGTTATTGAAAGTTGGTACAATTTGAATGACATCATCTGCGTCACCTGTTCTACTCAGACCACTGCATTTCTACCTTTGAAACTCCTTCAAACGTCACTGCACAAATGATCGAGAAGCTGCAAAGATGGATGAATGTCGGGCAGGGTTACTCCATTGTGAGCAGAAGGGGACTAATCTGTTATTTATCATGGAAAATGAGCCCCGCCTTCCCCCGTGCACAAAAACAGAAGCAAATCAGTAGATAAATGAACACTCGAACACTCAACAACATGATGAGACTTCCTTACATCGCCAGGAACAATCTGTGTATGATGGAACATTCAGTTTGAGTATTCACACACGCTGGCAAACATTTAGGACCACACCGATTGAAAAGTACATTTGAGCTCCGTGACTGTGCTTGTGGTTCGAAATTGACAGATACATGTGGGATTTTATAAAATACCTGTTCCACCACTGTCAGCAACAGTTGGTTGTGAAAGAATGAGAGTTAACTCTTAATGTAGTTGAATAAAATTGTCCAACATGCTCACCCCATCTCCAAACCTAGCTGGCCGGCCATCCAGTGTTGTGAAAGATAAAGTGGTGAAGGACACTTGATTCGTTCCTCATCAGCGTGTGAATGTATCAGCGGCTGCCGGCTCCAGTGAATGAATGCGTGTGAATACGCTGCAAAGCGCTTTGAGCAGTCGGTTGGAAAATGCTTCATAAGCACAGTTGGTTGAACTCAAGCAGACAGAAGTTTTATCTCACTGTGTAGGAATCCTCGTATCGAAACCCTCCATTCCCTGATTTCCCCTCTCGACATATTTCTATGATCTTAGCAAGGCTGAAGTGCAGTACACGTGTACTTGAAGCATTAGCCAGCTGTATTTGGACACAGGCCAGCTGGCGTCATTGCTTCCAGGAGAACATGATGTTTATATTTGGAAACATGAAAATAGCTCTGCTCATAAAACACTGACCTGACAACAACTGTACTACCCGACTCACAGCAAGAAACTTATTTGAGGACAACAGTGAGACACTTGATGCCCACACAGGTTCTGTGTACCTCGTCTCTCTCTAATACCCCCACCTCACAATGCCTCTGGTGGTGTTTTTCAGATTTACTTTTTGGCCCACATTTTGACAAATCCCATTAAAGCTGTTTACAGTGTCAAAGCACAATATAACAGCTATGCAAATGACTTATCTGTTGTCACACTCTGCCAAGAAGCATGGGAGTGTGTTACCTGAGGGCAGTGTGTCACTGGATTTACTGCTGGCTTCTTCTGGCCATGGGTTACCTCCAAATCAGGGGACAACGATTCATCACAGGGTACTTGATCAAAAAGTGGAGTGTTTTCCTTGTTTCTCCAGCGTAGATAGACACAGGAGGCGTCAAATCCGAGTCTGAATCTTCAAGACAGGGTTGCCGGGGCAACTGGAATCTGCAATGACTGAGGAGAACATGTTAAGTGTGTATGCACAGCACACTCCTGTGGGGTTTGTGTGTGTGTGGAACTTCCTGCTGTTAAATCCCCCAGTGTAAAAGTGTGTATCTCTGTCTTGCCCTCCCACACACACACACACACACACACACACACACACACACACACACACAAACAAGTCTGTGTTTGAAACTAAGTAGGTCATGTGATGTTTCACACCTTCTCAAACTGCTCCGTGTGGTTCAAAGTCTGGTCTTCATCCCACCGTGCAGCAGGACAGTACCCAAATGCTGTCACGTTTTCGTCATAAGACCCCTCTTTACGTCTCGTATGCAGATGACCAGGTGGCTTTGAGGCAACACCACTTGGTGGTCCCAGCTTTTGTGACTCTCTTTGCCCATGTGCTTGGTTGAAAATGATTGAGAGGAATAAAAATTCTTGGAATCAGTGTAAGTCTGTAAGACGGCCATTGCCACTGGCAACAGTGGTGCAATTATCTGAGTGACAACCCATGACCCACACTTTTGTCCACTGACAGGCTCAGATAGTTATTATAGGCGTCTGACAGCGTCAGAGACAGTATCCCTACATAGACAGACCCTTTTGCTTTGTCTTTGCTGTCGTGTCCCCTTTCGTGTTTTCTGGACAATGAGGTCAAACGTCGGTTCATTAAACTGCTATCGTCGTCGCTCGTTGTCAAGCACACATTTGGCAGACATCCTCTAATGTAGGATGTGTTTGTTTTTGTTGTTATCCTGTGCTTTCATGTGGAATGCTGTCAACAGGTCAGCACAGTAGCTCCAGCGAACCACATTAGACGACCTCCACTTGACGGCTGCACGTCTCTCCACTCTTGACTCCGTTTCCTGACAAGTACATGATCCTTGTCAGGAAAAAGGGATTCTGTGGAGCCAACGGCCACAACTTCGACGTGTCCAAAGTCCTCCAAGATGTCTTCTTGTTTTAGTCTTTATTTTTTATCAACCTCATGCATAATGACAATACTAATATGACCAATGATCCCTTTAAATTGACAGACTTCAACAAAACACGTGTCCCTTTTGAACCTTTGGTCTCTCCTGATGTTCAACCCAGACAAATAAGAGTTAGACTCAAACCAGGTAAGACATGCAGTACTACTACTACTACGACTACTACATGTATATATAAAAACTTCTCTCTTAAGAACTCAGTGGATTAACAATCAGTTATGTAATTGTCAATCCATGTAACTACTCTGCTTTAATATCCAAAATGTATTTGTGTAATAGGGTGTCAGGTTAAGTCAAAGTTTATTTATCGAGCACATTTAAGATGAAGAAGCATAAATCAGATGATATTATATGAAAACAAGAAATTACAATGTGCCAAACAAACAATTCAGGCAAATTACAACAATTTAGAACTAACTTGGTTTGTGCTCAGTCTGAGGGAAAAACCAGAGAGAAGAGAAGAAATGGGTTTTAAGAGAGGATTTCAAAGTCTGTCCAGTCTGGGGGGGGATCTGATCTAGAGGGGGAAAGGCTCTGTCACCTCCAGAGCGGAGTCTGGTTTGGGACACCTCCAACAACAGCTGGTCAGAAGATTGTAAGGCTCTGGTTGGGGTGTGTCGCTGCAGGAGCTCTGACATGTAGAGTGGGGGCGTCCGTTGAGAAATTAAAAAATGTTGTGTTCAGTAGTTTGGCAGAGAGGCGATTCTTTTGGCACGGCTCCCAAAGAAGAGCCGGCCGGCTCTGTCGGCACCCAAACAGCTCTTGATGTAGTATTATTTGTAGCCTCTGATTTCAGCCTACCCTGCCAAATATGAGTGATTTGTGTCGTGATACACTCTTAAACATTCAGTGTTTTTGTCAGAAGACTTAGAATTGCCTCCTTCTGTGCATTTCTTTTTCTTTTACAAAAGCAGGTGTTCCTACTCTTGTTTAATATTTTAATTAAACTGATTTTTGGCACAACAAAAACCAATGAACAAAACACTGCACACAAACCCACAGAACAGAACCAGAACCAGACTCGGCATTGAACCAGTATAAATGTCCTTTGGTTGTCATTCAGAAAAATCAGACGTCTGAGCTTGGATGGGCTGATATGATTTCTTCTCTCAGTGAGTATGTGGCCTGTTTTTGAGAAGATACTTTGAGATGGGTGTCACTCACATTTATGGGTTTTCGCAATGCGACGCACCCTCCTCACCGCTGTCTGCTGTCTCACTCACTCAGTGGGGGGGGGGGGCAAGACGCTGTACCTGACTGAGTAGTGTTCTCTCTGCTGTCACATAATGGTGCGATCCTACATCCTCGCATGTGATTTTAAACAAAGTTCTACCGTGAGCGCGGCCGAGCGACAGAGTGAGAGCTGAGTAACGAAAAGGAAAAAAGGCAGTGGGACTCAGTTCTTCTGATTCACTACGTAGCATCAACGCACATTTTTCCCCATGACAGAATATATTGTTGGTTTTGGTGGTGGTGTGTGTGTGTGTGTGTGTGTGTGTGTGGTGGCATGGTCATTGTCTTGTCCACTTATGCATCCTTAACAAAATCTGACAGAGAAGAGAACTCAAAAATGTTTCAGTCACATGAACTGCAGAATAATGTCAAGTACTACTAGACACACTGAAGGGCCTGGTGCTCCTTCCAGTGAGGCCAGCAGAGCAGCTGAGAAAAAGCACATCACTTATTACATTTTACTTGAGCTACACTTGTACATGTTCTTTCTAAAGGATACAAAATGGGTTCTTCCCCTTTAAAGAGTGGCAGAAACCTCATCATTATTAGCCTGCTGAATGTGGGGTCCGGAGGGGAAAGGGAGATACGGTGATATGGATCACTGCACCACAACCGTCTCCTTTGAGGATGTCACGAAGGCAAATAAGCAGCCTGTTATACATGGAATGATAATTACACATTTCATGTCAGCAAAACACTAGATGAGTCCCTTTCTCATCCACAAATCCTAATGGCAACAAAGGGACTGATCATTTCTGTGCCCGCCTGAGATCTCTGCTGCTAATGACAGCTGCTTTGATGGGATATTTTGTTTCTGAGCTGCCAAGAGTGAATAATGCCTCCTCATTGTTAACATCTCCCAGTGACCCGCAGGTATCTTTCAGAACCATGGTCTGTATCTAATTAATTAGGTAATTCGACAAATGATTACGTGGGAACACTGAGATCATTGGACTTTCCCTGTTTGTCTCACTGTGTACATTTTTAGATTGAATGCAGTGGAAGAATCACCAACGTAGTGTTTGGTTTGATTCCATATTTCAACTCTATTAGTATTATATTTTACTCTTTAATTTACTTTTCTTTATGTGCCTTTTTTCCACTTACGGAGCAAACCTAAGTCGAAGGAGATCTTGGAGTACAACGAACACACCAGGGAAAAGAACCGAAAGATTTAAACATCAACTCAGAAGACATGCAGACGAGAGCCAGGTGGAGCTGATTGGTTGTAATCCAGACGGGCGTGAGGGACAACACCGAACCCATGTGGAGACACACAGGTGGGGCAGGGAAGCAGATCATACAAGACTGAAGACATAAATAAATCAGAAACCAACGCACGTGAAAAACAGGAAAACGCTGACCTGACAGTGGGTAAGACAACAAGGTGAAAGGTCAGATGGAGCCATCACAGCCCGCACACATGGGCGTGGGTGTTAGAGTCCTTCACTTCATCCTCCACACACTTTACTTTCCTGTCCAGCGATGGGGTGAAACGTGTTACCTTTGTTACCAAGAACACTTAAGATCAAGATATCATAAAGGGTGTGTGTATGTGTGTGTGTGTGTGTGTGTGTGCGTGCGTGCGTGCATGTGTGTGTGTGTGTGTGTATGTGTTGTTGAGGACTCAGGGTCTAATGTGGTGTGATTTGGACATGTGACATGTTCAAAATACTTAGAATAAACACGCCAGCAGCGCCTCGCTCTCACTGCGGAAACTCCACTGAGGCACCGCTCAGCCAGTGATACACACACACACACACACACACACACGCACACTGAAGACAGACGAAAGGAGGACAACGAGAAAAAAAAGCAGAAGCAATTTAGCAAATTTAATTTTACATGGCTCTTTTTAGAGAAGCGCTGTTGTGTTGTAAAACTGTTCTAAACTGTTCATATGATCTTCAACCATCAATTGACACAAGATAAACATGTTTCTGCAGTAGTGTCTTGAAGGGGGAGGAGAAAGAGGAAATCGTTTACGCACCAGACAGTTGTTTGAGCCAGAACCCCTACTTAACCAAAACACACAGCAAATTGGAATTTAAATCTGGACATCTATTTACTTTCCTTTTCACTTGCTTCGTTATTTGAATATACTTTGATGAAATGTTCTTTAAAACACACCCACATGCAACACATGAACTGATGAGAGGCTTTAGACTGTTCGATCAGAAAACAGTGAGCAGCGGATGCAGACGTAGATTTCATAGAAATGGAACAAACACATATGTTATTTATGTGAGTCGCTTCTCCAGAGCAGGTTCATCTAACTCAACCAAACCCTCCACTGATTGCTGCTGTCTGCATTTATCCATGTGCTGTCAGCGAGGGGAAGGGTTTCTTAGAAGCACACACACACACACACACACACACACACACACACACACACACATGCTTTTATGTACTTTTTTTCTCGTTCAAGGTCATTCGGTGACTATCTCAGCATCCCAGGATGCAGAGGCTGGGTCTGGCAGCATTCTGTCACTGTAGTGTTACAACAGAACAAGACTCCAGCGCTTAATAAAACACTTAATAAAGACCACTAGTTAAGAGCAGATTAGGGTCAATACTTTGTAGGTGCGGATGCCACATCTTGAGCTGCAGACAGATAGTAGAAGAGTGTTTCTCTTAGATGTTCTAAAATGTAAAACCAAAAAAAAAAAAAAAACATAACATGACATATAATTTTTTTTTCTGTTTTTCTTGTTTTTTTGGTTTTTTTTGTTTTCTTAAATCTGAGGTCAAACGTTGTCCAAACACAAATTATGCCTCTGTCCCATCATCATCATTGCATGGACTACAAGCTACAATGACCAACAAAAAAAAAAAAAGTAATATTATTGTCCTATGTGTGAAATCAACTTGGTGAAGTCTGTGAATTCCTGCCCGACACGAAGCACTCTGAAGTAGTTTGTTTACTCAGTGGTGATTTGACCAACTTGTGTTACAACTGGCCCGAGGTACGACCTCAGTCCTAGTGGGGGCTGTTTGAGTGTGAAGGCAGGACCTTGAGGGGAAACATGACAAAAAGGGATCTTGGATAAAGAGAAGGAAAAAGCTCCATAAAAGCAACCTGACACACTGCTGTCCCACATGCACATCTCTAGTTTAGATTTTTTTTCCCTTTACCCAGTTCTGTCACACGTTTTAACACCACCTTTGGATTATTCTGAAAGTGTTGGAGGTTTTATTTTGTTTGTGTGGGTTTGCTGTGTGATCTGTCAATGTAGTGAAAGTCCAACCTGAATTAAGATGTTCCTCTGCTTCACACTCTTCAGGGACATTCACCGTGGTGAATTGGTGCAGAGGCTCTTTGCCCCCAACATCCAAAGAATGTTGTATGGCTGTTTGTGTCCATTTGTCAAGAAATGAAATGATTTAATTTTGCGACTGAATGTGCACCAGAGACGTCTAAAGTGTATCCCTTCTGATTAAAATAGGTCCCAAAGTGATGTTTTATTTAAATTTCAGCCTTATTTGTCCCCAAAGGCCAATTGGCTGTGCAGTGCCCTGTGCAGTGGGGCGCTGCACAGTAAAATACTAAAAACCTACATCGGCTGCATGAAACAGAAACATGGAAAAGCCTCAAGGAGATGACTAACTACAAAAGGGATCCACTTCACCACCAGAAGAGGACCCGAGCTTCTCTGACAGGCTCAGTGATTTCTATGCTTGGTTTGAGGCTGCACACACCCCAGCGCCCCCTTGGCTCCCTCCCTCCTTCTCTTGTCATTTCTCCCTCTCTCAGCAGGGCCAGACAGCTCTCTGCTGTTGTTCTCAGCCTCTACGTGGACCAACTGGCCCCAGGATTCACCGATCTATTGCAGCATTGCACAGACAAACCACCACCCACCATCAGTCCCTTAGTCAGACAAACTGGTGCCTCTGTAACTTCGTCCAGTTCCTCTCCACTCATGGCCATGGAAGTGTTTCATCTCAAGTCCTGTAGCATGGACATACATTTGTTATTAGATTACAGTTAGAACACTTGCGTGCTGGTACAACCCCATTAGCCGTCCACTATATTTTTTTAATATGAATTTATTTGGTACATCATTTCCATTAAAAAATAAAACAAATATCCAAACCTGGATTTAAAAATAACTTGTTCTTGTATCCTGATGATGGATTTCTGTGAATGTTTAACCTGTGCAGGGTTCACATTGGGTGCAATTACTTTAGGATGAAAAAGAAAAGAAAAAATGATGATATAAGATCTTTTATCAATTTATCTTCATCTATGAAAAACCTAGTAATATAAAAATGCTCATGATAAAGTTCCGTGAAATATGTCACACAACTGTCTGCTTACATTTGGAAAGAGTATATTGGCCCCACAATTATTTCTATTAATACATTTACACATACAATTTTGTATCAGTTTTGATCTTCAAATATTTATATTCACGTTTATGCCAAATGTAAAACTCAGTCTGCCATATGACACACCAATCAAATCCACAACCACTGGGTTCTGTTCTAATCATTCCAGTTCTGCAGCCAAGGAAAAACAATTAGAGAAGAGATAGAAGTTCCCCTGTGGACTTAAAGCCAGTGGAGAGAGACAGGTTTTGTAATAGATTTTTGTCTGTGTAAAATGAGCCGCTGACCTCTCGGTCCGAGACACTCAAAGACATTGGAGAAGCAGGACAACACGGTCCCAGTGGGGCTAAAGGACGTTCATCCAGGACATCATTCTTGTACTTGGCGTGACTCATACTACCAGCCATGACAGCTACTCCTCATAGTAATTATTACCAAAGAGCCTCTGAGGGTGTTCGAAGTCCAGATTGCATCTATGCAATCAAGTCCTTTTTAAAATGCCATGAGACCTTGGCAGTTGACACAGAGGCTTTTTTTTTTTCTTTTTTTTTTCACCCTGGTGAGCGGGTGTTCTTCATCGTGTCAGTGTGATGGATTGACACCAACGTTATGGTGCATAGTAATTATTTATAAGTGTGTATTTATTTTATTCCTGATTAAAGCTAATTGAGAGAGACTCGGAACAACGGCGTTAGCTAAGGTCGTATTATTTCACTTCTAAACATGAACACACGTCTCGCCCAGTGCCTTAGTGTGTTGAACGAGTCATTGAACAAACATTCACCGGGGACTTGTGCGCTGCTAATGTCAGTTACCAGGCTATGTAGCCAATTAGCGTCTTAGCTGCAGCACATTAAGCAGCATGTAAACGCATCTGCAAATGTTCCCTTTGGGCAGCACTGATGCTGATGTGGTCATTGCTCTTCAAAGTCCTTGCATGTATGGGGGGAGCACTGACTCTGGCAGCCTGCCTCCTTCTGTCGACCAGAACAAGAGCACGAGGAAAGTACCTTTCCCCAAACAAAAGCTCAACGACAGAATCAGTGACTGTGATTCTTCAGCTGTTGCTTATTAATCCAAACTCAGAGTCAAAGGAGTTTTCAAACCCACACTGCATTCTTTTTGTGTTATTTGTCCTATCTGTTATGTCACAGCATGATTCATAATTTTACCAGTTGAAAAGCTATTTTATGTATTAGATTTATCTCAGCGTTTCTGTTCCTTCCAGGATTGTGGGTGGAAATTGTGGCGGATTGACCAAGGAAATCTCTCCTGAGCAATTAGCTTCGTACATACAGTGTCAATTAGAGATGACACGTTCAATGATTGATGTCCATTTCAATACACAATTCTCTAGCTCGGTGGGATTTATCAACATTAAGGGGAGAAAATCGGATATGACATTGAGCAGTGGATGTTGTGTAGGCGGCCCCCACATCCCTAAGAGCCCTCTTAATTAGACACACTTTTACGTGGCAAATTACCATAAATGTAAATCCTTGTGTAAACACAACTGTCATTCAGACACATTCGTGTACAGTTCATCCAGCCTCTTCATCTCAAATATACCTGTAGCATTTCAACCATACAGTAACGGAGGCACGCTGCAGTCACTACATAGATCCTACACCCTTTTACCCACTCCTGGGGCTCCTTTGAGCTGCAAATTAAAGACTTGTTTAATTCCCCACCATCCTGATGTGATCAAGACAGTCAGAATTAAGAGCTGACAGCTGATATCTGTGTCAAGCGCTGGCCCCATTACAACAATTAGACAATCACATATTCTTTGTTTAACTCATAATACATCTACATCTACAGGATGGGACGTACGTTAACTTACATAGGAAAATGTATAATGTATTTTTTTATGGGTTGGGGTTATATCTCTCCCCTTGAGTTGTATCTGGAAGGCCACGGTGTGTCAGCTGATGATACGTAAGTCATCACATAAGTCATCCCGAGGAACGCGTCACCAGCACAACGTCCACTGTGCGAATACGTGTTCATCAACAGTGGGATACACGTCTTAAATAATGTAGTTCACGTCATATCAACAATAACGGTCCTCCAAAATAAAACGTTTATATTTCCTATGAACGGGAACTTGTCGCCCACGCTGTGGTGCAATTTGAAGCAAGCAACTTTGTTAGGTAAAGTTGTGAAACAGGCGAAATGGATTAAAGAAAAAAAAGAAGAAGAAGAAGAAACAGCAGCTGCTTTTGTTCACATTAAGTGAGTTTCATACATGATAGAGTCAAAAGCATTTCCAAGGTCTGGATCTTGGATTTACAAGTGTGAAAAGTGTTGCCTTCAAATGCATTGGTGGATTTGATTTGGGGATATACAATTATTTCTTTATATCAAAACCTACTTACATTTGGATTATTGATTGATTGATGGGGGGCAGGTCTATTTAATGTAACAAAATATGACATTTATTTTCATTAGAACCTAAGCTGGTTGCCAGTCAACAGTCATTCAAAACAACTCAAACAAATCTACATTCGGATGTCGAGCACCTTTCCAGAGGAGAAACTCTTCTGGGGTGAACTACTGACCTCGGTGGAGCTCTGCTCACTCACAGTCTATTTTCTATTTCTACTTTATGATTGTTTCTTTTAAGCGTCGTGCATCTGGTACATATTATCTTTAGCAGGAGGTGTCTCTTTCATGTATTTATCACCTCTTTGAATTTCAGAGGTCCGGCTTATGAAATGTGTTTAAAGTCCAAGAACTGTCTTTCATTCTAGGTCAGCTAGTTAACCGGGAAAGCTGGGGTACTGCCCTCGCATTCGGCGGGCTGTGTCTCAGCTGGGATTTTATATGGTCTGGGTAAACCCCTTCTCCTCAAGAAGGAGCTAATGACTGAGGCATTCTAAGCATGGCAGTTTCATGCAAAGTTAAATCCCTCATTTTCGGACTGCGCCGCACCGACTGCCAAACACGTTCCGATTATTTGTGTTTTGATTTAGCATCGTAGTAATTTGTGAACAAAAGAGCTTACTGGGGCTCACCCTTGTTGACCAAGTCACAGCAGAGTGAGCACTGCCAGACAGGCACGACGCAGCGGACTCGGAGCCTAAAATGCTTTGCAGTGCTGCAGTTTCAGTGGCTGCAGTGTCCATGTGGCGAATATATAGATGTTGTGATTGTAGCTGTTAAAAATGATGTAGGCGGTATTCTGTCCTGTTGTCTGAAAACCCACCTTATTCTGGAGGAAGACAAGATCTTCTGATGAGCGGCTTGTCCGATGAAACTGCGAATAGGCTGGTTTGCAGTGCTTTTCTTTGTCCGATGACCACTCAGCACCCATTCACAATATTCATACACGGTATCTTGCCGCCGCTGAGGCATCATCAGTTTGGGGTTCCACAGCTGTGGACCAAACAGGCCTCTTGACCTGCTCAGCCCCATCTGCCGTTTTTTCTTTATAGAATTTCAACCTTGTATCTTGACTGATGACGTGTTTGGGTTCATGATAAACGCTTGCCAGTGATTTGCTTGAATGCTATCGCACCAACTTCTTAATTAAAAGCGACATGTTCTTATCTTGATCGCAACCCTAACGTTCTGGCACACACTCACATGGAGAGATACGTGGTGGATGTGGAACCAGATTACTTACTATAGCTATAATATAGGATGGGAAAGAAACATGGAGGTGTTACAGTGGCTTTACTGCAGATATAAAAAAGATACGCATTGCAGAATTATTTTTATGTGGTTTTAAATTTACTTGGACGCAGTCATTAACTCCAAAGTTGTTGTTGTTGTTTTTTTTTTTTTTAATAAAGACGTGTAAACCGAAAATATAGCAAAGCGTAAATCGCCTTCACCGCACGATCAATCGTTTTAAATTAAAAGTGACAACTTGATTCACATGTTGAGTGTCTTGGCAGTTCACGGGATATATTTAAACATCCTGCAGTATACTGGTCCAATTACACCGTTCAAGTGGGCTCATAAAATGCAGCAATACACAAAAAGCAGTCCAAATTTACAGCATAGATAAATCTGTCTCTGGCCTTTATGTCTCCTTTGAATGCTGTTAAGATCTCTCAGAGGGAAGCCATTTTCCTCCTGGTATCGGAAACACATACTCACCGTTCAAATGAATTCAAGGACAAAATGACTCAGAGATAAACGATAAGCAGTGTTGTAAAATCGCCATGATGTATCGATAACATGCTCTGACACCAGCAGAAATACACAACATTTTTGAAGAAAATAAAAGCAGATGACGGGATAATGGAACACACACACACACACACACACACACACACACTTTTATCAACACAGCCTTTATTATAAATAATGTAGGATCCAAAACATTCACCTTCTCCAGTTCTGCTAGTTATGTTTACGATCAGTCATAACCCAATGCACGTCTATAGTACTTCAGGTGATTGTAGCTCGGGAGGGGGGCGGGGGGGGGGGGGGGTAGAG
>CAAKHB010007459.1:274842-285670 GCA_901007665.1 Aeoliscus strigatus | reverse complement strand
GGCCAAAAAAACGCCCCCCCCCCCCCCCCACACACACACACACACCCCGACATCCACACACGTCCGGGGAGGGAGAGAGAGTGGGCATCACACAATGCGTTGAACGAGCTAGAAACAGCTGGATTTGATCTGCACTGACCTGTATCTACATCTGTATCAGACTGCTGAGCCTTTTTTAAATCTCTTTAAAAAACAAGTCATAGGCAGTTACATGGTGTTTTTTGTTTAAATTGTTCTATATTATTATATTTTTAAAACATCAGGTTGTAATAATCTGAATGTGAATGGTAGTAAATAATCTGGAGATAGTTGTTTTAATATCAAGATGGGGCCAGGTCGTTTTCGGACACTGTTCTTGTTCTTGTACTGTTTTGTTTTTTTTTTTCTTCTTTTCGTTTTTACATTTTTCATCATCAATTCACTTCAGTTCAATAAATACGATGGAGGTAGACACAAACAAGGAGAACATTCAGAGCAGGGAACACATCACACCCACCAGAACAACACAGGTATCAGTGAACGTTCTGCTGCTGCACTGATTTTCCCACCAGTGTGTTCGATCTGGCATGCGGCTGGAGATGCAGGAGTCTGGACCTTTTGTACGAGACCAAAATGACCGTTTTTCTCCTCTGAACAATTGACCTCTCCTGAAGTGCGACAAGCCCCCTGAATCACGTACTTTGGTGCTTGGTGCTGGAGCCCTGTACAAGTTTTTTTTTTAAATGGGAGGTCAGGTGAGATGGTATTTGATTCTCAATCTCTCAGAAAGGGTTCACATCTCATCCGCGCCGTCGGCTTTTAAAACCGTGTCCAAAAAGACATTTTGCAACAGTTACCTGGATGGTTTTAGTACGACAACGTCAGCTGCATGGGGATAAAGACTTTGAATGGATTTGATCAGATCTGAGCTGCTGCTCCACCTGCCTTTGACTGCTGTGTAGTTTTGTGAAAATAACAAGGCTACATGCTGGAGCAGGAGCCTGAGTGGAAGTAAAAAGGCTGGGAGTGAGTGTGTGTGTGTGTGTGTGTGTGTAGGGGTGGGGAGGCCTTGTGTCTTATTGAGCATCAAATCCATCAGACCTCTCAACCTCTATCAGAGGATGATGACCAAGTGTCACTATGTGATGACCTGGGATGACAATGGGCCCCGGTGATGAGATGATGTCCATTATCCCTCACACGTTGTTAGCTAACTCCAACTGGTCAGTCGTCTGGGCAGAACTGGGCAAATCAGATTATTTGTCAGATGGAACGTTGTTCAGGTTCGTGGTCCTAGTCAGACAGAATTCAGATATGCAACTGGCAGAAAGTTTGCCAACTCTGTATTGCCTCTATCCACTTCAAAACCATATGGGGAAACCCACTGATGAAAGTTGGAATACATATGATCGACGTGGCGAAGGCTCTTTTTGTCTTTCCCTCCTGATTTTAAGCTCCGTTTACAGGAATTGATTGCATCAGTCTCCCACAGGAGCCCAACTGCCACTCTGCACTTCTGCCTTAATTAGTTCAGCAGCAGCAGTCGTCCTTTGTGTGCGTTTATGAAATAAAGTGAGTAACATATGCGCTCCTGCATCAGATGACTGTAGAATATGAAGGCTTCTACTTCACCAACAGTTTAGTGTTTTGTTCTGCTCTTCAGTGAAAATTCAATTCCGGAGGCTGATTAAGTTGTAGTTGCTGCCAATAGCTTTGTACGTCTGGAATCACCAGTCCTTTTGTATTTGTATTTGTATTTGTATTTGTATAGCCTTTATTTTAATTACTGAACCAGTAATATTAACTGTTTGAAACAATTTGCACATGCCTTCTACATTGTCTTTAGCCCTGAATTTTTTATCTTTGTGAATTTAAAACCAGCTACTCCTGCTTACACACTGAGCTGCCACTTTCATGCCTACTGTGTTCTCTTTAAAGAGTTTGGATTAAACTCTGCATGGTACTCATTCGCATCCCAGCTCATAAAAAAATCAATGCTGTGTCACGGCTCTCTGTGGCACACGTTGTCTGCATGAGACCCAAGTGTCTGCCTCTTAGAGGCAAGGTAAAAACTCCAAGTCCTTGTGAGATGCTCTCAGCACTCTCAGCACTTCATGGCATGTGCTTTGCTCTAATATAACCACAATTTTGGGGCATTAAATGCAAACAAAGTTGATTCATGACGTATGGTCTTTCCTAATTCCTAATTCTTTCCTTGTGGTTACAAATCCACATGGTGCAGTGCGGGGCCACCCACCGCCTCAGATTGGTCAGGAATTGATAGGAATCGGCCATCAGCCGACTCCTGACGTCTCCTTATGAACATACTTAAAAAACAAACTACCGGTGGTTTAATGGAAAAATATCTAGCTAACATACAGCCAAGAAATATTTGTTCATATTTTGTAACTGGTGTTTGCCTATGAAATACGTTATTAAAAATACATACATTTTTTTTATTTTATTCTATTTTAAGCTTTGTACTCGTCACCAAATAATACCTCCAGGCTTTTCCAACATTTTATCACTGAGGGCTCCTCTGAGCATTTGTGTGGATTAGAATCCATGAATGCTGTGTTTAGGATAGCAAACAACACGAGAACATCTTTGTAGATAAGAACAGGGAGAGATGAGCCACATCAGCACAAAGCCAATCGCTCCTCCCTCGGCACACTCAAGGAATCACAGCATTACTCTCGTCATTTTGTTTCATGCTCATTCCTGAAGGAAACATGGGTGATTACACGCCTCCCTTTGTGCCCCGTCATCTAGGCGATTTGTCTGCTTTCCACTGAGGGGGGTGCTTGCCACACAGTCTGGACCCGTTCACCCACAAGGCCTGAAGGAGTATGTGAATATATGCTAGTTAATTTGATGCCGAGTTTGACCCAACGAGCTGTCAGACGCTGCTCTTTTTCACTCCCGTTCAGCCGGTTGTGTTTACATTTAAAGGCTGGAGGTCTACATAACAGGAAAGCGCTTTGAGATGCAACTCCTGCGGGACAATCGATCTCTCTTTGTGATGTGCTGTGTTTTTTTTGCTGCTCCTCCATGGGGGCCCATTGCTATTGATCTCCACCGTGTATGTGCTGCTTCTAGTGCACCTCTGAGACCTCCTGGTGCACCGAGGGTGATGTAAACCATTTATCTGTTTGGTTTCCTGTTCACGTGGCTGTTGATAATCATATTCCAGCTGCACACATATCAGCACAGGCCCTATTTCTTCGTGTGTTTATGTTGGTGGATGCTGGATTAATGAGGTCCACACCAAACGATGACACCTGAAGAGGAGCAAGTCAAGAAATGATTCAAGTACAGGAAAACATGTCATTGTACACAGTAGAGATCTAACTATCCTTCAGTCTGCATGGACACACCGGTTGGTTAAGCAACGATCCAGTGAAATCCATGAACTCTCGATGAACCATCGATACATATCATCGTCCCTCAGTTGATCCTTTCTCATACCTTTTTCAGCAACAAATGGACTAAACATGTATCCAAATGCTTTGTATTGTTTTCTGTCGGTGAAACATGATCATTGTGTTCAGTTGGTTTCTAATATCGTCCTGTGTCGATCGCGGGCCTTTGGAACGAGTCCAATAGAAATCATGTCCTGGTGAAACTTGTCACATTGACAAATCGATAGTATTGCCATGAAACCAGCGAGTTACACGCCTGCTACACCGAGGCAGACGCCCATCGATGATCCAGAATGAGTGTGTCAGCAGAAATGATGAGACCAACTTCAGCATGGAAGTCAGGTCAGGAATCACACATTATCCTGAGGGAATCTCCCAGTCGCCTACTTTCTTCTGCGTTCCAATTTATTAAAACATTCCAATCTTGGTTATTTCTCAGTTCCAAAGGGGTGATCTGCCACGTTGTGACGCTTTCGGAAACCCTCCTGCTTTCGTCATAGAATGTTTCTTTTAAAGGCTCATTTGAGTGCTGTCCTTCCCCAGTGTTCCTTTTAACTCAAACCATGTTGTGATGTCACGAACGTGCATTCTTCAGTATTTTGCACAAACTGCTCTTTGGTGCCGTTTTGAGATCAGGTCAACACAACCTTTGTCTGAGAGAGCGCGTGGAAGACTGTTCTTTCCAGCGTCTTTTTCTTCTTTTCTTTCCTTTCTGGCAGTAGACAACGTTCTCCCAAATGGCTCTGCTAACATGACCGATGGAATATGCGTTTTAAGCCATTTAGCTGGCCTAAATTTGAAAATGCATCTTTTCTTGTCTACAAATGTACACATAGCACAAGGCTCCCTACACTTTGTGTGTCTTTGTCAGATGCTTCAGTCTTACCGTAAATTGTTTTCTCTCTGAAAGAACAGAACACCCTAGAGCTCCCTAGAGCGACGTTTCTTTTAAATGTTGGACATGTATTCTGTCTCTATGTGCTCTCATGCTCTTCAGGCATTTCTAATAACAAAACGGTCCTGTCGGAGGCAAACAAAAGCTCACATGGTGGACAACTGCCTAATGGGATTACTTTTCATGGTTTCCACTTAGAGTGTTCTATCAAGGTCCCAATTAAGCACCGACACGTAGAACAATGGGACTAAAGGACCCACGTTACAACACCAGAATGATCTTGTAGCTTCTCCCAAAATAACGTGTAGCTTGTGAAATTTCATCGACACTGACATTGTTGTCGCTGTTTATAATTAGTAGGATTACGTGTTGCAGTTATTAGAGAGATAAACATGTCATGAAGCATATTATTTACTGTATTTAATCTGTGATTTTATTCCACCTGATAGGGAGTGTGTGTGTGTGTGTGTCTGTGTGTGTGAGAGCAATCTCCCTATCACATGTCCCACTTTTCTGAACAGATTCTCAAAGGACGAGCCCCTCTGAAACGCACGACATGAAAGATTAGAGGGGCTGTTGAAAAATGAATTTCCACCATCTTAATATTTAACCTAAGTCTCAAAGTTAGCAGTACAACCTTTCCTCATTTCCTGCGTCCTACTCTGATGGATGTGCCATGCTGTCAGACTCGGGCTTCAGACGCAGAGAAGCAGTTGACGGAGGTTTCTTTGCGGCCTGCTCAACATCCATCCCCTGAATTATCTTATCGATGGAGTCTTTTCTCTCTCTGCTACTCGTGGTTTTAATCCAGCAGTCAGGACTGTGAATAAGCGAACTACGGCTTTGTGTGTAAAAACAAAGCAATGGGCTACATCAGCGTTTACTAGAACATACTGTAGTCGGCCCAGACAAAGCTGCCTCCCTCCCCCTCCACCATCACAGAGATTCACTGTTGCTATTATCATCATCATTTTGGATTCTGGTGAAAGCTGACTTGTTTTGTATGCTCGTCCCTGGAGGATGTGCTGGTACGACAACCTTACTGTATATCTCCAGGTGTTCACTCTGTCTTGTAGACTTGTAGACTTTGGTTTCTCAGACATTTGCTCATCAGTGGTTCATTCAGCGAGGCTTTGTGACTTTAACACCATACGACTGTGATTTCTGTTTCAGATGTCCTCTGAATTGAGTCGATCCTTTTACTTCATTATTTTTGTTCTTATTAAATCGTAGAGACCTGAACGTCATCAGCAGCCATAATAAAAACTCTATTTTATTTTATGTGAATAGAGAAACATACGTGTTTTTTTGTTTTTTTTTACCTGCACTTCAGCACTTTAAAACTTATTAAACCCACATTAAGTGTCTGACAAAGACTTTATTAATCCCGCCGGGAGCCACTGGGTCTGAGCGGCTTACTGACACACACGAGACCACAGATGAACTCAGGACATGCAGCAAAGACAGAGAGCAGCCAACCTACGCCAGCAAAAGATAGAAACGACAAGTGAAAAAGACAAAAAATCATCAGAAAAACAATTGAAAAGTAGTAAAAAAAAAAAAAAAAAAGATTACAGAGCATTTATAAGATGAATAGCAGAGGGGAAACCAGATTTTAGGGCAGTGTTTGGTCCAGGCAGGTGTGACACAGTGATCACCAGAGGGAAACGGAGAGGAATCCTTGACAGGCACGTGACCTTTGGAAACTATGATACCGGTCACTTTCCTGAGGATTTGCCGGTTGCAGAAATTGTGAAGTTTGGCTGCTGTGATCTTTGAGTATGTTTATTTAACAATGCTGTGCAGACTTTCTCTGTCTCTCAACCAGCAAATAAAGGAGAGACAGGAAACCGTCGATAAGGGACTGATAAAACAACAGAATCACAGTCGTTACTGGAGAAGGTGAATTATCTGCCCTCGTCAAAAGTAAACAGTTTGTAAAAAGCTCTGCTCAGCTGACCCTAATGCCCCTCATGACCCTAATGTCCACGGTACTCATACTCATTTGACAAGGCTGATGTCAACGGTGTTACTCCAGTAATAATCATCCAAACAGACAGAATGGTCTGGTTCGGTCTGTTTTCTAACTATGTAAAACGTGTTTTGGGCCATGTCAGATTGGAGCTGCGGCACCAAACCACAGTGTCTGGTCGCTATGACCTTCGAGAAGACCTGCACAGTTGTGATCCTGTGAATGTTACTGGCCGGGGATGAGTCATTCACTGCGAGGCACATGGAAAACAGCTGAGGACCAGGAACGAGCATCACCCCAGTCCTCTCCCTGACCTTGTCCTACGCCCCCCCAAACGCTTCTGTAAATAGTAATATTTTAATGATGAGTAAACTATTGTTTGCTAAGACATTTTCAACTATTACTATTATGAGGTCCAATTTATATTCAGTCCGTTCATGACCTGTTTGTATGTCTTTAGCAAAGACTCGACACGACTGTTTGATAACAATAACTCAAGAAAGAAGAACTAGACATGCAGTGTCATGAAACAGTTCATGGGGATGACTGAAACTTTATTCATGAAAGAGCAGAACAAAACAGGAGGCCTGATGGTGGCCAATGCCCCATATTTACTGTGCGCATAATTGTGTCCGTTGTCTGTTTCATGAAAATGCAAAGGTTTGTTCAACCTTGTTTCATGTTTTTCAGGCTCCCTGAGGTTCGGATCTCTGACAACGGCCCTTATGAATGCCACGTGGGCATCTATGACCGGGCGACAAGGGAGAAGGTCGTCCTGGCTTCAGGGAACGTTTTTCTCACTGTTATGTGTGAGTACCCTCAGCTCTGCTTTGTTAAGACAAGGAAACAACATTCGAATGTAGTTCTACTCACACAAGGTCGCAGGCTACACGAAACGAGCCATCTGGACAGACGCGGTATGGAGTAAAAAGTGAACATGACTGAGTTGGTGCTAGTGCTTTTGGACCTGTAGGACACAGAAGGAGTGCTGTTGTAGACCAACAGCCCACCGCACCAACCCTCGTACCAGTGTGACATTGTCCCTCCAAACTCCACCTACGGTTCTGAACTGTCCACTGCAACGAGAAGCAGAGTGCTGAGTCACAGCACCATGATAATAATCATCATTCCACCAGTTTATGCCATTCTCTGTGGACCTGCTTCCTGTCCATTATGCGTCACACGTGTGTTTTCAGTTTTCCTGACATTTACTGCCCTGTGCTATGATGAATCTCTTTAAATCTGCTGGATGACGGTCCCTCCACTCATGTCTCATGTAGGATTTCCAGCCAGAAGGACATTCTGTTCTCCAAGACGTACAATAGCTAATTAGCAAAGACATTGTAAATATCACACAGTGGGACTATATTGTTCCATGAGCATGTTTTTGAGTTCTGTTCTCTTCTGTTTCCAATGAGACCTGTTTTTTTTTAGCTTTCAACAAAGCCCTGTGTTTAGTTCTTCTTGATGACTAATCACATTTCACAAGCTCCCGTGCTCCCACACACTGACATCAGCGAAAGATTTTATCAGCGCTAAAAGATTTTACTCTGTTAACTGTTTCTTGTTTCAGTGTTGGGTGGGAAGAAGTGATGAAATGATGTTTCATGGGATGGTTAAAGCACCCAAACTCAGCTGGCTCTTATATCATCACTCCACCAGAGAGGAATAGAATGGCCTCTGGCATTGTGGCTAATTGCCGACTAAACTGAAACAGAATTATTCATAACCTATTAGTGTGTCAAGTTCAGTGGGAAGTAAGAGAGGAGAAAGGGGGGGGGGGCATGAGAGGGGGAAAGTTAATTAATTGGAAGCAGTACACTGAGAGTATTTTAATTTTTTAAAGGGCTTCATAAATAAGAATTATCATTTTAATGAATCCCCTGCCAAGAAATTCAATCTTCTTGTTTGAAAAGGGTAAACCCTGAACTCTCAGTACCTCCACCTCCACTGCTGCTCTTCATTCACTGGAAAGTTAAAAAAAAAAAAAAAAAAACAGTCATTTCGTCCTGCGTATAATGATCATATGTTGGCTTTGTAGAGCACCGCTCAACCAAATGGTTGGTGTTGGTGGTTTATTTGATGAGTTTACCTCCGGCTCCACGTCTGAGCTGCGTTCTGACGTTATCGACAAAGAATCAACGTTCTACATGAGTATTCAGTAACGTACGTCGTAGAACGCTGCCACAGACCCGGTTGAATCTGATGAGAGTCATGTGAGATGAATGTTGAAGGTTAATGAGAAGAAGCATGTGAGTGAATCTGTCAAGTTGTGTCGGCCATATTTACAGTAAACAACAGGACAGTTGAAACTTTTTAAACTTCCCTGCATTGCATGTTGTAATGATATGAAAATTGAATTCCTTTTTTTGTGGATAAAAACCTTAATAGTCCGTGTGTCGACAAGAGCAGCAACAACAACAACAACGAAGCAAGCAAACAAAAGTTTTCTTTGGGTCAGTCCGTTCCAGTCCATTGGCAGTTTTCTGCTGCGGAGTTGGTGGATGAACGACAGGTTTCTGAGATGAACAGGACACATGATTGATGGCGTGGTCTGGGGAACGTCGAATTGCTTTGATCGGCGCCTCGGTTGGTGGCGGAAGAATAAATGTAACGGATCAAGCAATCTCAAACTGAACCAGGAACTAATCAGTGGGTACGCTTGCACGCAAGCAGATGTTTTCCAGCAGCTGTATCGACGCAGCAGTGGGCAGCTGTGCATCATGAATTATGACACATTGTTCAACTTGTTCAACTAAATATTATTACATTTAGTTGGTCACAAATACAGCTGATTAAAGTTTTCATCTATTCTGGCGTGAAATTAGTTCATAGTTCCAGCCCGACTGTTATTACAACGTGATGCTTTCACATCTTTGGGTTTTCCATAGTCATTATGGAATTTATCGTATTTTTTTAAATTATTGTGCTGAGTAGTGAGATTGCAATGTCCCCCATTGTCCACCAGTGTATCGAAAAGTGCTAAAACACCTTTACCAAGTCATGTTGGTTGAACTTTTACCATGAAGTACAAGTCGCACATGGCAAATAAAGCTACATATTGATGTGCTGACATTTGGGAACACTAACTATGTGATATTACTGTCTGAAATCATTATGTGATCTCATTTTCACGAGGGGGTAGAGGGCTTGTGACCCATCGCCGGTCACGAATAAGAGATATTTCTTTTTTTTTCTTTTCTTGCAGACAGCGACATATTCATCCCCGTAAAGCTCAGGTCATAATTTCAGTCTTTTGTGGTTGAAAGAAATCAATACATTTTTTGCCAATAGTCAAGATGGGGTCATTATTTGTTATTACCCAAAGTGATTCCTATGCGACACTCCAAAGATTACAAGGAAAGGTTATTTGTCTCCTCAGGACTCACTTTGACCTTGGGGAGCCAATCCCTTTTTGATTTCTGCACGTTCTCCTCCAGCTAACCGAGGGTATTGTGCTGTTGTCGGTGTGCGATGACCAGTGGGACGTGCCTCCTCCACTGGGTTGTCTCAGTCTCAGTCTCTCTCCTAATGCATTGTAAAGTGAGGATGTAATTCACAGAGTACCCTTGATGAGCCAACAGAGCTGGTATTTATTATGCCTCGAAACAAAGATGAGAGTGAAGGTGTAGCGGGGGCTAATTACCTTCTCATCCTATAAAGGTGGGATCTGCCTCAATAATGCATGCCCGACTTTAATTAAGCACGGTGAGTATTTTGGTGCTCCTTTATAAACAGCCGTGATTAATGGCGTGAGAGCCCCACCAAAAGACAGCTGTGTCTCCACTTGTTCACATGCCGCAAGTGTTTTTGGGCGGCAAAAATTGGATGGATCGCGGGAGGGATTTTTTTTTGTTTTGTCCTCTGTGGCTTGTACTTGTTTGGAAGTGGAGGAAACATTTCAGCCAAAATCGACAAGCTCGAGTGTCTCTAACACAGTGGCCTAATTTGTGGTTCTCCGAAAGCGTGCCAGTTCTGCCCGACTCATCAGTTGTATTCAGAAGTGTTGGCCATGCCTGCTGGTCACCGTAGGGAATTGTTTGAGTGTCCTTCATACACTCCTCCATGACTCTGTGGTTCACCCCGTGTGTCATCGTCCTGCTCATCACAATCCACGTCCGACAGCGTGCTATCAGCAGCGCGACCTGTTCGGTTGATTTTGTGTGCGGTTTCGTTCTGTGACAGGGTGCTGCTGCTGCGACTGTTGTCTACATGGAATGTTTGCAGGTGTTATTACTATTATCAGTCGTGTTGTGTTTTCCTTTTACCAGCAATTATGTGGCACCATTCCTCTCCTTGTTGCATTTTAAATGACTGGAAGTAGTGACAGCACAGATGAAACCTGCTGGTTCAGAGACCTGCAGAGTGGGGAGGGAAAAGAAGAAAAAAACCTGAATGAATTTGAAAAGCGGATGAATTATTTAATGTCTGTCTATGCGCTAAACCCTGGGGTGATAATTGAGGCAAAAATAAACAACCCATGGGCGTCCTCAAGGATTTCTCTACCCAGCATTGAACTGGTAGTCTGCGTCACACAAGTTATGCCAAAAAGTTGTCAGA
>CAAKHB010007459.1:259056-274822 GCA_901007665.1 Aeoliscus strigatus | reverse complement strand
GTCTGCGTCACACAAGTTATGCCAAAAAGTCTGTGTTGTTAGTTTTACCATTAATAATCAGGTATCCTTTGAACTGCCATCAGTGAAAGGTGGGACAACATTCATGAATCTAGAAGAGAAATTAGTTCAAATTAGTTGGCCTGCTTTTAGCGTTCCTGTCCTCATTCAGCGGGCTGGAAACGTGTTTTCCACCTTGTATTCTCTGTCATGAAAGAATCCAGTAGGCAAGATGCTAAGAACTGGATTCACAGGCTCTCTCTATCCATTGATGAGCTTGTCTTGTCTTGTCTTGTCTTGTCTTTGCATGGAGCATGTTGTTGTGAAGATGAGCAGAGTGGTCGTGGAGAGGGTTTTGTTAACAAACATTTAAAAAACATTTAACTACAAAAGGTGTGTGTGTGTGTGTGGGGGGGGGGGGGGGTATGTAACATTGAGATTATATAGATTCAAATAAATGCAACAAGACTAGTGTTGTGCAAACTACTCAGCACGAGACGAAGAATGTCAATGTCAGTTATGTTTATTGAGCACATTTCCAAAGACCCAAGGTTTCTACAAAAGTGCTTCACTGGGTTTTGTGTAAGTAAAAGCAAACAACTTAGAACAAACTGAATAAAACCAGTGTGAAGGAAATGACAAGAAAAGAGAGAGGAATCCGTGTTCAGCCAAAAGAAGCCAAAGAAATGGAGTGGGGTGTTTTTTCGTAAGGAGACTATTTGTGTATATGCAGTGGCAACGATTTCCAGGTTGTGGGTGCAACGACAGCAAAAGCTCGCTCTCCTCCTTTTTTTTTAATTTGGCTCGAGGGACATCAAAGATCATCTGGTTTGCAGACCTGAGGGCTTTGGAGGGCTGATGAACTTTAATTAGCGCTGATAAGTATTCTGGGGCCAGGCCTTGAAAACAAATATAAGAAATCTAAGATTGAGTGTCTGGATCATATGATCACGCGTGTTTGTCGCGCGTTACGGAGAGGAACTGCTGCGTTTTGGAGTTACGGTAGTAGACAAGACAAGAGCATGGATTGTCATAGCACACAATAAAAAGTGATCACAGTACTGGTATTACCTTTCAAAATGCTGGGTGATCCTGGGTGAGGATCGCGTTTGGGACATCCCTCTATCTGTAGTGACCAATCAGACGCCGGGCATCTGTAGCAACGTGCTTGGCACCGCACTGGAAGACGTACCAAACCAAGCACCTGGTACGTTCCTGAATGGAAAAACGATCAAATCCGAGTAGATCTGAGTCGCGTTAGATCCGTATAAGTCAGCGCTGCCGTCGCAGTCAAACACGTGGGCTGGATATTCTTTGTTAAGTCGTACACAATGCAGCTCCAGACATTGCACCCAAGCCAATGACTTTATAATTTTTGAAAAAAAGTCGATCTGTTTATCTAAAGTTCAGATATTCTCACCATGATTATTGGAATACTTGTGATGATTTTCCCATGCTTCAGTTTGGTGGTGCCCCACCCACAGCGTGTAACGCATGTTGTGGTCTCTGATCAATATTGTTCAAGACTGTATTGATGTGCTGCTGATACGCCGGTTGCCCCCCTCAGTCCACTGATAACGATAATGAATATTAAAATTGACCAGTTCCTCGTCAATCATTTATCATACAGATAAAACGACAGAGGGATATTGGCACAGCTCTCCGTGTCTCACCCCAGGTTGACACCTGTAAGTCATTTCCTGTTCCTGCTCCATTCATGCCTGGGTACCAACTGTAGCAAGACATCAGTGACAGTGTTTCACTGGAAACGCTCAGCTGAGAGGTTCACAGCTTCTCGGTTTCTGCCACAAGCTCACTATTTCTTCCCCCTTAGTCTCCCTGATGTCCTCTTCTCAGCAAACTGCCAGCTTGACTAACAAGACCCGCTATTAGCTAGAACAAGAAGATGTCAAGTCTCAATGCATTCTCCATGCCTCTGTGGCTTCCTGTGTGTGTGTGTGTGTGTGTGTAGGGGGGGGGTCTGATGTGAATCTGTTAGATTAGTTTACAACTAACCTTAGTCACCGGGTTCACTTCTCCGTCTTTCAATGTAAAATACACAGCTGCAGAAGAATGAAGAAGAATGTCTGGTTTATTTGTGTGTTTTAGTTTTAGCTGAGTGCAAACACCACTACTGACCCAAACCTACGCGGTAAATATCACATTTAGTCACGTTCCACCTCAGGTTCACTGTTTTAAATGTCGGTCTCAGCGGACGTGCATTTGTCACTTTATCCTAATGTTTTTATCCAGCCGTAATGAGGGATGTTACACTGCAGGACACGGCTTCTCCTTACAGTTTAGTGTAAATTATTAAGGAATGTCCCTCCTGAAACACAGGTACGTGGTGCCGGTCACAACGGAGCGGCAGCAGTCCTGAATGTAAAGATGATTCTGCGTCGTAACGACATGTGACTGTTAGATCTGTTCTTTTTCAAAGTCACGTACGGTACTGCTCAGGTCAAGGTTGTTGTGCTTCAGCACAAAGTTACAGAGTTGTCAGTCGCAGAGAGACATTGGCACCCAAGAGCAGAAACTTTGAGCAAATCAGCATTATTTTCAAAGCACACAAGAATACGTCTTCAAATAGTTCCACGAGTCTTTAAACCGTCACTGTAGAACAGCGTTGTGATGTCTTTCATTTTAAAGGGCTTTCATGTTTTCCTGGATGGGGTTGCCTCCCTCATCCGGAGACTTGCATGTCTGATATTGAACACAATGCCTCCCCTGATGTTTCCTTTGGTTCTCCGTACACTGTCAAGTGGAGGCTTCTCCTGGTGCGTTCAACTCCACTCCCCATCACTAAAGATGTCTTCATCACGAGCTGCCAAGTGCTTCCCACCAAGGTCCCTCCTTTTGAACATGGATGACTGAGGAGGCGACAGAGGAGAAACAGATTCTCCTTCCCCTGAGACGCGCCGCTGATAGTGCTAGAAAACGTCTTTGCCTTCCCGCCATTTACCGCAGTATCACCGTGCTCGATAAGAGATCCTTCCGACAAAGAGATCCTTGTAAAATAGTTTTCAACCCCACGTCCAATCTGCTGATATGCAGCCTAGCTAGCCTCAGACTGTCATGTCTGATCCATACTGGTGAAGTGAAATAAGAGGAGTAGGAGGAGAGGAATGTAAAACAGGACACGTCCTTGCTGGAGGAAGTTCCTCAGTGGTTTGCTGTTCCATGTACTAATGAACTAGCTTCTTCAGCTGTTACACATTGTACCTTTAAAAGTACATGAAGGCATAGCTCGGTTCTCATCTTTTTAAGGACCAAATCTCAGAGCAGAAAACCTTGGAAATGATTCATCTTACACTTACATCTTACAGCAAAGCATATAATTGTGGCAACGATTTAGAACGACACCACCTTAAAATTCAGATGGAATTTCAAATGCCTGTTTCTCAGAACGTGTTAGAAGTATGAGTTTATGACTAATCTTTTTTCATAAGAAGCTGTATTTTTTTTTTTTTTTTTTTTTACATTTCATATTGGGTATAAGCATTACTGTCATAAATTGCGCTTTCTAAATGCCATTTAGTCAAGTTGATATTTCCAGTGTCACACTTGAGGGCTGGGAAGTGGCATTTCCCAAAGTGGAGCTGAGTACCTGTCACTGTGGTCTTAGCGCTCTTGTCTCCGCTTCCACACAAAAGAATTTGTGACACACAATAAAATATAGGGAGAGATGAAATACAGGTTTAGAAGCCTCTGAAAGCCGCCTGTGGGTATGTGTTGGAAAGATTTCCTTTCAGTCGGCCCATTTTTATTGAATATGAATCAACGGAGGAGAAACTGAAGGAAATAATCAAATGGTAAATGGTTTCTACAGCTGCTTTTTTCCCCCCCAGATGAAACCCATTAATGGAGAGGTAGGTATTGTAACCTGCTTACCTTGGCAGGCATCTGGACAAACCATCTGGCATGTCAGGATGAAATCATGCGTCACATGGCTACATTTCGGGTCTGAAGTTGAATTCAAACCATCTCCAGCGTTAACCTCTACTGTGTTCTGAAGGAGAAAAACTGCTGTTTGTCCAGAAAGTTGCTTTCGTTCTTCCCCTCCGGCGACATTCTTCACGTGTGGGTTACATAATAGGAGGGACAATGAACAGTGTTCATTGATTGACGCTCCACAACCAAATCCCAAGATGAATGAACAAATTAGGTTTGTAGTGTTCTATTGTGCTTTTCTCTCCTTCATACGGCAACTACCCACACCAGAGTTGAAATCAATTCATTTGAGTTGGTTCCTATCGCAGCGTCCTTATCGCTCTGTGCTCGTTTGTGCTGGGTAAAACTCTACTCTATTGACTGTTGTCTCAACCTCACTAGACCTTCAGTGTCCCCTCGCACCACTGAGGAATGAAATGAAGGAAAATCAGTGTACTAAAAAAAGTGGCTGATATTTATTTAAAGCCCCAGTAGGATATGTGCGGATATGTGCAGATAATGGGCAGATGTTTCCTGTGACACAGCAGACACTAATAGAACTCCTGTTCCAGAGGAGCATCTTGTACAACACTTGGAGGCTGTGAGGGTCATGTTGGTCATGTGTTCTGGTGTGATGGACGTCATTTGAGTCCTGCAGGTCAACTGAGCTGTTGTTCCCCTCCATGTGGAGACGTCAGAGGACAGTGGCTGTCATTTGGTCTGCTCGAGTCCTCTGCTCTCTTACATAATTGCTTATTGTACTCTGACCAGAAAGTGGACACTGCTGCCCTGAGTTCCCATTGTCCCTGAGCAGCTGTATGGAGCGCTGGTGAAGCAGCTCTTGTTTACTGTGCGCTACATTTCTTTGCATATGGGTGGATCTGTTGTCCTCAGGGGAAACAAGTTTTCCCTTTTATCTCAGACACCTTTGTCAAAACCTCAATAGGACAGAAACAAGAGACACCAACACGTCATTTGTCACTCGTCAGCTTGCAGGAGTGTCTGAACCTCAACCCCGTACTGAGGCACAACCCTCTTTGCCCCGAGGACAGAACACTCAGGCACTATGAGAGAAAATGCGTGCACACACAGTCCTGTACAAATTATACTTGTACTTTTATATATATATGTATATGAGAATTTGACTTACAGTGCATTAATGATGCAATCCTATTTATACAAAGCCCTACTTGGACATTGATTTTTTTACTGTTTTTTGTTGTTGTTGTTGTTTATTTCAATTAACACAATAATTAACACCCATGACATCATTCAGTGGGTTCACTGTTATGCCATAGTTGTACACGGTGTACCATGTGATGTGGTGAACGGTGAACAGTGGGAGAACGGCCTTTTTCCAACCTACTGTGTTGTGATGAGACACGTTGGCTATTTCAGACATGATATACCTGCTCAGACGTGATCACAACAATAAAATGTACATGTTCTAAATGTTAACAAAAATGTCTGCACTAACTCTCGTCAGTGTGGCATGTCTATTAAAACGGACCTTTTGCTACTTCCTGTTATCATGTTCCAGTCAAACTGTGTATTCACAACATCTACTGAAGAATAGGATGGAATAGATAGAAACACACCACCAGGTTTACATAGGTGCTTGTTATCCAGGTCGCTTTTTGGGAAACAACAAAATAATATTCAGCATTTCACAGTGGCGGGCGGATGCAACGCCTGAATCAAATTATGCTACAATTGAATGTGGGTGCAGAGAAATATGCAGCCTGTTCCCAAAGTCAATGTTTGTCAGATGGCCCCTGCCCAGACTGCAGAGCGCTTTATAAATGATTCCTTGTTCCATATAATGAAGAGTCACTCTTTCACTGGGCTCTTCCTGGTGGCTGTGACTTTGCCTGAGACTGTGTTTTCACCTGACTGAATAACTGTGGAATAGAAACAGCCGAACATCCCAGCTTACAATTATCGCCGGTGTTCTTTCTGTCAGGACAGATTGTCTCAGCTCCCGCGTGTCTGCTCGGCTTTTATGAAGACAAACACATCCGTTAACTCAGTCAAAATAATGATTGGCCTTTCTCTCTTGTTGTCAAAATCAGCTTCAAAATCAACACAGAAGAATTTCCAAAAAAAATGTGGAATTGACCTTGAACGCTTGTCCGATACAGTAGACGTGATATTTGCCTGTTATTGTATGAGGAAAATAAAAGTCACTTTAGTTACACATGCGTGTAGACTTCCAGGTACTTGTCCATGTACTTTTCTACTCTGTGGCGGTAAAGAGAAGAGAGAGAAAGAAAGAAACCCTTTAATTTGCACACTAACTTGCACACAAATTTTGTGACCACGTTGGATAACGTACTGGGACCTTCAGAGCGTCCATAGCGTCGTTCACAGGTGGTGCATAAGATGTTCAGATGTCACCATGAACCCCAGCCCGTACCTGCAGTGTGTTTCATTGTGTTAGCTGACACTGAATGGTGAAGAATCATGCAGAAACAGTTGGTTCATCCCAAAATCAAAAGTCCTTTTCTGACAACCGGTCATGTGACGCCACTTTGTCAGGCTTTTTCCTGTAGGTCACAGAGAAATAAGTCGCTGCGCAACATTGATCTCCAATAAGTGCTAATAAATCTGCCTCAGTGGCTTCAGAGCACAAGATTTGTTCTTGGAACGTTTTTGTTCTTGCTTTCCCATCAGTGTCTAATAAATGTCTAATTGTTTAATGTCAAATTAGTCACCAGTGATTAACAGAAGTTTGTCACACATACTGTTGTCTGTACCGGTTCCTATCTTCTCACAGCAATTTAAATCAAATGTCAAAACACCTCCTTTGCCAGTTAGCCTAATAATTTAGTTTTTCTTTTCTCTTGAAAGAGAAGATGGGGATGCTTGTGCATCACTTTCGGGTTCAGTGACTTTGGGGGAACATTGTGCCTTCTCAGCACTGAACGGAATTGCAAATAAATCATCTCAGTGTTAGAAAAAAAAAAAAGAAAGACTGACTGAAGCCGTATAAAAATGTGAGTGGTTTGCATATGCTCATCTGTCACGTAAATGGAGAACTGAGCTGTTCTACATCGGAAATAATACAGCTGCTGGTAAGGTGCGGTGGCTGTTTTTGCACTGAGCATGTGAGCATGTGTGCTGACTCCTGAAGGTTTAGTTTGGTTTGGCTGACAGGTCATACCCACCATGTTTGTGTTCTTTCAATAGAAACCATTCATTTGAAAGATGGATTATTTCAATATTTTTCAGACATATTTACAGAGCTGCCTGATTAAAAAAAAGAATGAATTAAGTAGAACCTTCATATTAGTGCCTCACAAACAATGTTCATGGACCAAACAGACACACCGGCTTTTTGTGGAAAATACAAATGTGACAGCTGCACAATTTCATTACTGTCGCTCTCATAAATGCTCTACACATTTTTTTTTTTTTTAGCAGGTTCTTTGTGCTACACCTCTTTAGTTCAACAACCGTCAAGACCTAGGGGTGTCAGAGAAATTGGTAAACTAGTAATTAAACTAGCAATTAAAGCCATACTCAAAGAAAAAAAACCAAAAGCTTCATATTTAGTTGAGAATGTTTGACAGTCGGTGAAGTATTTCAGTGGGAAATTTGAATATATATATATATATATATATATATTCATTTTCATCAAACTATTTTGGAAAATACACCCTGTAAACAGCGTGTATTTACCTTGAGCTTCTGATTGGAATCTGCATAGTGCTTCATGTAATCATCTCTGAAGCAGTCAAACAAACAGAAAGATAAGATAAACAAAACAGTTGTATGACAAGACAAAGCAGAGGAAAGTGTGGGATTAACTGGGCGGCTTATTCCTTTGAGAAATTAAATCATCTCCAGTTTGTGGATTTTATCTTTTTGTGAATGTCACGCATAATATTTGTTGTGCCAAGTAAATATTGGGAGGCGTACTGCTGTAATGAAGTTCAAAAATCACAGGTGCATCACATTCCAAACTGCATTGTTGATTACAAACTCGGCAGTCATTTCAACATACCCCCCAGTTTTCAACATTATTTTCTCAAAATAGAGATCAACATTGTCACAGGTAAATCAAACCCTAAGTTTATTGCTGCAGTGTGCAGCAGGTTCAGTGGGTGTTCAGCAGCTGAGGCTCCATCACGAGTGAGTACATCCACTTAGTGAGTTGTACAGTGAAAAAGTAACATGTCCGACAGAAATGCCACTGCCAAAACTTGTGAATTGTTAATTTATATTATATTACATAATATGATACAAATGGAGAAAAAACTTGAAAATGCAAAGTAATAAACTTCAGTGGCTGAATGTTGTAGCTGGTATTATTGTAATACTTTTTTTTAAAATTTGAACAACTGCAGCAAATGAAATAGAAATTTTAAAAAGTCATAAAATAGATACATTTAATATTTATTTTTGGTATTCCCTGCTACTGTGGGGTCACATGTGTCGTTTATGTATGAGGACGTGTTGTATGAGGGCTTTAAACAGTTATACAACCATGCTTCATATGGATATGACTGAATATGACATCAGTTATAAAGCCAGGAGGATCTTGGATTTGAAATGAAATATACAAATCAGTAATGGAACTTGACTTTATTTTGACATGTAACATAATGAAGCGGTGCAGTTTAATTTCAATCCTGTGACACACTACACACCTAACTTGTACATCATTGTGTTCTTTTCTGCTGATTTCACGAATAGATTGTTAAAAAATGGTTCTAATGTATTAAACAATACTGGAATATGCCATAAATAACATGTCCTTGTTGTGCGTCAGAGTAGTAGAGAAGTACTCACCAAAAAGAACCCAGTTGCACTTCATGAACCCGTTCATGCCCGTAATGTGAGAAACTAGACACTTAACCCTCCCAAAGGAATCGACTGCCATCGCAGAGAACACAACATCAGAATAATGTATTAATACCTGGAGGCAACTTTGGTGGTTTGGGGGCTAAGTAGCAGCTTTATTTATTGATTTAGTTTTAATTTTTCATCAAGTGTCTGTTAGGAACAAGAGTCAACTCCTTTAACGAGACTCTGTCTTTGTGACTCTTTTGACTCTTTCAGTCAGCACAGACAACAACAACAGTGGCAAATCATGACATTCATTGACGCTGCTGCAAACTGTAGCATGAGGACTTGTCATGTTTGCTCTCAGTTGTGACTGTTGTTTGAATGAGTATAGAATAGATAGATACTTGACTTTTATCTCCTGAGACAAATTCACAATGTCCATCTGAACTGATTTTCACACAGCTCCCTCTACATTTCATCATTTCTTAACACTGTCCATTATTTTGTTTTACAGTAAATGTACATGTACATGAATACCATCAAATATGGCTTCATTGTCATTGAACATGCTACAACGGAATAAGAAGAACTATCTACAGTGCAAAATGTGGATTAGACATGGCTGCCTGAAAAGTATCTGCTTTGTGGTGTGTTTGGTTCCAAGCACTCCAACATGATGTAAAATATGGCGAATGTTCGTGCACGTAAAAGGTCTGAATAATAGTTGTTTGACAAGGATCGATTGTTTTCTGCAGCAACACAGCAAGTCAAGCATATCGGTGCTACCAGGGTTGATATTAATGTGATTATCAATGTTTTCTAATTCTTAAACGACCGTGATTCATGCTTATGTTGATTATGAAACTGTATTTCAGTCACAAAAAAAAAACCAAAAACGTGTGAGATGTAGAGGTGAGTTCGACCAAACTATCCACGTAATTAATTCTGAGATTAATAATGTGTCTGAGGGGAGGTTTCATCTCCAAGAGCCAAAGAATTATTGATTTTATATTTTCATGCCAGTTGGCCAACGTATGAATCTCAGAAAGCGCATGTTCTCGTTGGTTGAGCATTAGAATCATTTCTTTTCTCTCAGTGTGTCATGCTGATGAAATTATATCAGGGAAAATGTGGAACTTTTTTATCCTATAAAATCAAGGTTACGAGCATAATTTTTGCCCATTTTAATAAGAGAAATCCCTGATCCATGGCCCCCTATTTGTCTTGGTCATAACTGTCCCATCAACAACCTTTGCATGTCACTTTGAAATATGAATTCTCCTCCCCGTCCCTGAATGCTGTATATACTATATCGACATTTGTGGGGCTTGTGGCTGTCTGGCTGCAGGCATTTAATGTAGTTTTATTTTATTTTTTTAAAGTCTTGCCTGGGGATATGGTCCGGGGCCAGAACTGAGAAGTGACTGATTGGTATTTTAACACCTGAAGCCATTCTCTCCCACTTCTCATACTACACCCTCATTCTACTCCCTTTGTCTGTAAATTAGATGTTATCAGAAAAGAAAAATCACAACCTCACTGCCACACTGATTGAAAGATTTGTGATGTCCAAAGCCCCAGGGAGCTGAAACCACCATCCACGGAAATATGTGAAATCCCAGTGGCCGGCATGTGGATGGGTGACGCTGGAGAATGAAATGGAGCTAAATGTGAACCGACTGCCAACCCTTCAACCCCTGTCCTTAGCCGCGCCGATGCATTTCTATTAATATCTTCTTTATCATTTGGCCGGGGAAAGTGGTTCGGGTATCGCTGGATTGACGGTACGCTCTACTTTCTGAGTCATATTACGCGCTAACCTCCGTGGTTCACAGCCGGAGTTAGAGGGCCAACGAGAAAGGGTGAACGATCTGGAATCCATGGCAGTGATCGGATGGGGGGGGGGGAGCCCTCTAGAATCACTGAGAACCCACCCTCCCTGTCAGAGACATGGTCACATCACTATGACACATTCATCCTGGAGGACAAATGATGGAAATAGTGCAAAAAAATGGGTTATTGTTGGCGTAAGAGGAGGTTTTGTCACACACCTCTTTAAACTTGAAAAGTAATATGGATCATTATTTGGCAGAATTCAAACGTCTGGTGAACACACAATGACGACTTGATTTAAATCAAGGGGAAATACCTTACACCTCAGGGGGTCGCGTGGACTTAAGTCGTGGCGTAGTTAAAGCTGGGCTGGGTACAGGTACGGGACGTCTGCTTCACTTTTGTCCTGTTTCAACCCAGCCTTCCCACAAAGTCGGCAAAGTCGCCCGTCCCCCTCGTCCTCAGTAGAAGCACAAAGCTGGAAGTCCAAACCTAGTTTACCCTCAGAGAGGGGGGGTCACCAAACGCAACCGTGACATACTATAATATATAATAATAATAGTGATGAAATAAGATTTTCTGTGTGTGTGTTTACATATACTTTACATATGTCTTTATGTAGATAGAGGTGGGTACGTAGGTAGACAGCAATAATACAATGTCCCCTCACAAGAGACCCGCAGGTGACAGCTGCTTTTTCTCAGTAATGCATCAGTAAAAA
Source organism: Aeoliscus strigatus (assembly GCA_901007665.1). Classification (NCBI taxonomy): domain Eukaryota; kingdom Metazoa; phylum Chordata; class Actinopteri; order Syngnathiformes; family Centriscidae; genus Aeoliscus; species Aeoliscus strigatus. The sequence continues at coordinate 263,550 of CAAKHB010007459.1, read as the reverse complement.
CCATATGTTTCCATACGTGAAGGATCAAATGCGTTTCTGACGCCCATACGTGCACAGATACAGTAGATCCAAACACACAAGCGTGTTGTTTATATGCTCACTGGGTTTTCGACATCAGCCGTATGATTAATGGGCTGCAGAACCACGGAACTTGTTCAATGTGACACAAGCTTTTGTCTCTGTGTGTCATCCTCCTCCTCCTCCTCCTCCTGCTGACAGCTACCAGAGTCTCCCTCTCTTTGCCAACCAGCCACTGCCGGCTGGGTGGCTGGTTGGCCGAGGCGAGAGGGTGCGATTCGAGCTGACAGCACAGTAATAAACCATGCAATTTAACTGGGTGGGCTTTAAATGCAACTGCTAAAAGCACAGTAGAAAACACATTTTACGTCTTTTTATGCCCCCGCCTCTGTCTCTCTTTCTCTTCCCTTTTACGTCTCCGCTTGTCTATCGTCGTCTACTTTTCCGTGTTGCTCTCTTTGGTCGAGACAGAAGGCCGTCCACATGCAGCCTCCATGGCTAAGAGCTGCTCTATTAGAATCGTCAGTTTGATAAGCGTCATGGGATGACGGCTGTCAATTGACGCTGGACAAATCCAGTCTGACTTTACTTGCTGCACATGCTGGGAAGGACCGTCTTTCACGGAGAACAGGACCGTTCGAGAGGAACTGACTGTGGCCCTTCGACCTGAAGTAGACGCTACGAGTATTTTACCGGTTTATATTTTAAATAGGCTGAAATAGGGTGCTTGTATGTTTCTCTGACTAACAGGAAATACCAATCATGTGCTTGTTTCTTTACGAAACAACAACATATTTTTACAGGAAATGAAATGGCAAGTGGATTTCCAGCCTTATTGTCACCCAGAGCCGTGCTTGTTTTCGACCAGTTAGACCAAATGCGTCCTTGTGCAGGTAGAGAATTGCTGCCGTCATCAGAGCTTTTTATGTCCGCCAAGCACGTTACCTTTTCCGTACCTTTCTGTCCATCTGTCTGCTAAATCTTCCATGAGAAGATTCCGTTGACCGAAGGAAGAGGACATTGTTATCGTGGAGGTGATCTGGCTCCGTGTCGGTGCAGGGTCCTTGTATTGTTTCATTGTAAAGGAATGAGGAGGGAGAAGCTGATGAGATCAGACTACGTAATGTTTTGTTTTTCACTGTGGTCACCTTGTCAGATTAAACTGTCACATAGACATGGATCCTTGCCATGCGTTGGTTCGGAGACATGCAAGACGGCAAATATGAACCCGAGTAATCACCATTCCAGAACCTGCACGAGTTTTTGGGTCGTTGGGGACGGGGACAGGAAGCTGTCACTCAGGACTTATGTGTGTGATGCTGGCAGTGTCTTGCTCCGCCTTGAGAAAGAAAATGAAAACTTGTTTTGGTTGTCTTGGCATGAGCAGCGTCACCAAAAGGATAAACGCCTGGTAACAAGCTCCAGTTTCTTCTTTCATCAGCTCAGATGTAATGTGAGGGATTCATTGTTTTAGTTACTTATAATAGAACAGCGGCCACGATTAAAGTTTTGTATGACAACTAAAGCACTAGAAATAGTTAACTCTAAGCAGTTTGTTCCTAATTACTTTGGCACTCGATACACCACGTGCAGTGAGGTTGGTAAAGTATGAGGCAACAACAAGCATATAAGTTGAATGTGAGGATGCTGTTGCTGTGGTGGTGGGTGCTTACCGTCCTGTTTTTGGCTTGTCAAGAGTTATTGCAGTGACTCAACGGGTCCTCAACCTTCCTCTCATGTGAAACATGGACTTTTTTTTTTTTTTTCTGTTTCTGTCAGTGAAGCAGAGGAAGACCTCTGTCCCTTGTCTTTGTGATCACCATCCACGCCCACTGTTCCATCTGGCTGAATGAAACCATACACATGTGGAGTGTTTTGTGTGTTTGGAGCTGCCCCAAAGTGTCTCAAAGTGTCTAAACCCTGTAATTAGGCGGCAGAGGAAAAACAACCTCTTGGGAGCACTTCTTCTGTTCCACACAACGTCCCATTTTCAGAGTCAGTGCAGCACAACACGCAACACAATTAGGACAAACTACATGTGTGTGGTGTCAGGGCATAGATAGGATCTCCATTTTTATGGGAAATTACTTATCTGAATCATCAATACACTCTTCAAAGAACGTAAGGAAAACACACGTACCACGATGAATGCAGCCAACGACAAGGTCCATCAGTTTGCAAAATGTGACACAAGAAGCTCCTGCTCCTCATGCTCATACGAACCTTCCATCTGGTAGACAGCTCTGTTATTCTAGAGCACACAATGTTTTCAGTCTGAGAGCACCGCTTGTTGTTTTCACGTTCCCTTTTGTCATGTTGTCCCTCAAATCCCCTGCCTTTGAACTCAAATTGGCCCACTTACTCCCACAATTTCTCTGCTCTCGCTTCATTTACTGCTCTACAGCGTCACACCCAGTCTGATTGTAGTTCTACTGTCAGAAATATCTCAATGTCAATGTTTACCTTGACAAAAAAGAAGACAGGCAAGGATTAAAAAGAAAAGTAAAAAAAAAAAAAAAAGTCATGAATATCTGAAGTGCAATTTTTATGTTAAGTATTTCATTACAGTTATCAACTTCTTTTCAACTTATTTGTATTTTTTTGTCAAGGAAATCCCTGACAAAAAATAAGAATAAATCCAAAGTGCCACTTTTTCTCCAGGGCATAAACTGAATGCCTCAGTGGGGGACGGAACGTCAGCAAAGTGTTCTGGTGCGAATGTTGCAGAGAGACGCACACCTACAACAGTGACAACAGCAGCGGTCACTTCAGAAATGACGGCCTCAGATCCTTGTCAGTATTGCACATGAAAATGAGTGAATGAATTTGGAGGAGAAATAAAAAAAAATGTGCATAGCAATCAAAATGCCAGGCACATACAGCAGAAAGATTTTTGCTTGTATTCTGTGTAGCTGAGCAGTTTTCATTATGTAAAAGAAAAGGGAGAGATGGAGCGTAGAGGATTGGAATTTTTATGTACGTGCTTGAACCGCTGGGTCTTTAAAGAAACCTGGAAAAGAATGTCAATGGTATTGACTTTTTTTTCTTTTCTTTTTTTTAAATTTCCCTCCAAAAGTCTCTGTGCCCCCCTTTCTCCAAGGTTTTGAAATATGGTGTTACTGTAGTGGCTCGTTTGCCATCTCAGACATATGTTGTCTCCTTATTTATCTGAGCGAAAGCTTGACAGAACGCTTTGAAGGAGAAAAAATATTATTCATTCATCTTTTAAAAGTAATTCATGTGCAGGAAGTGTTTGTACTGAGAGGCGGCGGTGTTTTTGCTCAACAGCTTAGATACCAAGTGCAGCACAAAAGCTAAGTTAACTCAACCTTTCACAAGTGGGCAAAGACAGAGCTGCAATTAAATGAGGTATGAAAGGCTTAGACTCCATTATCACCGAGAACCACCTTAATCCTGGACAGGATCCCTGTGTTTGCAAGGCGTGTGCTGAGCACGGGGATTTTTTTGGTTTTAATTACGTCAGATATTTCACAAAGGCCTCATGTGGTCTTTGGCTTTCCAGCCCCGCCCCCCACCACCCAAACACACACATAGAAACAGGGCATCAGGGCAGAAGACAATAGAGAGCATCAGCATCGATGTGCAACGCTGCTGAACGAATCATTTATCTCACTGCACACAAGGTGTTGTTATTCAAACGTAAGACTCCATGTTTACTCGTTAGGGGTTTAGCAGTTTGTATCCATCAAGGGAAATGCACAGTTTCACAGGGTTTACTTTTTTTTCTGACGTGAATTCTGATCGCTGGATTCATGGGGTTAGCTGTTGTCAATGAATGTGTTGTCTGCTGATCTCTCTCCACCGTCTTCAAGGTACGATAAAAGCATTTCATCACGACACACAAGGCATGTCACCACTTGAGTACCACTGGAGTATGACTGGCCAGGAACAGACGCCTCTGACAGCTTCTGATGCCAGGTTGAGACAGCCTTGTCAGTGAGCTAATGGAGTGGTGCAAGGTTAATTTACAACCATATGAATCCCATCAATAAGCAATTAAGAGGTGTGGAAACACGGAGACACCCAGGCCACCAGCTAACCCCCCTCCCCACGCTTTAAATCAATTAATTGCTGTGGCATGTCTGCTTAAAAGAGCTTGATAGATTTACACATGAAAGGTACGCGGGACAGCAGCTTCCTTCTTTTTACTCATGGCTGGTGCATTCTGAAGAAACTGATGTGATATAATATAAGTGTCATGATGAGACAGGGATGGGCAGAATATGTAGAAAAAATATAAAATGTTTTTTTTTTTCTTTTTTTTTTTTTTTGTTCTTTGGGTATTTAAAAAATGGAACAAACTGGAACAACGCTGCTGCCACAGAGGTGTAAACTGAGGCAGTGGTTTACACTGTCACCTCAGGGCAAGGTGTCTGTGTGGGTTCTCTCTGGGTACTCCAGCTTCCCCCCTCCTCCATGTTGGGGTTAATTGGCACATTCCATGTGGCCCTGCGG
>CAAKHB010007459.1:230558-259036 GCA_901007665.1 Aeoliscus strigatus | reverse complement strand
AAGAAACTGATGTGATATAATATAAGTGTCATGATGAGACAGGGATGGGCAGAATATATAGAAAAAGTATAAAATGTTTTTTTTTTCTTTTTTTTTTGTTCTTTGGGTATTTAAAAAATGGAACAAACTGGAATAACGGTAGCAAACCCTCGTCTTCTCTCGCGGCTGCCACAGAGGTGTAAACTGAGGCAGTGGTTTACACTGTCACCTCAGGGCAAGGTGTCTGTGTGGGTTCTCTCTGGGTACTCCAGCTTCCCCCCTCCTCCATGTTGGGGTTAATTGGCACATTCCATGTGGCCCTGCGGTGAGCCGTAGACTCATCCAGGGTGGACCCTGACGTTCACCCTTTGACAGCTGGGACCGGCTCCAGCAGAACCACGGGTCCTGACACCAGCAAGTGGAAGATGATCAATGAATGAATGGCTGAGATGCAAACTCCGGATGGAAAGGTCAAAACCAGCCCCAGTCAGGCATGGAACCAAGGCCCGTCTTGTGACAGCAGATAATCACTGCAGTGCTTTCAGTGTTTCATATTGATGTTCTATTCTGTTCTAAGGATGTACCTTGGTTACAAAATGCCGTCCAGTACAGTCCAACTCGTGGGTAAGTTCAACAAATGAACTCTGGTTTCAAAAGGTAAACGTCCCTGAAGTTAAGTGCACTCTGGTCCTCTCCAGAGATGGTTGACTGTCTGCATACTCCTCTGGGTGCTTTGCTTTGAGGAGGTGAAAAGGGTTTGATGTGTTGCACCCCCTGTTGTTGGGTTGCATCCGTTTGGGAGAAGTAACCAGTTCCATATTACACAATGTACGAAGGTATGATGACATAATGACGGCAAGGGCGTTTTGTCCACATAAGCAGGGTAAGCAGTGCTCACCCAATACAAAAATGAGGAAAGACAATGAAATATAATAATAATAGAAGTGCTGACATCAACTGTTTGTTTGATTTCCTTAGAAGAGCTTGTATATGCAGCAGCATTCATTGATTCTGTCCGAAGGTTTCTGGCGCCTACTACAGGAAGATGCACCGTCTGCACTGCTTGTCCACCTGCTGCATTCGAATGCGTGAAAAAGACTCTTCTATTTCTTTTACAAGTTATCACCGGTTTTATGATGAGGCCAAGGGCCAAGGGGAGCATGCCGGCTGCCTTGCAGTACCACAAGCAGACACTAGGTTATGAGCAAGTAGGGCAGTGATGCCACCCTTTTTGATGATTTTGTCGCTAATATTTAGTGACTTTTCAGACCCCCCCACACACACACTCACCTCCCCCAACATGAAATAAAATAAATAAATGAAATGACTGTGCAGGGAACAAAGCCGCTGCCGATCCACCGCTGGTTCACAGAGCAGGATGTAGAACAAACACAGGGATCAACGGAAGAAAGTCCTTTGGTAGTTTTCAATTTATTTCTGGTGATTTTCACTCAGTTTTTACCCCCCCAAAAAATCAATTTTTCTCTCCTGCAGCTTCCTGAACAATGAAAAGCAAATTGACAAGTATGCAAATTAGGTGATGACATCATGTAGTAGATATCAATCGGCTTTCTTTTGCTATTTGTGTACGTTGTTTTCCACTGGTGATTAGGACCTCCACTGACGTTTATTAGTTGGTCATAGGGCATCAACTGAGAGGGTCGGCTCTGTGTCTGCTGAAGGACGGACATACCGTGAACAGTAGAGGGAGCTGGGGAATGAATAGGTGTGGGTTGGCAGTGATGGAGTGGTGGATGGATAGATAGATAGAATCCAAGAGAACAGTGTGGTCATGTGCATATTCATCCTCCATCTAAAGTCTGTTTCTGAACAATCCTCATCCGAATTCAGCTGGTCCTCGTGCATCTGGCCATCATCTGCTGCAGTGTCCTCTCTTCAAATTCGCTTGTTGATATTTCCCCCAAATGAGCCACGATGCCGCCCATAAAATATTCTCATTCATATTTAAGCCACCGTTGAAGGGCTTGACGACTGCATGTTGAGCAGCTGATTTTCTGGGGGATGTGGAAGATTTCCATTCATTACCCTCCTCTCCTCCCAGTCTTCCCCTATAATGCTGTGAATTCCTGCTCACATGTTTTCCCTTCACACTACCATGATATACTTCCCTCAAGTGCTTCAAACATAGGGGTTAGCGATAGGATATGTATGAGATTTTCTACGTTATCAGCCTCATCTGACTCACATGAGCCCGGGGGAATTTAGAACACATTGTCCCAAACATTCAGTTATCATTCGAAGAGTCTCAGCGGATCCCGGCCTTTTTTAATACATACAAAGACTAGAAAGATAAAGCAGGTCTATCGATTTAATGTAGTCTGTTTTTAAAGTAAAATCTTGCCACAATGCCGTTGTCCTATTTCTGCTTTTAATTTCTTGTTCTGGCTGTGCTCTCAGTGTAAAGATGAGTATCTTTCAAATGTGCTGGGATATTGCCTCACCAAGCTTTTCCCTCCTTGTCCTCTAAACAGCACCTCCCAACAACATATCCGTGGTGGCAGAGAACACTCCAGCCCCGTTCAGTCGCTACCAAGCCCAGAATTTCACTCTCGTCTGCACTGCAAAGGGGGGCAAACCGGCCCCATCGGTGAGTATCGGTGTCGCTGAAAACACACCATGCTGTGTCCACCGGGGACCGCTGTCTGCGGTGAACAGACAGCGGTCCCCGGAGTTGTTGCTTAGTTTTTCCCAAGGATGTCCGACATGAAGAGACATGGAACATAGGAATATACTGTAAGTGGATGTGAAATGGACCGCCGTTGAATGTAGGTGGGGGTGTTGTTGGTCAAATGGAGTCCTTGTACCGTCTGATTGAAAGCGGTTCTTCAGAGCAGTGAGGTCGTGTGAGTCGCTTCCTGAATAAGCTCTTGGGTTCGTGCAGTTTCCTGAAAGGTACCGTCTTCTTTTGTTTTCAGTCAGATTTTGTCCTCAGCCTCCTCCTCAAGCACCTTTTGTTTTGATGCCGGCGCACTAGTGTTCTGAAGGTGTTTAGCATTCCAGTAGTCCTTCGCTTTAAATGCTAGCAGAGCGAGAGAGGCAGAGCGTTCACAAAGCAAATGTTACTTTTAGTTCTCTTCTCATATCTGACCTTGGATATCAACAGACTGTGTGCTGATATAAGGGAGACTATTCACTTTCCAACGCACAATAAAGTACTATGGTTGAGATTTGTTGAAGACCAGGCACAAAAATGGTTTTGCGTTTACTGGACGTGCGCGACATAGTGTCACATGCACTCAAATCCTCCTTTTCGGTGTGTTTTTTGGGGGGGGGTTGAGCATCGTTTGCACAGCGTCAGTCTCGCCTCTCTGAATTCACATGGTATGCATGCCACCGCCACAACAAATGTGCATCACTTTCCACGGAAACACAACGTCGACAATCACCGCTATTGTTTTAGTGGCTATTGTTCCGCCGCAGAGCACACAGACACACACACAAAGGTGTCGAGTGCGTCGGTATCCGATACCAATACCGCCGCTGTTCGACACACACTCACACAAAGCTCCAGATGGGCTGTCGCAAGCATGACTACACAGATAGTGTCTACTTAGAGTCATTTAATGTAGCTGTCAGAGTCCTGCTGTTACCTTCATCACAGATTGACCTGTGATTGATTACCAGCACTAATGTAATCTTGCAGTGTAGTCATTAAAAAGTAGATCCGCTTTAAGAAACGCACACGTTGAGGGTCACACTAATAACTCATCTATCGTGGATTGCACAAGGCCAGGGATGATCACCAGACATCTTCATTCATCTATGATGAAACAGACTTGTGTCAGGCACATATATGCATGACAAGTAGGCACACGTTTGCTTTTGAAAACAGACAAGGACACAGAATTCAGAAGTATACACTTCAATGTTTGGTGGAAGCTTATCGACGCTAAGAGCAGTCGCTCGCTGTTTGTTCCCACCGTGTCATTAATCATCATCCACGGGTGTATGCTAATGGACTCCAGACCCTGAGCGCATGTATCTCCCGCAATTATGAGCCTAGTGAGAGGTGAACACAAGGTGAATATGATTTCCGTCTCTCAGGTACTTCCTGGATGATGGTACGGTGAGAAGGTTTCCCCCCGTTGTGATTTGACAGTGACTCTTAAGCCATTAAAGCTCAGCACCACTGGATCGTTTTTATCATGGCTAAAAGATATCCGCAAAGCATCTGCGGGTCAAGAGGCACAGATTGCCTGTGTGTCTTTTAAAGAAGCACAGAAGCTCTTCCGACAAAAAAGCCACACACCTACAAAGGAGTCTCAGTCTTTCATCTCTTAATTCTTTATGATTCATAATAGGTGTGTGTTATTTAACATGTGCTGTTTTGCTTTAAAAGGTTAATGCATAGCACAAAATTACACATGGCAAGACAAAGTGATGAGTGATGATCAAATAATATAATATAATATAATATAATATAATATAATATAATATAATATAATATAATATAATATAATATAATATAATATAATATAATATAAAATTAACATTTAATTTAATTTATATTTAATATATATAATTTAAAGGGGATTGTGCTGAAAGAAGCAAAGCTAATGCTTCAGAGGAAAAATATGGGGCAATGAAAAGTATCAAAACCAAAATAGTATTGTGAAAATAAAATATGCAACAAGTGTCAAACATAAGAAAATCAGACAAGGAAAAGCGGTGGAACAAAGGCACTTTAATGATTTAATGAGATAATGTTAGTGTACACTCAAACCACAGTCATAAGTGACACAGCGGCAAGCACTCGTTTATTCACCTCTAATTTCAGGCAAATTGGAAGGAACGATGCTGAAGCAGCAAGAAATTGCAGCTCATATTGACAATACAGAAGAAACTCCCAGAGTTATGTGACTCGTTGTTCTCCCGTAGATGGTCAAGTACCAGAAGACCCCTGAAAAAGAGCAACACAATGAATCTTAAATATAAACAACATAAAAATACTTTGTGGTCGTCGTCAGGTTCGAGGCTGACCCACCCATCAGCTCCACCACAAGGTTCATATTGGCCGTAAGAACTGATGTCGGCAGCCCTTCTTGAACAACCCGACCCCTGCTGAACTCTGCTGGAGGACTGGCAGTGGGGGGAGCCCCCGCATCTTCTCATGAATCTCTCGGTGTGGATGCACAGTTTAGGGAAACATTGAATTCATCCTATAAAGACCGAAAACGTCTCCTACAACTCTTACCTCATTCTTTTTGAACCAATTCGGATTCACCAGAGGAACAGACACACTCCCTGCGTACTTTTAACAGCTCCGTGCACCCACACAGGGTTTTCTTAGTGATTCTGTTTGAAGCTGGGTGGAGTGAAACAGGGGGACCTGGGAACTCCATAAAGTCCAAAACCCTGAACCTATCATTTTATTCCACCCATGCAGTTGAAACAACCCTAACTGGAGAGTCAGTCATGGCAGTTTGTCCACGTGCACCCACACAGTCCTGAGAAGAGGTTTAATCAGAGCCTATGTAAGTGGGAGCACCTGCATGCCACGAGGTGTGAAGGGCCTTTACTGCAGCTCGCTCGCTTCCATCCTGGAAATGATATCCTCAAATTATTCCTGAGTCGATCAGTTGTGCCATTTGATGGAGGGACTTGGCTTCACCCAGCAACCAGCCCTGTTCCAAACTCATTTCAACTTTTTCTATTGCCGTATGCAGTCCGTGGAAAAGTGACAAACAACAAGCCCTCGCTCTTGGAAAGTCACACTGGCTCTTTGGGGGGTTGATCACAGCCTGCCAGTTTCCTCTGAATGTTAGTCCAACCACGCTGTTCAAGCACTGACAGGTAGATGGAAAGACTTTAACAAGTACAAGTCGTGTGGATGGAAAAAAATAGCAGTAACGTTCTCTTTTGCTTAACTGCAGATACAAAACACAAACCAAAAGCCCGATGTATCATCCATTCACAGCTGTGAGTATGTGTTTTATACACACATTGTCCTTTATTAGGTTTAAAAGTTGCTGCTTTTAGACAACTTTAAACAGTCTGTTGGTGCTTTGAGCTGTTACATCCTCGTCTTATTTCAATGATGCCACATTTATTGTGCCAGGCTTTAACGGCGTTTAACAGCAGCTAAATGAGGCCATTGTGTTCGGTTGTAAACAGAACTCTCTGAATTCTGTCATCATAGAATACTGACCTTCCATTTTCCACCTGCAACTCATGAGGACGTGTTGAAGGTAGATGTATTCTTTACAACCAGCCTGAGTCCTCCGGGTACCGACAGCACTGCTTATATGTGTGTGTGTGTGTGTGTGTGTGTGTGTGTGTGTGTCTAATCTGATTTTTGACCAAATATTGTTGAAATTCTTTGTGTTGTGTCATCACATCAGTGTTTCTTTATTATTATCTTTTTTGCTTTTACATTTTTGGAACAGATGTCCATTAAACTTAATTAATTTACATTCTGGTCACCACCTGAGTCGCATCTCGCTGCATTCAAGAAAATCTGATCTTCCACCAAGAAAAAAAAAAAACTATGCTCTGTTGCTATGCAACCTCCTTTTCATCCCTCCAGCATCTGACACCTCACTCCAGCTTCGTGTAGACATTTGAAAGTATATCTCTGTATAGCTTAAAATCCATCACTCTCTTTGTGGCATGTGACACAGAGGTTCTTCTTTTGTTCCTGGAAAGTAATGGAATAGAAAAAAAAATCGTAGTATACCAGTAATACACTACCGTTCAAAGGTTTGGGGTCACTTAGAAATGTCCTCCTTTTTGAAAGAAAAGCTTTTTTTTTTTTCAACGACATTAAATGAATCAGACGTCTGATTTTAATGGAGTCTCTACCTCCACCAACCATCACTCCTGTGTGCTCATGCTACATTTTGTTAGCTAATCATGTTAAAAGGGGAATGGTGATTAGAAAACCTTTGTTTTTATGTTATGTTTGCACAGATGAAAACGGTTGATTAGAGAAGCTACAAAACTGGAATTGTCTGGACGAGCCCAAACTGTTGAACGGTAGCGTAGGTGTCACAACATATGACTAATGCAGTCTGACGCGATGATAAACATGATAGTAAACTTAAAGAGACTTGCGTAAACTTAAACATAAAAAATTAAAACATTAAAAAATTAATAAATTTTGAACAAATCAATGGTCGAAACGGAGTAGGAGCAACCCAAAGCTTATTAGACCCCACCCCTAACTCTGACATCTGCCCGTGTTTTAATTAGACAAAACTTTAACCAATAAAACAATTTTGACACCAGCTGTGCAGCCATTTCCTAATTTCTCTAAATTCTTTCAAATGACCAAAGCATCGACACAAGGATGGCTGGTCTGAGGGTAAGCAGCACTGAGTGGTTTCCTCGTGGTTTTTGTCTTTCATAAAGACGAGTCACAAAGAACTCTTATAGCACAACGCTGGTACTTATGCAGTGATCTAATACAAGGAAGGCTGATGCAGGATGAAGTGCAGTGGACTGTAATGGATGTGGATGTAACCACATTCCCTCATATTCATCCTCACCATCTTCAAACAGCAGGACACAGCCTGGACGGGTCAGCGGCTGATGGCAGGGCCCCATGAAGGACAGACAACCATTCACCCTCACATTCACACCCATACGGGCCGATTATCAATTCATGACAATGTTCTCTGCTGCTAGAACGGCAGAATTTAAAAACGTGAATCTGGTCCTGTCTTTTAAGTTCATCCTGCTCTTCCTCCAAACAGCAGTTGTATAACTATAATGGACGCCATGTGTTAAAATTGTATGGCATTATGTTTCAAGTTCAGTCGGGATCTGATGTCACTGAAGCAAGCTGGTGACATATCAGTAATAGCTTCCCAGTGCCTCATTAGAACATCCTCAGAGCATAAGTAAGCACTGATTGAAAAGAGGGGCGATAATGGCTGTTAATAATAAGAAGGAAAGCTGATTAAGTCATGGCCAGGATTCCTTTCTCTGTCTCTCTGCTTTTTCACTCCCCTTTTCCCCTGCCTCTGCTCTTTCATTTTATCATCCTACCACCATGAAAATTACCACCTTGTCCTTTTGACATTGCCATGATTAATGGAGGCAAAATAAAGTAATATATGGACCGACGTACAACTGTTACATTTTCAAAGAAGAATTTGAGATGACGTGGGGGCAAATTGGCGGTGCGCAGAGTGCAGGTGCCTTCATGGCTGTCTGTTCTGATAGTGAAGGAAAAATCCTTCTCGTGTCATCGCAGTTAATTGCTCTGCAGCCGTGTCATTGTGGATGGACTTTGGGTTACAGCTCTCCTTTTTCCTGAGTTTATTCATGTCAGAATAAAGTAAGTGATGGGTGTATGCTTTGGTTGTCTGGACAGTTTGTAGCCGAGGCATCAGCGGTCCCACACTATGCTGCACTCACCTTGCGAGGTGGATGAACACAGCTGCTGGCGACCACTTCGCCGTGCAAAACATCTCTAGAGAGTAATCGATGCGGACTAAATTCATAATTCCTTTTTGCATCAGAGCTGCTGTAACTTCTCCTCTCTCCGTCTCTTCGGTACAGACAGATCCACCAGTGTGAACGTTTCAGTTTGGGTTTACATTTCGGTATGAAAACCTCTGAATCAACCGACATGCACAGATTTTTATTTGGTGTGTTGACATCCAGACGACACATCAATTCTGATGATTTTTTTTTTTTTTTCATTTTTGTATTTTGCTCTTATACAGTATGTTGTTGTTTGAAAAGGGTAGATTGCTCACTGCAGGTCAGTTGGAGGGTCCTGCCTCAAGTGGAGGAGTTTAAGTCCCTCCGGGTCTTCATGAGTGAGGGTAGGATGGACCCAGAGATCGGCAGATGGATCGGTCCGATGTGATGAAGAAGGAGCTTAGATTGGCGGGAGAAGCTCTCAGTTCACCAGTCTCCGACCCTTCACCTATGGTCATGAGCTTTGGGTCAAAATGGGGTTCCTTCATGGAGTGTTGGGGCAAAGACGTAGAGATGGGGTGAGGAGCAAAGTAGAGATGCTGCCCCCCTGAAAGGAGCATCGAAAGGAGCCAACAGGTGTGGAAAGGGAAGTCTGGGATGACGTCGTTGTGTTGTGTTGTTTTGTTGCTTATCGTGATGTAAGTCTGTAGATGTCGGTCCAGGTCCAGGACCAGAAACAGTGTTTGTAGCCCCTGTGGACTTAGACTGCCTTGGTGAAGAGGGGGTAGGAAAGTCTGGAAGTGGCCTCTCAGGGTTGGTTGGCCCCAGGTTGGCCCCAGGTTGGCCCCAGGTTGGCTCCAGGTTGGCTCCAGGTTGGCCCCAGCTTGGCCCCAGGTTGGCCCCAGCTTGGCCCCAGCTTGGCCCCAGGTTGCCATTCATGTCACACCAAGCAGTCCCCAGCCATTATACATTCAAGACAAATGTATGATTTTTTAAAATTGCATTGCATATGTGAAAGATAGCTTATCTGAAGCAGAATAGAACATGTCTCTGTCACTTTCGGCCGGAGCATTTATTAGAGACATGTGACAGCGTCCTAATCACCTGTGGAAGGTTAATCAGTGTTTGCTCTCCCATTTGAACAGACTGAAGAAGTGAAGCGTTTCCGTTATCGGAGCCTGTCAAATAATGAAATCTGTGAAAGAAGATTTGAGAAAAGCCAAGGGTAGTGTCGAGGAACACCAGTGTGCAGAGATGACAGGTGTCTCCTAAAATGCGCTGAGATTTACATCAATATTTACACAATCCAGGGTCCTGGCAGCACGGTTTGTGCTTCTTCTTTTTTTTTTTGTCTCCTATTTGTGTAGCTGCTCTGTGCTGCCTGTATGTTCATAACACATTCTGTCAAAGCTGTCAAAGATTTCATGCAAAACTGGACCCCATGCAGACAGATCGTTTACCTCGCAAGTTGTTTAGATATGAATGATGGATTACGCTCAGGAATACCGAGGGACTTTGGCGTTTCTGAGCGTGATGCTTCTAGAAGTTAGTGCTCCCATTTGCCGTGTATCCCATTCGTCACACAATGGATTTGCAGTCTATTAAAGTCAAAATATTCTCCTGATGGACATACTGGGAAAATATGGAGTAAATCCAAACATTCATGACTGTGTATGTTGACCACTGACAACAGTGAGGAGCAAACACTGCAAATAAACACATGAAGAAGAGGCTCGGCACCATATTCCAACAAAATACCACTTTTAATGAGTTCACTTGAATCATGAAAGTCAAATTTATATATTTTTTTGTTTTTTATCTGAGCCTGTAGTATTTTCATACCTTCAATACCATGTATTCTGCTTCCGAATAATGAAAGGGGAAATGAAAAACAGGGGACCTGCAGGGTATTCACACACACACACACACCCCTCACCAGTCTCCTCACAGCGACATATCTGTCAACCCCCTCATTCATGTCTCAGATGAAACATTCAATAATTCCATTCCTTATTCTCGGAGCAGACAGGTGGTAACAAAAGATATTAAGTCATGGCAGGATCACTATGAACAGGTAAACTGATGCTTGATATTCTGCTTGAGGTACCAGCACAGTGTGTGGAGTTATTTCTCGTACATCAACACACTATCAACACGCTCTGCATTTCCTGTATGCAGCAAACTGCAAATTAACACTCGTACTCTCTGTTTCACAATCCAGAAGCGAACCCGGTTGGTTCCCCAGCTGTTGCGTTTCTCGGTGTGCGTTGCCCATTTCGCCCCACAAACGCCACAGAACACGTTTCTAGCTGACAAGTCCTTCTCTGTGCAGGTTGTGGTTCAGCCGTCGGAGGTTTGCTGCACACACACAGGGATAATTGTGTACCGAGACTGATATTTTTACTTCTCCCTGTGGTGTCGGATTTGAAAGTACAAAAAAGGTTGATGAGAGGTGTTCAACAGAATGTGTTTATTATTATTCTTATTATCATTATTATTCTAATACAGATGCCTGACATGCCATGCTGGGCCGTAAATAATCCACAGTGTGATCATCATTAACATCTTCATCTTTAAACCCACCTCGGATTAGCTTTTGACACCTTGTAAGATGTTCACTCTATCATTTTCTTCATTCCCTTTCATTTATACTGTAAGGATTTTTACTTCTTGCGCTCACGTTTTTTGTCTTTTCATTTATTAAAATGTATTTGTTGTATTCTGTTTGTCTTTTCCTCCTGTTCCTCCTGTACAGCACCTGGGTCCCGTGTGCTTGTTTTACAAGTGAAACTGGACAGAACACAAGTTGTGTCTGTTGCTGGGGGACAGACGTATCAGCTTCACAATAATAGAGAGAATGGATATGAAATGAAGACATCCAGACACACGTAAACATCAGATGTGTACTAAAAGTGCGGTGCAGGTAGATGGGGCCACAGAGCCCTCTGCACCAGTCCTCTGTGTCTGGATACAAGATGGCTGCCTAGAACTTGTTGTGGTCCTTTAATGCAGCTTGTCCTACAGTGATGTACCTGTCCTAGCTCAGCAACAACAGAATTCAGTTGCTGAACATGGAACAGACGATTTACAAATCATCATCCACGTTTCTGGGTTATACACAGATCGGGCGAGGAAAGTTCCATGTTTTGTCCTGTGGACTTGTTTAAAATGAATTTGAGTGATTATCGTTCACTCTGTAGTGGAACGATGGAGAGGAAAAGCGTTGATCCCCACACATGTATTCATGAGCACAATATCTGGGTTGTTTCTGTCCCATTCCGGGGGGCTCTGCCTCGTCACTACTGTGTGTGTGTGTGTGTGTGTGTGTGTGTGTGTGATGTAAAAGCTATAACTTGTCATCCAGCTGCATCTCCCATCAGCTCCATGGCATTTTCACCTCTTCCAGTGATTGTTTTGGATCTATTACTCTGCATGTCACTGTTTTACTTCTCTTCATGAGAGTAGCTGCTGTTTCTTCTCAGGAGCTGCCCAAGACCAAAACCGTATCGTGTTAACATTGAAATAGAACGCTCACCCTGCTCTGTGTCTGCTGACGGGGTGTCACCTCTCCAAGAGTTAATTCAGTGGAGTGGAGCTGTGCATTGTTGTCTCCTCTGCAGCTGAAGCTACTGTGTGTCCACCACTGTTCACCACTGTTCCTTGTTCCACCTCAGGTGTATTTCAAACGGGATGGAGAGCTGATCGAGGTGATCTCGTACACTCAACCCTACGCCGGCGAGCAAGGAGGCGGCTCAGCGGCGGTGAGAGGAGCCAGGCCGCTCATAAGTAGGGATCTGGACGACACCAAGCTGCAGCGATCCCTCTCCCTCCTGGACCCTGAGGGACGATCGGCTCGTTTGTATACAGAAAGACCCCAGCGCGTCCACACCCAGGGCCAGCAGGCCTCCGAGCCCAGCCCCGCTACGGAGGTCATCCCAGAGACTGTCGTGAGTCGGGAGTTTCCTCGCTGGGTGCACAGCACGGACCCTCTCTACTACTTCAGCCACACGCACATCCCTCAGAGTGACGGCTCTGTGGTGGTGCAGGCCCGACTCACCTGGACCCTTAATCCTCAGCTGGACAACGACGCCCTGTTCAGCTGTGAGGTCAAGCACCCAGCGCTGTCCATGCCCATGCAGACGGAGGTCACTCTAGGTGAGCCCACTACACACTCTGGGCCCTGTTTACACCGTCTAAAGCAAAGTGCCTGGCGTACACCCCCACTGTGCACCCGATGCGTCTGCGGTCCGTCTCCGATCCGACACGGCACCGGACTTGATCCGTTTCCACTCTCTAGTCAAGGTGTCAACCCCCGCTGACTGCGCTGCGTCTCCGCTCCGTCGACGGTGGGCAGAGTTTCTATTTTTGACAGATGACGTCGTAGCAATTTCGCACAGAATCCATCGAGTGGGAGAGGAAAATCAACACAGAAACAGAATAAAACATCCGGTTACTTTTCAGAACAAAACGCTGGATGTTGACGCCAAATGGGATTTTACACTATTACGTCAGTACATCCAACACAGTACATTTATTGAGAGTATTTATTTACTAACAAGATACTTGCCCATGGTAAAAGCACAAAACACTGAAAAAAAAAGTCAAACAAGCAGGTCTGACTCTCCTCTACTTCTCCACCTGGAGACACGACTGTTTCTTCCTGGATTTATCTCACACACGTAGTTTTGCGCGATTGTACGTGTTTGCACTGCGGGAACTTGTCGGTCACGTGACTCCAGCTGTCTGACGGACCGAAGCCGCATCGCACTGGAAACACATCCGGTGAGAGTTGACGGAGCGCGGCTCACGTCTGAGAGGGTTGGACTTACTCTGTGAATTAGTCATGGGTGTGTTTTGGGCGTATCATGAACTATCACAATGTGCACAATCATAACATTTCACATAGTAATTCTGTTTGTATTTGTAACCTTTTCATACGTGTGTGTGTGTGTGTCTGAGCAGAGTGAACCCACCTGGAGACACAAATGATCTTCTTAAGATCTTGACTTGTTTTTGTTTTTGCTTTCTGCGTCCTCCAACTATCAACGCGCCGTCATTTTAGACCAACACGCCCAGATGCGCCCTGCGCCGTCGACCACCTACACAGGGCCCTCCAAGCCCACCTGCCTCCTACTCCACACAATCAGTCTTCCCCCCCCCATTCTCATCCTCTTCTGATAATCCCCCCCGTGTCCCTTTGTATCTCCATGTTGCGTGTGGAAAGCGCCGAGGCCCCCTGACGTCTCCCTTGCAAATGTACTCCGAGCAACACTGATTCTCATTTGATGCCGCGTAATCGTGTTAGAGCCGCGCAGATTGCAAGTTTAGTCGTGAATGCAAAACTCCAGGTGACTGACAGGGCAATTCATCGCGCTGTCTGTTGTGGGATTGCGTTAACTCAGTGTCTTTATTGAAAAAGTCAGCCTGAATTAGAGAAGTCAGATGAGACTTTAAGACACGCTGACCAATGACCAGATTCCAATGAGCGTTTCCCCTGAGCTCTTCAGTCGTGTCTCAGTGCCTTGGAGTTCCTTTCTTCACTTTGTTTCAAGAAGGGACGGACTGTAGCGGAGGGATTCTTTTTGTTCATCCACAAAAAGCAGAAGTGAACTGAAAAAAAAAAAACAAAAAACAACAGCCGTACTTAAATTGGAAAAGTTTTCAACTGTTATTTTTTTAAACCTAAAAACAAAGATGGCTTCCAGCACAGCCAATTAACACTTCAAAGGCAACACGTTGGCTCGATGCTCCTGGAGACAAGCCACACAATCCAAACACAATAAACAGACTATCTACCGTGAGATGCTAGGAATGGATGAAGGCAGAGAAAACAGACAGCAGCTGGCGCATGTTGGCTTGTTGCATTGTCTCCCACCATTTTATATCCTAACACTTCCTTTTTATTGAACTAAACATCCCACCGACTTTTCTTTTGACTGAACCCATTCTGGGGGTGGATTGTTTTGATGATTCAAAATCTACCACAGTCACATATCAGGTCTTCCTGGGCGAAATAATACAAAGGATTTTAAACACTGTGAGATACTGACAAATGATGATGATGATGATGCAAAACATCCATGTTTCAGCTCCACGGTCCATATAGATGTCTGGTTAATTAGGCTGAGTCTACAGAGTCTCATTTAGTGCAGCAGGGACCCTCCTTCCTGTTGTAGCTTTTGAAACGATCCGTGTTCAGCTGTGACTGACAGGAGGCGTGAGTTTCCCAGTGCACAGCTGGCAGTAGAAAAAAGAAAAAGAATTGGTGGAATTCAAGGATTTTTGAAGGCCAGCTCTGTATTCTTCCACACACAACTTTATAAATCCTTCTCCAAATTATACTGTAACAGTCTACCCTAATAAGGAGAAATATCTTTCTGATGTGGTGCCATCCATCAATGTTAATATGTATGTTTTATATTATAATAATCACAGTTTTAACAGTTAGTTTTGGTAAAAAAAAAACATGTTTGAGCTTAAAAAAATAATTTGGGTTATGACTTCCTTAATGGTGCTGGGATGGTATGATCTCCAGCTCACAAACCTTCAGTGGTCTTGGCTTTCTTTGACTCTTGATGCACTCGAAGTATCCTGTGAGCTTTTTGACAACAGTAAATAAGAGCTGAACATATTCTACAACTATGATATACCAAATGTACTGTACCAATTAGACCAACATTTCTAAGACTGTAGTCCTACTTTGGACTACAGGTGTATTTGAACGCCGTGCCCCAACTCAGGGTGACACATCGGTTCGCTGCCCTGTGCGTTGGCATTAAATGCAGAGGACAAGCTCGGCAGAGAAAGAACTCATATCACTTCATTTGTGGGAACATGAAGTTAATCCAGTCATGTTTAAGTGCAGCAGAACATTCGGTACTGTCATTTCCAAACCATAAATACCTCGTTCCAGAAGAACAGTAACTGTCACCATCACATCCCCAGGTGGCAGAAATACTGAACGGTCCATCGCTCAGCATCACTTGATGCTATAATGACGTTATCCAACAATTTTATAGCTCTTTCCTTTTTTTTCCCATGAAAAAAGGATGATACACACAGGAGGGAGGGTGTGTCTTCTATACTTAATGTCAGAGGTGCTAATATTTTGCCAAGGCTTTGTTTGAAGCCATTATTTATCACTACCTTTGTTCTTGTTCAGAGAAAGAAAGAGCATCATTTTCCCACCACATGAAAAAAAAGTACCGATAAGTGCTGATTGAATTAGAGCACACTTAAAATTCAGAGCATGCATGGACTTGCTTGGAGCTCGATCCAGACACCTATGAATTTACACCCCCCCCCCCCCCCCCCCCCCCCCCCCCCCAGGGTTTGAGCATGTGTGGGGGTCTTTACTTAAGGGCATTGGATGTCACCCCGTTAAGATTTTAAAGGCCACAAAGTCATCATTAGTCAAAATCAATGGGTTGGATTTGAATAGAGGAATAAAAGACAACAACAATGAAAAAAAGTGATTCAGGTGCCAAAAATGGTTTTTCTTCATCTAAATGTGTCACAGACAAACTGGCTCCCACTGCTCTGTGTATTTGAGGACTGTGTGTTCACCATCCCCATCACTTCCATACTGTGTCCATTTATATCATGCTGCTGGTTAATTGCACTCAGTGTGCGTCTTTGTGCATGTACACATATCTCTGCTTCGCTCACGTTGTTTGGTTTAGGAAATGAAAGAGTTTTTTTGTTTTTTTTTTTCCAGGGCTCATAAGTGATAAATCTTTCAGCGATTTAATATCACGACACAGGACGGAAAACAGCCTCTGTATTATAGGTCATGAATATTCATGAAGGGCTCCGTTCTCACCATGTACACATATCTGAAGGTGGCGCCAGGCCGTGGGAGTGACACTCCCCTGTGAGATCATGAGGCCAGTCTTTCCTGTGCTCTTTGGCTCTATTCATTCACGGTGCCTCTAAATATTTTAAAGATGCTCTTTACTTGGAATGAGAGGGATGATACAACACACACAGCAAATCCCATCCTTGTTATTCCAGAGAGTGACTGTCAAATGCTCAATTTTAGGGAAAAAAAGCTGTGTAGGATCTTACTGTGTATACAGCTTATAAAAGAGATGTTTTCACATGTATTGCTTGTGTTGCTTATGTATTGCACTCTGTGTACATAATTACAGAGTGCGCAGTTGTTTCTCCAGAAGGCACATACAGTATATAATCCCCTCCCCCTACCACCGTCACCAGTTCTATCCTGTGAACTAGGGAGAGTGGGTCTGATATAACACACGTAATGGACTGAAGCACGTGTCCTGTGAGCCCTTTGCCCTCAGGGAGAGATGATGCTAAGTCCATCACGCTGCATGATGCCCCAATCAAAGGCGGTGACGTAGGATGCCAACTGTCCCCACTGGAACGAATCCCAGTAATCAGCCATCATCCACCCCAGCCATATGCCTCGCAATCTGCATGTGGGGCCCTGACACGGAGTATTCTAAGACTTTTCTATACGTGTGCGGGGGAGCAAGCCTGTTGGAGGCCATCCATCCCCGACATGAGACGGAGCAATTAGTCATGTCAAAGAAGCTCACATTTCATCTTTGGTCAGGTTGCAAATACAACGAGATGTTTTTTGTTTTTTTGGTCTTAACTATGTTGCAGATTGACTTTGTACAGCTGTAAATGTCATGGGCTGATTTCTTTGGATGTCAGTGTCTGCAGAATAACAAGAAATATAACCGTGAGGTTACATCTTCCTCCTAATTTAACACCATTTCCTGTATGAGGGGAGCTCAGTGCAGCATTTACAATAAAAGGTTCTGCTGCAGAGGAGACGGTGCAACACCTTAACAGACTGATTCACACTGGCAGAAAAAAGGCTGTGCTTCATTAGCTCAAGGGGACGGTTTCTGTCCAGATTAATAGTTAAAAACCGAGGTCATTAGTCAGTTTGTTTATTTATCCTCTAGTTAAACTCATCAATAAGACTGGGTGCCCAGTGTGATTTATATAAAGAGGTCAAACCGAAGTAATTGAAGAGCTGGGATAGACTTCAACAACCATTATTGATAGGATGCCCTTAGCGTCTAATTGCATGTGCAGCTCAGTCCATTTGTCTAAAATATGGAAGCACACAGTGTGTGCGGCACTTATCTTTTAGGAGAATTGTTAATCATCTCAAATTGTGCAGAACCATTTTTATGGCCCTAATACAGTATAGTGTGTAGTTAGGTCCTCATGAAATGAAACTGTACCTTTTATAACGCTTTGCAAATTATTCATTTTACCTCGGCACTGGTAGTGGCCTCTCGTCTCGTCGTCATGGAATATTGGAGTCTCCATGTTTCCTTTCCTGCACGTGGCCTCATTGTTTTAGAGGGTCCAAATGAAAGCCGTCCGGGGGCTGCTGTCCACACCAAAATAAGGGAATTAGCTCTGTGAGTGTCCCTTATCTCGCTGCCTCCAGACTCCACCCGGTGCACTCCCATTCTCCTCCTGTAATGAGTATCTACCCAATTTAGTCCCTTTTCTCTCCAAGGGGGAATAAATCTAGTTGCAGTCTTTTGGATGAAAGAATCTGCTGGTCCCTCGCCTCTTGCCCAGTGACCTTAATTGACAGGAAATTGTGTTTGTTTCTCTCTCCCCTGTGACAAAACAGGTGTCCAGCAGGATTTGCTCTCTTTCCTCAGTGCAATGACCTTTGTCTCTTTGTCTCTGCTTTTTTTTTTTCTCTCTCTCACTGCAGCTGCTCCGAAGGGTCCCAAACTTTTCATGTCCCCGAGTAGGGCAAAGGTAGGGGACACGGTGCGCATCACTGTGCAAGGATTCCAGGTAGGATCTCCTGGGGTAAGTGCATGGGGTTTAAAGGCGTTGAAGGGACAGTTCAGTCTATCAGGCCTTCAGTCTGACATGTAAACTGATTTCATTCATCATATAATACTGTTTAAAATGCACTTTGCATTTGCAAAACGTAGTCGATCTTTGCATGTCGGTTAGCGTGCCGTCGCACGACGCTCGTCAGCGTGATCCGGGGCTTTCCAGTCTCGTAGGAGGACCTGAACGTAGCAGCACTAAGATTATCTCCGTGTCACTGTCATCACCTGTCACAAGAGACCACGTCCGCGGTGTGAATGGGCTGCACGTTGTGCCGATGGCTCTGACACATTGACACATTGAAGTCGGGGAGCTGAAGCCAGTCGGGTGAAGGAGATAATCCTGATACAGGACACGTTAATGGCTCGCAGCACAGCTTGCCTGGCAGCAGTCTCCCCCTGTTATTATCATTGAACTATTCAGACACAGTTGTAGACTGCAATGTTTTTGGTTCATGCATACATTTCCCCCAGTTTCCGTTTCCGCCACCATTATTTTGCTATTTTTAACAGCGTTGTGATTGGTTATTATGATATAAACAGGCCTGGCTGAGGCATGCAGCCAGTGGGGCCCTTTGGCAGCACAGGTATCAGTGCATGCAGATTGATCAGAAAACAAATTTCCTTCCCCTTACTGGACCAACGCTCTCGGGTTTCTCAAGCAGATAAGGTTGTGTGTCAGGACAGATAATTCTCCCTATCCTATCCCCTTTCTCATATTGTTATTAAAAAAATGATGCCATTTACTCCCCCACAGCGTGATGTTTTAGGAATTTATTACAGATAATGACTGTACAGTAGGGATTTGTACCCCTTTCTTTGTTTTGGCTTTATGCATGAGATTAAATGGGACATTTTTGGTCATACCATTACAGCGCCCCCTCCTTTTAAATGTGGGCTCATTCGATTATTCAAAAACATAGCGTCAACAGACGTAGAACTCTTTTAAACATGCTTTTCTATCACGGAGTTCTCAAAGAAGCCTCATCTGAGGGTAATTCCCTCATAAAGGCTGTGTGTGTGTGTGTGTGTGTGTGTGTGTGTGTGTGTGTGTGTATGTAATTACAAATACATGTAAACTGGTATAATGTCAGTGTGCTGTTCTCACATCATACTTACTATGCTGTCATGTGTTGGGGAGTAACTAGTTCTATAACTGTAATATAATTACATAATAAACTGTATCAGTTACATTAGTGAATACATGTGTTATAACAGTTATGTTATAACAGTTATGTTATGTTATAACACATATTCATGATTACACTTTGTGTTCAAAAACCCAAGCGAGATGTTTGATGAGTATATTCTCATGGTCGGTTTATTTGTTTGTAAAGTAGTTAGTTACATTTGAATAAAATAGTTACAATACTGTTACGTTTTAAACAGGCTAACGTGTATTTTGTAACCGATTACATTTTCAAAGTAATTTTTCCAAAGACTGCTGTCACAATCTCTGCACTGTAAATGTGGCCGTCGGGTTGAATGTGTGCTGGCTTCCATTTGTATTTATGAAGGACAAACCAGCCCCTCTGGCAATTTCAGCCACTTGTTTCAACGCACATCAGAAGCTCATCTTCTTGTCCTCAAAGTGAAAAGATATTTTTAGGGGGAGGCGCTGCAGGTTTTATTATCTAACTCATTAACTCGACTGATTCAGAATCAGAATGACTTTATTTAGTCCTGGGGGAAATATTTTCATTACAACAGCTCCAACCAAGAAAGAAAGTGAATGGAACAATTCAAAAGTGAAAAACGCTTCCGAATTTAGAAAACTTGTACAGTGACCAAGAAATGAAGTAATTATTAATTACACCCGATCATTCAAACACAGGCTCTTATTTCTGTACAGCAGAATAATACATTCCCACACTGTAAACTAAACTTGTCTTTTCAGACATCAGTACACACAGACACACAGCACATGCTAGCTCTACTTTCTTCCTCTGTTTTTACAGAGGATGAGAACTCTGTGAAATAAAGCCACCAGGGAAGGACATGATTACTATTGCTGCACACGTGACAATGTTGAGAATAATGTGTGGACTACCAACCAAATATATATATGTATGTATGTATGTATATATGTATGTATATCACAGTAATTATGTGATATTGGTATCATGATCATGACACCAGGCTTATTATTATAATTAAAACTTTCTTGATTAAATAACATTGAATTACATAAAAGATGAACTATGTAAAAATTGGCAGAATACCGACATCTAGTGGCGTCGCATCGGAATTTCAACACACACAAAAAATACAGTACCCGGGTTTCCAACTACCTCAAGCATCAGTCTGCACCGTCAGTGTCAAGTGATGAATCTTATAACTTACTATGAATTTCAACTAATCAATACATTTTAAAACAGTATTATCTCTGCTGTCCATTATCAATTAGAGACATAACTATCACAACCACCGTTCACTAGTCTGCTACCATTCATTAGTTTCATGTTGCCTCATGGTGTCTATGAGACCTGTGTGAATACAAACAGATAGAATATAGTAGAGTATAGCTCGTTCACGTTGACCACAGTGGTGAAAGTGAACCGACAACACTGGACAGGACAGGAGGACTGAGTCTCCTCCGGGTCCTCCGTTTACTGGGTGTGGAGGTGGATGGTTCACGACCAGTGACGTCATATCTAGGGTCGACGTCATAGACTGAAAACAAGTGACGTTGTTGAAGAGGGATTTGACCGACTAGTAACGTTAGCTAAGTTAGCTAGCGAGTTAGCTTCTTACCGATGGAGGAGAAAAGTCGCCATTTCCGTGTGTTTTGATGCCAAGGAAATCCTTTCTAGGAGTCCATCTATCATCTTCTTCTCCAACATTGACTGTGGTTTCTGTTCTTCTCCGGTCCTTCTACCTCTGTGATTCTTAACTCCGGGGCTGTGAAGCTGCTGCTGCAGGACTTACAGACTCCTTCTGTGGTCTCCTTCACACAATCTTTTTTTTGTTGTTGTTTTTTCAGGAAAAGCTACACTTTCATTCTGTGCCCCTCTAAATGCATTGTTGGACGTATTATTTTTTTTTAAAAAGTCTAGTTTTTAATAAAAATTTGACATAGCCCACCTTTACATTTCTTGGCTTGGATTCACCCCGTTTATTTTGTTGCTCTCTCTATATTCAGTTGTGCAAACAACCCTTGGATCTGAGCACTGTGGACCAAAGCAAAACAATATAATAAGAAATGTTCCACAGACTTCCACAGAGTTCTCTGTGTTTCTCACGTATAACCTATGTGGTTCATCCCTCCTAAACCTTTCCAAACGTCAAACACATTCCTTTAGTACTGAATGAAGTCCCCCTCTCTTATCAAATGTGTATCTGATGTCCCCGCGATGCTTCTTCCTCCCACAAAAGGCTACAGGAACCTTGTAGAGCTTAAAGCTTGTTTCTCTGGAACGTATTCCAGAGTATATCAGCTGGATGGCAGAGGAGATATATTGAGTGTGAGACCGTGTGCAGCGTTACGGAGGGATGGTGTGAGGCAAGAGAGGGCAAAAGCAGATTCCTCGGTGGTGGAAGCGTACGGGACTTTCACCTTCGTCTTGTGTCCTCCAGTCAACGCCGATATGAGTGAAACTCTTGTGCTTCTGGGAGGGCGAAGCAGGTTGTTTCCTGGAGGCTTCAGACAGGAAGAGGAGAGGAAAAAAACGCGGTTGTAGAGTGAAGTGTTGATTATGAATGCATGTCGTTAACTTGCTGTAGCGTTAGTGGGGGAAAATCGGGGCTTGTATTATTTATGTATCCTCTGCTGTTAATATCTTGGCTCTCCACAACCCCCTCACCCCTCCTTTACCTTTCTTTCTGCTATCTCTTTCTTCCTTCCCCCGCCCCTTCCCCTCCCGTCTTTGTCGCTTTCTCATAGAATGAGGTGTTCCCCGAGCCCCTCTTCACCTGGACACGAGTGGGCGGCCGTTTGCTGGACGGTAGCACGGAGCGAGAGGGGAAGGAGCTGATTCTGGAGAGAGTGCCAGCTGAGCTCAACGGCTCCATGTATCGCTGCACGGCCCAGAATCCTCTGGGGTCCACAGATACGCACACTCGCCTCATAGTGTTTGGTAGGTAGCGTACCAGTGACACTGCAATGGCATTGAAGTTTGATAAATTATTACGGGGATGATGAATTGTGACTGTGCAGCTACAAGAACGGTCTGGAACACTTCTACAACTACACAATTCCATATCAAAGAAAATGACATAACTCGACCGGACTTGATTTCATGTATCTACAGTAACTTTCAGAAATACTTAAGAGATTCATGTGACCACTTTTTGGTATGAATCATTCAGGCCGCTGCAAGTGAGTGATTAATAAAAGATCGTGTCCCTAATTGGCTCAACAGCAGATTCATTTTAAGGCTGCACTTAGTGAGACAACTACTCTGTGACCGGGGACTCAGTGACTGTTCCATCAATGTCTTGCACTGTTCTCACTTAAATGCCAACGGTGACATCAAACGTCCCCGGTGGAGGCAAAGCATCCCTGTTGTTGACAGAGTTGGAAAAGCGCTTTATTTTCAGGCCAAACCAATATAACATCTTCTTCAGAACCTGGAGTTTGTTCATTTACTGACGTTAATAAGGGACTTGGATGCTTCCACGGTGTATTGTCGCAGACTGTCCTGCTCTCGTGCATCTATTTACACTGAGCGCCTGGAACAACTGGGATCTGAGAGCTCGGTCAATAAAGAGAACGCAAATTAGATTATCTCCCACCTCCCAAATATGTGGTCCAGATTCCACGATGCCAAAGAAAACAACTTTGAATTTGTGTAATAGCTCATTTTCTACTATGATGTAATGATTTAAAATGAGATATCAGTGATCAGAGTGCTGAAGCCAGAGGATGAGGGTCGATTCCCAGGATCGGCCCCTCCCCGATGCTCATCTGTGCTGGCTTTTATTTCTAGTATAGTATCGGCCTTTGGTACGGCCATGGCTCCTTCATGATACAGTGGTGCAAATGAAATCATTTCAGACGTGGAGATTCCATCGTGTTATTACAAACTGTGTGTTGTAAATGGGTTTATGCCCTTTTCAAGCCAACACACACCTCCAGAATATGATACATGGATGATGTTTGGTGTTTACCCCTGAGTTACCTCTGCACTTTCACAATGGCAGTGTCTGTGAGACACCGTGACTTTTCCAGCACAGCAAGTTGGAGTTAAAGGCCATCGCGTTCCCGGAAAGGCTGCAAGTCATTTATATGACAGCAAATATAAACCTACCTTAAATCAGGGCACTTTGTTATGGAGAGGAGGTTTAGATGGTATTATTGACACCATTAAATGTGATGTAGATAATAAAAAATAGAGAAATTCATGTGAATGACGTAATAAATGTGGCCTAAAAGGGGGTAGAGCGCTCTTATCTCAGCACTCTGAGGGAATCACTCCTAAATACTACAATGGTCCTGTCATGTTGAACAGAGCAGTTATGAACCATTTATGAACACGATGTTTGAAAGAGCCAGACCTGGATCAATGAAAAACACCAACATGTCCCATTGTTTGCCTGAAAAGGGGCTGTCAACTCAAACGACTCTACAGATCAAATGGGGTGGGGGTGGGGGGTGGGGGGCAAATGCAAAAACTGTGTCGCACATACAAACGCACCGTCAGCCCAGAGATGCTCTACGAATATGAATTCGATAGATGACATGTTTTTTTGTACCCCATCAGCCCCGTTGTATTCTGACCGCTCCGCCTCAGACACTCTTCTGAATGGGAGTTAAAGTAGACATGGGACAAATTACAGGGCAGGTCTCACCCCACCCACCTCAAAGAGAAATAGCCCCTTTAGGAAGCGTTACCTTGAGAGACGTTTTGCTAGGAGGAGCACTAATGTCTGTCTTCCACCCTGATGCACCCTCAGGTGTCACCACATGCCCAGTGAGGCTCATCTGTCTGCCCGATTCTTCCGGATCGCTCCGACTCTCGCTTAGCAGAAGCAAATGGTGATTGCGTGACCTTGGCACTATTCTTTGTGGCCTTGAAAAGAGACACTCGCCTCTCT
This sequence comes from Aeoliscus strigatus, assembly GCA_901007665.1. Taxonomy (NCBI): domain Eukaryota; kingdom Metazoa; phylum Chordata; class Actinopteri; order Syngnathiformes; family Centriscidae; genus Aeoliscus; species Aeoliscus strigatus. The sequence goes on along the minus strand of CAAKHB010007459.1, from coordinate 234,788 downwards.
GCTGAGGGCAAAGCCATAGAACATGATAAAACTATTTCTCAGGCTCTACTCTCTTGGCAAAGTGTTCGGTATACATCATCGGGAATAATAGAGTATAATGACGCCTTGGTATAGCGACTCTTTGCCATCGCTAAGCAGTGATTATGTCTTGATGATCTACGTCTTTAGCCGCCCTTAGTGGTAAATGCAGTGTGAGATTACTGTAAAGTGAGTCAGCGTCGAGGAGCCAGGCAGTGACACACACGCACACGCACACACACACACACACATACAGGAAGACACAAAAAGTGCCTGCACATGCAGAAACACAAGATCTGTATGCTTATGCAAATGTGCAGGAGCAGGCAAACACAAGTGTGCATATATACAGTGTGCACGGACTTCACTGTGTGTCCCAGAGGAGCTGCTGAGATGATTCGCTTGCAGCAAGAACAGAAACACTGAACATGTAGCATCCTCCTGATCATATGTGAACTCAAACATCTAAAATTAGCTCGCTGAGCAGAATTTACAAGTGCTGCTGATACTCAGAAAGCTCTGTTCCTCCTTCCTTTGCAATTACTTTATCCCGCTGAGAACTTTGAAACCATATTGCCGGCGTATTGTGCAGAGTAGACATTGCACCACTTATTAAAGGTAGCCAATTGTTCCAAAGCCTCTCGCAGACTGTTTGACAGCAGCTGCTCTCTCTGCTGCTGAAAGTGCACCGGTAGATGCGATGCAGCGCTCTGTGGTCCATTATCAGGCCCCTTCTTCCTCACGGGGGACGTGTGGTTGAATATGTGTTCCAGGAACTTTGGAGTTCGACTTCATCTGGAGGTTTCTCGGTAACACCTTCATCTCTGCTTGATCCTCTTCTCTTCTTTCTTCCCCGCAGAAAATCCAAGCATGATGAAAAACACACAGAACCAGAACAGTGAGTATTTAAACCACAGGAATGCAATGGCTCGGGGGGGGAGGGGGGTGTGGGCGGGGGTGTCGTCACCGTAGCGCCTCACGACTCCTGCTGTATCTCCTGATCGTCATGTTGTGACACCACAGTCTGTTCCCAGCTCCGCTCAGACACACATTCCTCGGTATTGAGAGGTAGATGCTTCTCATTCCGTCCTGAATGCATTGGCCTAGATAGACTGCACGAGAGTGATTCAGTCCCCGGATTCATCTTTGCCAGCGTTCAGCAGCAGAGAACAACAAGCCTCTTCCATGACTAACCGAGCCTGTCACTTTTGGTTGCGTATGAGATTATTGGTGTTTCATACGGCACTGGTGCCTCATTTGCAGCTTCTGAGATTATCATATGTAAAGATGAAGGATTGTCAGAGGGAGCCACAGGGCTGTGACAACAACCTCTCCATCTCGCTCCTTTTCCTGCGTTTCAACTTCAATCTTAGTTCCTTGTTCCCCCATTTCTGGCTCGTCCCAGCCGCTTTGTGTATCCAGCGCTATCTCTTTCTGTCCACTTCTCGTTGCTCTCTCTCTCTTTCCAACACTCTCCCCTTCCCATTCTCTACCAGCATCCATCCATTGTTATTTCCCCCTTCTGCATAAATTACAATCTGGATGTGGCCACTGCAGTTTCTAAATCTTGTCGATAACAGAAGTTGTCCAATGGGCTTGTGAGGTTTTCAGTTGGTCTAAATGGAAACGGAGTCATAGAATCTGTGAGTGGGACAAGACAAATGATTGTGGTAAGAAAAGTCTGGACACTTTCATTATCGGTGCTCAGTGCTAAAGCACGGTAACACAACTTTGAACATTTGAACTGCGTAGTGTCTAACCCCTTGTGCATGTGACAGCCATGTTTTGAAGATACTTCACTCCTTTCATATACACATAAAGTTGCTCCATTTTCTAACTTTATACATTTTTTCCTCACCCCCCCCCCCCCCGTCCTGTGCCATCCCTTCTAGTTGTATTTAATCTGCATATGTAAATGCTCAGTAAGCACAGGAGCAGGTGTGTCACAGCAAGGACAGAATCAGGTCAGCACGAACGTGCAGTCGCGCCCCGGAGAGGTCACCGCACACACGCCCGGGTCGACTACCCTACTCCTCACCTGGTGCGAATGGTACAGGACCACCTCTGTCAGCCAGAAGAGCCCTAGCAGGCAGAAAAAAACTGCTTCCCATGAGGGTGTGCATTTATTCACCGTGGTCATAATTCCAGTGAGTTTGCACGTACGACAATGAACGGAGCAACTTGACAGTAAGAAAAACAAAACCTTTGGAGCCTGGTTGTTTTCAGTGTTTGCGGGTGTCGTGGCGTTTCTCTTCTAGACTTTGGAGAGACAGAGACAGTAACCAGACTGCAGGAGGGGAAACGGGATGTGTCATCGTCAGTCGTACTTACAGTATCTGGCAGGTCGGCACACACAGCTAACTTGACTTAAATCTTCCCTGGAGGCAGCAAACGCATGTCATATGCAAAAAGCAAAAGTGTAATGTTTTACGTTGGGAATTCTATGTCCAGTCCAACTGTGATAGTGCTGCCACAGAAATCGGTCCTGGCAGTGTCCGGGAAAAAAAAACAAAAAAAAAAAAACTTTGGTTGGCAGATATTCACTGAGGTCCGAGCCAGATTGTGAAGGCGAACAGATGGCTGAGCAACTTGCATCTATGACTGTAGACTGGAACAGGCCCGCAGATGAGGATCTTAGGGTGTGATGAGCCAGAGCCGGAGTGAATGGAAGTCCTGTACTTATCGGGAGGGTCCAGTGGGTATCATCTAATGTTTACGGCACACACAAACAGTACAGGGCCGGTGTGTATGGAAGGCCAGAGAGGACACGGAACGCGTATGTAATTGAGAAACAGAAATTGAGGATGCTCACACCTTTACCCCCAGTCTCTCTAACTCAACTGTCAGGATGTAGGCCGTCCTCTTAAAACTTTATTTGACTAATATACGGGGGAGAAAACTATCGGTGTCAGATGCGATACGAAAACCAATCAAGCGGCCAATCGGACCATGAACCGAGATGAGATGAGCTGAGCTGATGCTGGCCACGATGGCCAGCGGGGTTACTGAAGACTGTACATGTGATTCATTTAGCACGTGGACTAGTTCGGTCTCCGGTTGTTCTGACAATGATCAGACGTTTATTCTAAGTTTACACTTCCTGGCCCAGTTGCCACACAAGAAATCCCGTCTTGTTGTCCGAGTACAGCGTCACAACCATTTCAGATGCGATGTGGTCACATTTAGACCAGAAGAACAACAAAACGAATGCAAACCTAATAAGCTGCTGAAGGGGAAGTTCTGCAGTGAGGTGTCTTTGCTCATCCACGCTGATGCAGTCCTGATGCAGTGCTACAGTCCCACCACCCCAAAGCAAACAGTTTATACAGTTTTGGCATGAAAAGAGCTGCTTCATCTCCGGGAGGAAAAAGCTCCTTTGCACATCCTGGTGAATATTTATGACAGTGTTTTGTATTTAGTATTGGCAGTACACCAGGACAGCACCAGAATGAAATGCCTCCCTTGACTCTATCTCTGTTGTGGCCTGACTTTTGTGGCATGGAAAGAGGAAGTTAAATTAGGAAATAAAAGGCTTCATTTTTGCTTGAGCAGTAAATAAATGTAACAATATTTCTTTTTTTAGATTTGTTTTCAGTATAGCATTTTACCCCTAATCTACTACAAATGAATGAATATTGCATAAGTCATCATTGTATTTGTATAGAAGTCTCTGTTTTGGCCATTTCAGCAAAATATCAGTCAGAAAGCACTGACGACCTCTGTGAATTATGATGTACGTTACATGGATAATACACAGCATTAATAACAGCAGTTGCATTCACATTAGGTGTGTTTCTGTTTTTCAGTTTGACTGTTTCTTTGCTTTTTGTAGATCGAGCCCCCCACATGGATGTTCTTGGGCTGACGTGGATAGCGCTTGTCCTCACAGTGACAGTGGAACTGACGTGAAGACTCTCATCCAAGACATTCTTACTGGCACACACACACACACACACACACACACACACTGCAAGTCTCCTTCAGACCCTCCATACGTCTGTCAGTCAGGAAAAAAAAACCCACTACCACCAGATGGCGTTCCACTGTTTTTGTAATGAAATATCAAGCAAGGTGATGATAACAAAAGAACAAATGTGATGAACATGATAATAAACATCTCCGACATAGCCCTGCCCTGTTTCACCTTCTTTGTTACTCACCCATGTCTGCCTGTTGACCAATAAAACTTTGCTGGGGGGGAGGGGGGGGGCG
>CAAKHB010007459.1:196169-212911 GCA_901007665.1 Aeoliscus strigatus | reverse complement strand
TGTTGATGACAGCTCTGGTGCAGCACAAGTGTGTTGTTTTGAAGCGGGCCGATGATTCGATCCGTTCAGTTTTTTTTTTTTTTTTTTTTTTTTGGTCTTTACTCTTTTTTTTTTTTTTTAAATCTCAGGTGGGAGACGTTACGATATTAGTGAACAATGCGGCTGTAGTCCATGGGAAAAGTTTGATGGACAGTGATGACGATGCCCTCCTCAAATCCCAACACATCAACACGATGGGACAGTTCTGGGTAAGTGGGACGTCGTTTGTAAAACCGCTGTTAAAACCACTGTTAACCCATTGACACCGAAACCTCAACGGTTGTCAAAACAACCTCCTCAGCTCTGATTCTTCTCGGTCACTCTCATCGTTGCTATCTTCCACATAGGTGCTGTGACCTGTGTCACACACAGAAATGTGAAACAAATGCTTAAATCAAGCTAAAATACATTTCAGATGATCCGCGTCCCTTCCTTGTGTATGCACGCTCAGTAAATTACAATATATTTCATCGTTCATGTGTATATACTCCAGCCATCTACAGACTTTGCCAATATGAAAGGTTGAGTGTAGTATTATATGATGGGGTGTCAGATCCTGAAACAGCAGAGGTGCTACTGAACCAATAGCATTTCCATTTTTGAATCATATCTTTATCATACAAAGACAGATATTCTCGAAATGGCTTGATTGTACGATTTGTTTTCCTTTTTTCTTTCTCTTCTCTCAGACGACTAAGGCCTTTCTGCCTCGAATGCTGGAGCTGCAGCACGGCCACGTAGTTTGCATAAACTCCATTCTGTCGCAGTCGCCCATCCCTGGCGCCATCGATTACTGCACCTCCAAGGCCTCTTCGCTGGCCTTCATGGAGAGCCTGACACTGGGCCTGCTGGATTGTCCCGGTGTTGGCTGTACAACAGTTCTTCCATTCCACACCAACACAGAAATGTTCCAGGGGATGAGAGTCAGGTGAGAAGACGCCTAAATAAAACTTAAACAGTTCAAAGTTCAATTCCGTCATCCGAGATCTACCGTCCACCAGTAGTACATTGGTCATCTCATGGTAATTTAGAATGACTGAGGTCCGACAAGGAAGTCCAGATGTTTGAGTTTGGTGACTGGTTAGAATATATGAGTGAGAAAGTAGATCACGAGTTTGAAGCACATTCGGTCACTTCACTCGTAGCCTCCTACAGCATGTCTCTCTTCTCTGCTTTCCTCTGCCACAAACCAAACAGCAAGTTCACAATCGCCTCCATTTTTTCGTGTTTGTGTTGCTGCGACAACCACTGTCACGTCAAGGAGTTACTGAATCGTAATGGGAAACGACGGGTCTGGTGCCAAATGCGAGTCGAGTCAAGTCGAGGTGTGACTTGGAAAAGTCAGCATATGTCATTCGCTCTCAGTCACAACTAGACAGTCCAGTGGCCAACAATTTACCTCAGGGGCACCTTCCCAGACACACACATACAAGTGTTCTGACCCTAACGTCCTGTACATTTACACACATCTCCATTATTTGTGCAGGTACCTCTTTGGTGTCTGTTTCCTAGTGTCTGTTTTTCCAGACGTTGACCCTTTGAGTGCTTGTTTTGGGTGTTGTTAGTGTCAGAATAGTTTATTTTCATATGCATGGCTATGATGCTAATGGAGGCTGGATTTGCTGGTATATGTTCTGACAAATGAGAACCTAGATACTTATCTCAGTGCTTTTTCACAGATTCCCTCAACTTTTTCCACCTCTCAGACCAGAGGTAGTTGCCCAAAAGACTGTTGATGCAGTCAGAGCAGACAAGGCCTTTCTTTACCTACCTTGGACCATGCACGCCCTTGTCATTCTTAAAAGGTAAGAAAGTCCTATCATCTCACCATTTTTCACCCCGATCCATGCACATGGTGTAACACTGCTGTCTCTTTGAACCCTTTAGCCTCATGCCACAAGTTGCACTTCAAGAAATCCACAAGTTTACTGGGAGTTATACATGCATGAACACATTCAAAGGGAGGACATGAACCCAGATGCAGGTTCATCGGGACCTTGACAGCTCTGGGGTTTAATTACCTCAATACGGACCTTAAGACATACGGACCGCAAGTGGAGGAGGCTCCATCATAGCATGAAGACAAATACTTAAAGTAGGGGACGTTTGCAATGTGGTTCCTACCACAGGTAGAATTATTTGGCAAAATGCAGGATACACCAGGATCCCATTTTGTATGTGTGCAAGGGTGTGTTTCTCCACATGCATGTCTGTGTGCACACAGAGAGACAGAAGCCATGTGTAGGTCTGTACCAGTAGTTAATCTGGGAGTGACACCTGTGTTAGTCTGTTTTTATGCTTCCTTTTTTTAATGTTTTTATTGTGACTTTGAATCAAACGAAAATAATAAAAATGCAATTTTAGAGGCATGCTTTATTTCTTTGTGTAGATGAACGTGGAGAAAACATTTGAGAGGTCGTGAGGTACGCATTGGTTTGTGCCTGGTTTCAGACTCTGCCGGTGGAAGAATAATTTGATTTATTCTAGGCATGAGATCAGCGACTGTGACAGACGAGAGTGTCACAACATCAAACCCAGAGGGGGGAGGAGGGAGTATGACTGAATATGAAAGAAGTCTGAGCAGAGAAGACTGTGACTTGCCACCATAGTTGTATGTGCTTTTGTCCTGTAAAGTGTTATCAAACATCATCTGATGATGATGATTCCCAGTGAGATATATCAGAACATGTTCTCGTTTCTGAAACATGCTGGATGTTATAAACTGCACAGGAGGCTTCATATATTCACAGCACACTGATCTACACAGCAAGTTAGATCAGAACTGGTGAACAATCTGTCTGTGCCGCCATAAATCATACTCAAAGTTTAAGGTGAGCACTGGAAAACTTTCCTCTCAGTATATTAATCTAGAACAGCAATGCAGCATTTGAAGCACATTGAAAGTCAAACAGCCCATAGTGGGACTATTTTGTGTGTGTGTCTGTAAATGTTATTTGTCATACTAAGCCACTGAAGAAAAAGGAAAAAAAAGCTGTATTGGTTTTTCATTCATTTCAGCTGGTCAACATGTGGGGTATCTGCCATGTAATGAGTTTTAATAATAGCGATATCTCGCGAGACTTGTAACGTGATTTAAATTGGAGATACGGACGTCGTCGAGCCACCGACGCAGCATGTCGTCTATTAAACGTGAGAACTAGTTCACCACGTAAAACGGCAGAGGGAAGCAATTTATATCCACCTAATTCAGTCTCTGTCCGTATGGGATGGTTTTGGCGACTGGAAAACCGGATGTAAGGATGAATGAATGACGGACATCCTGGAAAGTAAAGGCTCTAATATGTCAAACCTGACCGACATCGCTGAAATGAGAAAATATCCAGACCTCTGCGCCAATATCAAGGTAATAAATTAATATCCACGGACGGTTCACGGACACACACTCCTGACATGACAGGAGAGGAGGGGGCGGGGGGCAGCGTCTCTACCTGGATATTCGCACCTGGAAAATCTATAATCGTATAATCGTCGCATCTTCTTTAGAACTTGTACAGAATTTGACCTTGTTAACATTTAATGAGCTTTGCTGAAAATCAAACCAATTCAAGGTTCATCACACTAAAAGGAAGTATACACCATACTTCCATGAAGAAAACACTACCACATGTGTACAACAACCCCCCACCCCGTCCGGACAGTATTGCTGTATCTTATCTCATATGTCCCTCTCTTGCTCCACTTAAGGTCTGTTAATTGCTTTTAATCTTATTTGTGGAGGAAATGCTTCTCTCTTTCACACATTAGGCAGACGGTTTGATTAATGCGTTGACTTCTCAGGAAAGCGCCAAAAAAAAAAAGAAAGAAGTGTAATTATTTTGCTGTTTTTGTTTGCTTACTGTGGTTCTCTGCTTCCCCCCTTGAGCGTTGCCAGTATAATTAGATCAGAGCAAAGAGCAATGTTCAGTGAAAATGCAGCAGAGCACAAATTTGTGCTTATCTGTTATTTATGCTTTCCATTTCTTGTTGTGAGGTTAATCATGAAGCTAATAATCCGACATGGAATAAGTTTAATATTAAGGATTATGAAACCAGCCAACACTAAGTTGACATGTTCACTGCCAAGAATAAGTGCACTCTATGTGGTCTCCAGGGTGTATCAAACAAACACATGCATGCACACAAACAATGACAAGAAACCTCCCTGCTTCCTCGGTAAAAACAGTTTGCAATAAATACTAGAACGGATACACAGATGACATAGCAAGCGCACACACACACACCTATGACAAAGCAATGAGAGGTTGTAAGATGTGGGATGGTGTCTGCCCTTTGGCTGCCAGACAAGGCCAATAAACATCCGTTTCAATCCCAGCAAACCATAAGAGCCTTCCTGTGCAGCGACGATACGGCTGCACATTGGGATCCGTAGGTGACCCGCAGTGGGTCCAGTTCTGCCAAGAGTGAGCCCGAGACTTCTTCTTCAAGGGCCTGTTTCTCATTCTCACAGAGAGAGACTGTTGCGAAAGCACAGCGAGATGAAGCACGTTGGGATGGAACTAGGTCGAGGAGGCATGTAGTGTACGCACGATGGAAGAGGAGGGCTAAAATGGTTTGAAATCTCATGGGACAGGTTCAGAGCAAGGTTAGCCAAATACGGAATAAATCAGAGGTGCCTTGGAAAGCCTTTTCTCTGCAGAAGGCATTTAGCTCCACAGTGACTGACCAGACGCAGGTGGAAATGGAGGATTTTAGCTTCGGTCACACGGGGAGCCGATGCAGCGCCTTGCTGTCTCAGCTGCGACTGCTCCCACGCTGACGTTGTACTTATGTAGCTGATTAGCACTCAACAAGCGGTTGTTCTTCCCTCCAGTTGTGTTGATATGAAAAGGCTAGGGTTCTTGTCGTACGTTCTGTTGTTGTTTACCTCTCACTGGTGTGGAAAGTGCAAGGATCGGATTGGTTTGGAAAGTCAGTCTCTAGTGATCCATTAAATATATCATCGGCGCCTGGATCTGGAGTACATTTGACTTGTGCACTGATGCTTAGCACATGTAAAAGCTCAGCCAGCGCTGCTGAATTCTGTCATTATTCCCAACACGTACACAATTTCTGGGACTCCCGGTTTCCTGGCAGTTCACCGTGACTTATCATGCCTCTACAATGATAAATGTGTTTACAAAGAGATTCCGTTTCACTTGATTACAAGAGTACAAGAAAAGAAAGCGTGCTGGAAATACAACATGTTCTGTTGAATGTTCGAAGGCACAGGTTGATTTTCAGCTGTTCATACACATCTCTCTGGATAGGTGAGCAGTGGACTATCACCTGCAATAAACGTAGTGAATCGGAGCGCTTTGTGGCCCAGTAGACGCCGCCCAAAGCAAATAGCTGAACGAGCCTGAACCCAGGGGTGGTGGAGTTCAGTGGTATTTGCGGCAAGACTTTATCCACTTCCTCTGAATAACACCGTTTGCCCGCTCGCCAGTTTGTTTCAAGCTTCATCCATCACAGGGTGGGTAGTATGATAAAAAGACTCAGCCCTAACCCTCAGCGAGGGGCCAGCCGTGACGCCTCAGTTGACCTGTCAGACTGTAAGAGTTATTATACACTGTGGTGTTAAAGGTCAAGGGGAGCAACAAGCTCAGAGGGTGTCAGTCAAAACACACATAGACAGACGTCAGGAGAAAAATGATGTAAGACGGGATACGTGACGGGAAAAAAGCTGATGATAAGTCCTATGGGTGTAGGAATGCAAATACAACAATGGAAAAAAAAAAGGACGACTTCGAGGCTTGATTTATTTCGTTCGCGTTCGCTCAGTTTTCACAGACTTAATGTCAACACAGCCTTTATTCAACACAGTCCACTTAAATATGTGTATATGCTTAGGGGAACAGATGGTTGAACACTTGGTTCAAATCTCACTATAACTCAACTTTGGCTGCCAGCTGTATCTATCCAGATACTTTTCTATAAGATCAGAGCTCTGCAGTGAAGTTGATTGAAATTACAGACTTATTGTTGCATGGGTTTCACACACAGAAAGAAGCGTCAGAAGTCCCATATGACGTGAACGTCCCCGTAGGTCGTTCACCTACACCGTGAAGCCGAAAGCACTTTGTTTCACATGTGGTTTCCAGTGTTCTGCTTTTGAACACTGACAGTTAACAGGGAGAAAGTGGGAGGTCAGCGCTGTGGGACAAACAAAGCAAAGTAAAGCCTGCTATTCAGCGCGAGCAGAAGGCAAACACTCAAAGGGGAAGGGTGTGGGAGGGTGAAACAGAGTTCATGCTGCGTGGATAGGCTCAGGATATTTAGAAAGCCCACCAGGCATCGTGTCAAGAGAGCCCTCCTGAAAAATGTTGTTCCCAGATGGACCGCTTCAGCAGATTTATTTCTTACAGAGCAGTTTCCTCGCAGATTACACAACAGTGTCACAACACAAGTGAACTCTGTGGCCCGTGTCGACTGCCAGCAGCCCGCTTGCTCAAGGTGAATCAGATATGGGCCAGATGAAGGGGAACCAGCCCTCTCCTCTGAAGTGCAGAGCAGATGTTAAAAGGTTGTACAGCTTTTTCAACACGAAATTGCCCCCACCATGAGAAAAAAGACTTCACTGATAGGACTTGCAGGATTTCAGCATACAAACAAATGCTATCTTATCTTGTTTGGTATAAACATCTGTCAGTCAAAACACCTCTCGACAGGAAGGGTTGAATTGAAGTCGGCTTGACTTAGGTGTGGACGCCTTTAAAGCTATTCGACTTCTTCATCAAAGAGCTTCTTGAGTCCTGGGGGGGCTCTGTTGTGAGTGGAGTGTCGTGCGTGGTGTTCTTCTCAAGGTCATAGATCCCATCAGGTTTTGTGGTTACAACAGCAGTTGTAAAGTTAAAAGTTGTTGAACCTGCCACCTGAAGCCTTTCGTATAAAGAGTAATATGTTGTCCTACCTCTGCTTCTCATAACATGATGGTTTCTCACTTCCTTTACAGTTTCTTCACACACACAAGGCACCCTTTGGCATCTGTGTGAGAAGCAGCTGCCTTTCAAAATTCCTTAATCCATCAGCTTTTGACATGAACATACAGCAGGATACTGGTGGACTGAGGAGAAAGAGGTGGTTGAGCAGAGCACAGCAAACACTAGACTTAGCAGCAGGAGATTTGTGTTTGCATCCAGTATGAAGCCATGAGTTTCTCATTAGAGACTCCAGAATGTTCGACCGACCATCAGTGTCTCGTTTTGGCAACCAGCAATGTTATAGAAATAGATAGTGTTCAGGCCGAGGTCCGGACATGTTTAAAAATGGCCTTTGGTGATCTTCTTCTATTGTTGAGGGACATGGACCAGCTGGTATCAACCTTGGTGATGATGCCATGGAGGTTAAATACTGAAGGACACTGGAAACTGAGGATCCCCCTTGGAATCCTGACAAAAAACCTTAAAGGATCCAAAACTACATCCAATTGTCCTTGATTCAACCTTCCCTTGCTTAACTACTTCCAAGATGACAGAGAATCTTCTAACATCAGTCTTTTAGAGTTCTCTTGGCACAGAAGCTCTCGCTTTATAACAAGCAACAGCCTCCTGAGCCCAGGGCCCGCATGTGGGTCACATGACTGGAGTTTGGCAGCCTATGTGAACTATACCTGAACTTAGCTAAATGGAAACAGACCAAACACATAGTCTGCGTCAGGATGAAAGCATCCCTCTGGAGGGCTGTTACTGAGGGTTTTAAGGAGAGGATGTGGGTTAGTAAGCAGTGCAGGAGAGCTTCACAGCACTTTTGAAACAATTGAGTCACCATCACTGTTTATCATTTGTCTGAGCAAATATCCCCCAAAATAACATCATCTCATTTCCTCCTCCACCTCATTCAGGTGCTTCTGAGGTCATAAATTATGTTGTTTGTTGTTTCCATAAACTTGGTGTGCATCGTAGGCAGTAGGGCTGGGCGATACTGGGAATTTTGCTATTGATCTGATACCAAGTAAATACAGGGCTAGTATCGCCGATACCGATACTTTTGACTTGAAATGTCATGATCATTTAATAATTTGGGGGTTTTGCCTTGAGTTATTTGATTATGATTATGGTTAAACAGCACAAAGATTTTATGCAATAACAACGCTGTGTACTAAATAACCACAACAGTAGAAACAAATGTAACAGTATAAAAACAAATAATCATTCCAATACCACACTTGAAAAAAGTCACATGTCCCCCAATCATGCCCCAATCATCTGTGATACGTTTCAGTTCAGAGCAAATGTTGTCTCCACATATGTTTGCATTTCCCAGTTGTCATCAACGACATGGCCAGTGACAGTTAAATACGCCTCTGTGGCTCTTGATGCCCACATATCAGTGGTCAACACTGTTAGCAGCATCTAGACACTGAGCAGCCAGAGAGGGGGAGGGGCTAAGTGGAGTCAAAGTCTGAGGAGAATATAGTAAAGTGCTGGACTACAGAAGAAAAACTGCAGTATCGATCCCATCACGACAGTATCGATCCGATATCAATACTCACTTTGGAATCGATACTATCGATATTTAGATCAATATGCCCAGCACTAGTAGGCAGACAAGAGTTTGGAAAAAGTCTAAAAGTAAATGTCCAAAGAATGGAAAGTTTTGAAAAAAACATTTCGGTCGATTTTACCGCAAGCGCAAAAGGTGTGGGTGTGCTAAACACAGCAGCCGTCCTCCTCCTGCAACCTGAAGATGGATGGATGTGTGCTTATCTTACACGGGCATTGTGTCCAAGTGCTATGAATACTTCACATGGGCAGGGAAAGAGAAATAAGGGTTGGAAGGGGAGAGGGGCAGACATTTTGTAATTGTGCACATCACACAGGAGCCAAAGAAGACTAATTGCCTTCTCAACACTCCGGGGTTGAAAAGGTTCTGGGGCAGTGCTCAGGGTGGTCACAAGGTCTCCTGTAATTAGCCTGCAGAAGGACAAATCTCCCTCTATATCACTGTGAGCATGTCAGATTTGGACCACTGAAGACCTTACAAGATATTATCATGTTATGTTGGAGGTCCTGATTATACGATAAGCTGCTCTGGAAATGAGGACAGAAACTCTTTTGGGGGAGAAATGCTGCAGTTGGCCTCCACCAGTTTGTCTTTTTTGCATAATGCAACTCCCACAGACAATCTTCTGTTTTTCCAAGATGCTGTGACTATCAAAGGGTTTTAAATGTGTGTAATACTCTTTTAGATCGTTCCATACAGTCCAACTAATCTTGTCAGGGGCATCTGGGGGTAATTTCGTTGAAAGGAAGAATTGTACAATAAAGTAATGTGCAACACAGCTGTCTTCATGAGACATGACAATTTTTATTACAAAACATTTCATCAATGGAATGATTGCACGGCTTGCACTTATCAAAGGAGCTGCAGCATTGCACCAGTTATTAGGCTGAAATGAATGTCTTTGTATTGATTAGCATTGGTTTCATGCAACGGAATGATCACAAACACCCTCCCACTTTCCTGCCACTGCTCTGCTGCCGGGCTTGGAAGAGCCAGACTGGACTGAGATTGAACTGAGTCGAGGAATTCCAACATCTGGCTTATATCTACAGCTTACGGTCATTTGGATGCAGTTGATGATTTCCAGTAGATCCACAAAGACTGAATTGTTCTGGGTTTTGGGCCTCGTCTGCCTTGGACTTGAAGGGTGTGGTGCTCTGGCGCCTGACTGCCACAGCTGGTCCTGTCTGTCAAGTCCTCATGTGACACACAATACAGAGTTAACCCCCAGTATGAGAACTGGAAGAGAGTGGACCGGTCACCACACGACTTGAGGGCCCTTGGTAGAATGTGAGATTTTGTATTTGGACGGACTCCTCCTTTTTTTTTTTTTTTTTTTTTTTTTAACGTTTCACAGCTTTTTACCAAATGAGTTGAAGCATATGAAATCATTATGCAGAACTCTCTCAGGGTCCAAATGATGACAAACACTTGCCGCTGTCAGCTAAACCACACTCCGGTGTCTCTCCTCCCCCCACCAAGATCCCACACTACACTGCAAGTTTGACAATCGGGTTCAACACCAGGTCAAGCTCTGGGTTTGACAATGGGCCAACCAGTCTTCAATGGGAATAAAGCAGACAGCTTTCCCACAAAGAGCTCAGTCACACAGAGGGGATTCTGGCTTAGTGGCCTCTCCTATTTAAACCACACTGACTGGAATTAAAGACAAATCTTTCTCGCCGTTCACGTTCCTGGTGCTGTTACTGGTATCTAGCTATGGACCGGTTGTTCTGTAAATCTGTGCGCTTGGTTGCGATGTTGCTGCAGCTTGTTTAGGCTCCACATTTCACCTCTGGATAAACTTTGTTTGCACTGACATGAAAACAATACATCACCATGCACATGAGGAGATAATGTGAGAGTCATTTATGTGAATTCCTATTTAGTTCGGGCCAACGAGATCCCACCCTGTACGTTTATCAAGGCCATCTGTTTTTTGTTTGTTTTTGTTTGCTTGTGCTTGGACGTGTGTAACGACACACAGGAGTATTTCCGTGTTGCTGTGTTTGCTGTATGTGCTGGTGTACGGCTGGCGAGCAGTGACTGAGGGACATGGATCTTGCACACTGAGTGTGTGAACTCTGGCTGAACCCCTTGGTGTACTGTTTCAGGCACGCTCTGACAACCTCGCCCCAATGACCCGGCTCGCGACTGCACAGTTCATGGGGAGGTCCTCTACTCATGCTCAGCACCCCCCCCAACCACCACCACCACCACCATCCCGCTCCCTCCTCTCCCTCCTCAGCCCCATCTGCACCCTCCTTCACCTCTTTACCCTCCCTCTCCTCTCAACTTCTCTCAACCTCTCCCTTCATGCTGTGTTGTTTCACAACCCTCCAGCTTTCTCCTCTTTCTCCCTCTCTATTTCCACCACAGTGTTGTCAACAAGACAGACACTGTCTGCTGGCAGCTTGGAGGGATCGGGCCCTGCAGACCTGCCAATACAGACAAAATGTCTTTAAATTCCAGACACGGTTAACATCCTTATCTGAGTTATGGACTGAGTTCCTTTTGTGGATAACAGAATGTTCTTTTGCACAAACATGGCAATTTTCAGGGCAACAAGATTAATTATGGTTCAATTCTTTGGATTCAAATAAAACAAAGCACTGCTAAGGCATTAAACGTCTTTGACAGACCAGTCATGAGTTGATCACAAACTATACTTGTATCTTGTATCTAAGTGAGCCAAGGTTGAACAATTTTGTTTTAAGAGAGTTTTCATCTTCTGTCCTTCAATTTGCGAAAATGTATTATTCAACTTTTGTCTGTCATCCTTCTTATTGAGTCACCACGAAAGTCAATATTTTCTTGCCAGGAGTCGCACTGTCAAAGCTATATATTAAATTAAATTCAAATCGAATCCCTGAGCTGTGGCTCACATTACATTCACTCATGCTGCACTTGCAGCAAAACCTGGACTCAGGCAAGTGGTCAGGCATAATGTGGCAAATAGCCTAAAGCAGACATGGCATGAAAGTTCCCTGAGGTATTTCCATTAAAGTCAACTGCATTATCAATCAGCGCCGCCATCTGAAGTGCAAACTGTCCAAACCCCTGAGAGAAGCCTATCTGCAGCCAAAGCTGTGGATGGAATGATTGATGTACCAGTGTTTTCATGAAACTGTACAGTATGGGCAAAACTTTGAGAGGGGGAGAGAAAAAAAACAATTCATCAATCACAGGGAGTGACTTGAAGAAGTCACTGTTCAGGACTCTTAATGTTAATCTGTTCTGGAAAATATTACTGTGCTTTTCCCACAGTCAAAGCCTCACAGACAGTTTTAGGAAATATGAATGATGTGTATTTTTGTATAGTTGTAGTAGTTTAGTGTGTCGCAAGATAAGTGAATAAGTAAGAAACACTTCATGAATCTCAAAAGTGTATTGTCTCCATAAATGTGTCTTGGGCTGCGTCCTAGGTCCTCAAACCTCTCATTACTGATCACCCCACCAGTCATCTCATTAACTCCCTGCCAACCTTTCTGTAACCCCTGGTACAGACTTACTCTTGACATTATGGGAGGGACCACTTATCCACTCAAAGGACTCACGCTGTGCTGCCTGTGCAAACTGCCTGATTAGTTGGCCACCCCTGACTCGCTGTAGGTCTGTGAGTGTAGAATGATAGATTGTCTCATTTGTCTTCTTCAGAATCCCTCTTACGCTTCTGCTCCATCTGCGCAGTTGACACGTACACCTGGTACCGATCTAATTTGTCGATCGCCTTTGGACAGTAATTGCTGACGTCCAGAAGGGTTGAGAGAGCAGTGCGTTGGCCTCCAAAATAAACGTGTGGCTATACTTTTGTTTTCTCTCGTAGTTGTCGGAGGCGACCGCCGTCTTCTTTTCAGATTTCAGTCCTGCTTCAGTGTTCTAGGAGAATAGTAACATGAGCCTTTACACAGACACACAGGGACAAGAGCTTTAAAAACAAACTTTCATCTGGCTGTCAGGAAAATATTTATTGGTGGAGGTGGCTCTCATCACCCTCCCATCCCCAGAATGACCTCCGTTTACCTAGGGCATGCCCCCTTTCCCCACACACCCAACGGAACTCCTGCTGGAAATGGGTTTGTGTTACAGGGCCCCCAGGGGGCTCGCAGCAGGGGCTGGAGGCCGTCAAGAGCAGGCCCCTTCAGCCATGGACAGCTCCTCCGCTCTCGCAGAGTCAGCGAGGGAAAGACCTGAACTTGGAATGACCCCACCAAGCAAAGTCCCAATGGGTTCATCCACAGGCCACAGCTCCGGTTCCCCTCACCCCTAAATTTCCCTGCTCTTCTCTTTTTTGGACCTGATTTTGCAACTAGACCAATATATTTCTCAGTGCACAATAACCCCCACTTCACCCCTTCCTGTCCCCCGTCTCCCCACCTCCAACGCCATCAAGCCCCTCCAGCCCCTCCAGCCCCTTCACCTAGTTAACTCCTGTTACTCCCCTCATGTTGAGGAAAGGCCTTTTAAGTTTATAGCCCCTTCAAATGCTCCTCTTTACACCTGCCACATTCATGTGTTTGGAGAAGCCCTTTATTGTGCCATTATCAGGTTTTTTGTACGTGTGAAAGAAACACTTGCTAGTAATTTACATGTACATGTAAAAACATTTTTTTTATATAAATACATGTAATTTCTGCATGTATACTAGCATGACTGCTCTTTGTGTCATTTACATGAGGTGGTTCCATTCCGGCCTTGTTTATACAAGCTGGATCCAACTCTAGTGTGTTTCAGTGCGATTCAAATGTGACCCAACTCCCCAGTGAACTGCACAAGAATGTGAAATAACTCCTGTATCCCCATGTGCATGGCATTTTTAGACGCAAGGGACAATGCAAACTGTAATATTGGATAGTGGAAAAACAGTAGAGTAGTACTGGGCGTGTACAGGGCACCCACAGAAATGCATGCTAGCAGAGTGAGAGCATGCCAAGTCCACAAGCATCTTCCTGTGAGGAGACACCGCTGCCCCCTGACTGCCCTACCACCAGAACGCAACGACAAACCCTGTACAAACACGTGGAGCCCATTCCAACGTCAAATCACAGTAATCAGTAGTTCAACATTTGTGTAACCCCACCCCCGATGCCATCTTACTCCCCTGCGAGCCTTTGTGACGCAGAGGGAATGAGTACCGTTTACGTTTGGGATGCTCCAGCATCGGGCTGCAATCTGACTCTTTACAAGAAGCATTCTTTCAGAGTGACATTTACTCCAGACTCTGCATTATAGTTTCCAAATCTTCTTCCAAAAACAACTGCCTGCTGCCACAAGGAAACATAAGTTTGGAGTTCAGACTATGGAAGCTGTTGGCTGAAGCTTGATAAAAGATCCACAGAGTTTATGCATATCAGAGGTTGGTTGGAAGCCTGTGCTGAAGTACAACCTAGTTACTGATTAGGTGTAACACAGTGCATCTCAACCTTACATCAACGCTTTGCTCATTTCATACACATACACATGGTTTCTTCAAGGAAGGGCTCAAAGTTCAGAAGGTTGTGTGACTGAGCTCGTTGTTCAGGCTCCTGTGTCTCCATCTGGCTGTCACATGAAGAACAAGCTCCTGATCATGACATCAATCTCCCCTCCCTGACAGCGTCAATCATGAACAAACCTGTCAGGAAAAGTGGAAATAAAACATATTGTATCTCATCACTACAGTAGAGGATTAGGGCCATTTGTTAACAAAGCACCTGATTTTTCTTTTTGAAGTCAGAATTCTAAGAAAAAAAGTCACACATTAGAGGAACGTTAGGCTCTATTTTTGCCTTTTATGGTGTCTGTTAATATCAACTAAATGTCTGTAATAAAAATTGATGTCTGTACATATAGAGTGTAGATATATGTGGTAAGTGGTTTCAAGGTGAATTTCTGTGAATTTGTAAGAACTGTCACTCACCATTGCCTATTAACTGCAGCTCAGCCCTGAAAGCAGTGGACGTATTCTGGCAGAGAACCAGGCATCAGCACTGACGCTGTAAAGGATTAGCAACAGAGTTCAGGAGGCACTGGCAAGTCTTCTACATTTGCATATTAGATTTGCAAATGTAATATGCAAAATTCGGGGAAGTGGGGGGCACATAAAGAACAAAACACTCAATATTCTGACTTTAGATGCCCAGCATTTATGACACTGGCGAAGATGCAGGACAGATTTCAGTGTTATTATGGTTTTCAAATATCCCCCCGAAAATTGGATTTCTGTTAAATGCTATGAAGTTAATTTACTGGCAGCGTCGCTTCCTTTTTTTCTTGATGAAGTTTGGAAATGAAGTAGCTCGAATTACTGATAGCATTATAAAATAAAAAAAAAAGTTCAGCTCAAAGGTACATGTGAACAAAGGTTTTCATGCGCAGCCTCGTCTTGAAAAGTGATGTCTTTACACCCTCTTGTGGTGTGATTGTATTATTACACACGTGTTCCAATAACCACAGAATTCACTGAAGGCACAATGTGGGTGAAATGCTCTTATCACATGTTGATTTTACTTTTAGTGAGTGATGTTTCGCTGTGTTTGAGTCTTTTTTTTTATTATGAGGAAAAAAACATCAAACACCATCTGAGTCAAACGTAGTATATCTGTGAAGATCTGTGACTTTCAACAGAGGACAGAAACCACAGAGCCAAAATGACACCGAGCTGCCACTGAGATGTAAAATATAGCTTTGCACCATTAACAATGGATTGACGTTTTTACAGACTCATAACATATTTGAGCTTTTATTTGAAAATAAATTCCATTCTATTATTTGCACCAGTGAACAGGAAAATGTGTCCTCAGAGGCTGTCGCTAAAACCCTTTTTCTATAGCTGAAGATACTTTTATCTCTTTCTTTCCAATTTATTCTTTGTTTGGTCAAACTCCTGGGGGTGGGGGGTGGGTTATAGGTTTGTTTGCATATATGCAATACTCTTACCGTAAATATAATTTCAAGTTCAAAATGGCTAATATTGGTTCTTAACCTAATAATTGATGTCTATTGATCAAGAAAATTACATTATACCTTTTTTAATAGGGCGTCTGAGCACATAGCAAATTAGTTTTAAAATATACATGTTTTAATTATATTAGAACAAATGAGTAAGGAATTACAATCCAGAAAAAAAAAACTTTGAAAACTTCATACTCAGAGGTCATTGTGGCAAGATGAAGGTTAAATCCTAGTTTTAAGAAAGAGTTTATGGGTAATACTTTAATCTTAGTGGATCTCATCAAAGATAAAGGGGCACATTGAAGAAAGAATGGGATTATGGTTTTCCAGCTCTGATCGCTGACTCAATCACTTGGTTGATCTTCTTACAGAAAAAACTGCAAATCACAAATCCAAAAGCTGCTCATGCTGCAGTACATGCACAGTCAGTTGTAATGACTTTATAGTTCTGTGACTTTTTAGCACATCAGTCTTTGTCGTTCAATGCTTGTTAGCAGTTATTGTTAAAAGAATGATATTTAAATATTTATGGAGCCATTTAAATACATACATACGTGCTTAATTCTAATCCAACTTCATAGATTCCACACAGATTATAACACCATGACCATGAACCTGAATTAACATGGATTTTGCCTGAAATCATTTTTCCCCCTTTTTGTATGTGTCTGTGTTGTGTATGTAGTGGGGATGCAACGATACACTGTTCCAGTGGTTCGATATGCATCACGGTTTTTGGGCCACAGTAACGGTACAGTTTTGATGTCTTTATCTAAAACTACTCATACCAGAAAAGGCAATATATTGCATGTAAAAATAATTAAAAGCAAGCATGGGTAAAGCCAAACCACTTTATTATAAAATGAAACACCCATAGAAAACTGAGCTGTATCCAATGTGTGTGTGTGTGTGTGTGTGTGTGTGTGTATATATATATACTGTGCATGTATGTATGTAATGTATGTATGTTACGAGTAATATGAATAAAAGGGTAATATGCCAATTATCTGGGTTCTTTGCACATAACCCGAAAACACGGGTAGTTTGCAAACAAGCCATCCTTCAGGTGAAGATCTTACCAGAATAAGATTGGAACTGTGATAAAGATGCACTGGCATCCAGCCAACTTGGAAGGCAGATGATTGACGGTGGTCACCTGACCTGAGCTGTTGAAGCCAACACTGAGCTGCTCCGTGCTGCTCCACGTGATATAGACGGGTGGTAAACAATGCTTGGACTTGGACTTGAAGAAGATCTTTTTTTTCCCA
>CAAKHB010007459.1:186034-196149 GCA_901007665.1 Aeoliscus strigatus | reverse complement strand
ACTTGGAAGGCAGATGATTGACGGTGGTCACCTGACCTGAGCTGTTGAAGCCAACACTGAGCTGCTCCGTGCTGCTCCACGTGATATAGACGGGTGGTAAACAATGCTTGGACTTGGACTTGAAGAAGTTCTTTTTTTTCCCATCGAGTCCCAAGGTAAAAAGATAAAAAGTTAAAGGTAAAAAGTTTCCAGCATTTGCATTCAGATCGCTCATTGGTTTCTTGGAAATTCAGGGACTTCTGATTGGCTCTGAAGGTAGTATGAACAAACCGCTGTACCAACTTGATCAAGTTTTGTGACACACTGTGAAATATTGTTGTTTGTTGTAGCGTATTGAATCGAACAGGGCACATTGGACGATTTAAAAAAAAAAAGATGAATATTGTTGCATCACTAATATGTATGTATATGTGTGTATATAATTGTATGGATGAATGGATTTATGTGTATGTATACTATTGTATGTATACTATGTATACTATTTGGACCAATAGAGGCCGCTGCTGCAAACTATTGTGTTATGAAGGAATCATGTATGGATCTTAATGTTTCTCCATATTATTTAGTGTCCCTCTCACAAATAATGATATTGAGGAGTACTGTTGATGAATAATTGCTCACATCTGCGTTGATATTGATTACATCATTCAATCATGAAACGTTTACTAATGAGTTTTTGGTTCATAATGAAAACTACAGCCACTGTTAGGCTTAAGTTAGGGATATTCATTTACATTTTATAATTCCATCAAAACACAACAAAACAAAAAACAAGGGTAAGCGGAAGCTGTGTAATGAAAGATCAGTTCAATTCGTCAATTAACTTTGATTTGAACAATAACAATGGCTGACCACTAGATGGCAGTCTTCGACTGACTCACTGACTTATCTGGCTCAAACAGATTAATTAACCACACTTATCCTTTACCACATAAGGTGATGTCGCGGTGTAAATGTCAATGGTATGTGACACCATAGAGGAGAAGTCGTTGAATGCAGGTGTAAGGTGACAGCCGTGTCATTTGTAATCCTTTAATGACTCTTGTCATCTGAACACATATTAAATGATGCATGCGATGTACTGTAACGTGAAATCACATCATTATTGTTATAAGTAGTGATGGTGGTGGTGGTAGTGGAAGCAGCAGTAGCAGTCATAGTGACAGTGTTGTTGGTAAGAAAGATAGTTTCTCTAGTCCAATGAAAGTTTCATGAACCTATTTGAGAGCAAACGTACATTAACATTAGAATAAACCTGTAAGTCACTGGTCACGATGCCATCAGGGATTTAATTATTAACATGAGATAATGTGGGATGTACTGGTCTGTACTTCTGCAGCTGACAGATCAAACATGTAACTGACAACTCGACCTGTAAAGGTTCACCCAGGCAGTTTTGGAAAACTGTTCATCCAGAGGATTCATCCACTTCTTGTATGTTGTTTGTTCACCTTGAGTAAGTTCACTGTCTTGTGGGCTGCATACAGAAAGTGACAAACGAGGACTGACCGCATTTCGCTATAACAGACCATCGTGTTCATGTGGAAACGTACAGTTATAAGAAATCTCAGTTGCACAAGTTGCCCTAGCTTTGTGGTGTATGAATGTAGTTTTACAGTTTGTCAGATCATAATTATGATGCGCTTTGACAGCCGCTTCAGTTGAGTCAGTCGCTGTCCTCAGCCCTGTTAACTGTGCACACAGGCTTTAGATTTAACAACTCCTGACTAACAGTTCTCCCTCTCATCCAGCAGCACAGAGTAACTGCTCAGAGTCTCTTAATACAGCGCATTTTGATTTTCCCTGTTTTCTTTCATGAAAATCACGTGGCCAGGATAAAATCTTGTGTATGCTTTGTATACACCAAAGACACCATGGGAATCAGACTGTCCTCCCTTAAAAATACAAAATACAAATCTACACTCTTCTCTCTCTGCACAGCAGAATGGTGTGAAGGAAGCAGTCACCATCTGCCACCGCATTCTAGTAAATGAAGGACAAGATATTCTGGTGTAGTTTCTTATTGGCAGACATGAGCCGATGATGAAGGCATGCAGGGCCAAGGGCCATGGGTCAGGGCAATGTTGCACACCACACAACACGTGAATTAGTGATGGAATAAGCATGAATCGCATCATTGTCACAATGTTGTATAATAACGCGTTTGAGGAACAAGACCCAAGAGGACGAGGAACAAGGCTTTAGGCCACTTTGACGGTGTCTAGGCAGTTGGAAATAACTGGTTCACACTAAAAAAATATATGATCTTTGAACTCTCCATTTGCTCCATGCGTTGTAGAGGATGTTCAGAGAAGATAGATGGCAAATGCCTTCACAGGATCAAGGTTGACCAAGAAGGTGTACATGTGAAAAATAAAAGGGATTTTTACCTGGGAATAGTAAATGTAATTCTACCACTATCTGAGAAAAGACGGTCATTTATTGTCACACAGACGTGGACTTTACAGCAAAGAGCGTCTTCTAAGAAGTTACACAACATTATACAACATTATATACATCTAAGGATATTTACATGGCAGTCTCAGGTAGTAGGTCATGATCCTGAGTATGGAGAGGTGGAGGAATTGTTCCACACCTAAGTCATTTTACATTTAAGTCATTGATAAACTCGCCAAATGAATTAACATGCTAACAATTAGATATCCAGCATAAAAAGAATACATTGCTGTGCAGCGTAGTATTGCATTTACAGCGCAGAGGAAGTCCATCTGGATGTGTGAGGAGTGTGTGTGGTCTTTTGTGAGCAGCTCTGGTTGTACAGCAATCATCCCTCAGCTAGAAGTGATTGGGTCGGAATACTTAATGACGAAACCAGAAAGTGTGCACGTCAGTTCCTCTCATTATCAGTCATCATCAGACGTCTTTGTGCAGAGTGACAACCTGTCTGCTCCTGGAGGACATCTTGTCGTCTCTGCTTTAGGATAACTGGCAGTGATCACTGAGCAAGCAAGCACTGTCTCAAAGTAACTGGTCACAATTAGCTGAGCAATCGCTCTGAGCTGAAATCAGCCCTCAAATGAAATCTCTGAAGGGAGAGAACCTGGGAATGAACATTTGACACAGCGTCTTTGCCTTATTTTGGGCAAATGCGGCAGCATGAGTTTGCTGTCTTTGGCTTCGTTTGCAGCATTTTCCCCAGACGGTATCTGAAGGACATGGATTTCACAGCCAGGATGTCTGATGCTAAATGACATCGGCCTTTCTCACAAAATCCCGTATTAAAACTAAAATAAAAAATTAAATTAAAAATTCTGTCAGGTGTGTCTGCAAATGTTAAGGTGCTTTGTGATCTGTGACAAATACAAGCCTCCCCTTAATCCAAAGAGACTTCCCCCATTGCCGCCCATCAGTCCTGTACCCCGCCCTCACGTCATCTGAAAACATCGTCTCAGCCGTGGCTATCACTGGTGAGAGGACCATCTGCTCCGCACCAGCCCTCTGTGAAGCGGGCAACCGCCACATCTGGACCCCTGCCTCCCCCTCCTACTATCCCCCTGCTACTATCACAGATAAGGGGAGGATTTAACAGCCCATCAGTTTTATAATCTCAATATATCATCGTTGCAATCAGGGCTAGGACATGGAATTGGTGTGAATTCAGGTGTTTTTATACGACACTGAAGCTCATGAACTGTCGTGAGACTGGATCCGTCTCGGCAAATAATAATACACTTGTTTCTAAACTGAAAACTCATAATTATTGTATGTTGTAAAGGAGTGTAGAGGTACAATTTCAAATACTATTTGCAGTTGAGCTCGACAAGCTTGTGTTTCAGGTTTCCCATTTCATTCTGTAAAGTGTATTACGTAAGGTATTACTGGCCCGGTCTAAACGATGAAATGTATCTTTCCGTGTCCCTCGTAACCAGCAGGTAAAGTAGCTGTGGAGACAGCTCATGTAGACGTGAGTTGGATGAGCCGCTCAGGGTTTTTAACGACCTCCAAAGTACGTCTGGCACGTACTTTAACATGTATTGTGAATGTAAACACAGCAGCCACTTCAGAATGAGGACCGTCACACCGAGTGTAAGTGATTCCTGTGTGAACTGCCAGGTGCTCGTAGACCGTTTTGGCACTAAAGAAAATGCTGAAGCTGTCGAGCCAGTTATTGATGAAACCATCCATCTGCTTCGTCACCTCCAGTTTATCACCACACGCCTCAGACACGTTTGGACATCCTAATAGACGTCCTTGGGTTTATTGTCTCATCTGTCCACAGGCGAAGCCCTCACTTCCTTTGCCAAGGTTGCCTGTATTAATTGTTCTAGACACAAGGACACAGCAAAGAAGAATAAACAAGGCTGACCTTTTCCTGGTGAATGTATCTAACCTTTTTTTCCCCATCCACCGTCCTCAGGCTTCATCATTTCCGTCAGCAACAATTCATCTCATCGTAATGTATTGAACACGGTGAACATGCTTGTTATCAGGTGTGGAAAAAGCTACAGATCACACACGTTTGAGCACCTGAGACTTAACACTGACGTCAGTGAATGGAAAACGTATACAGTAAGGACAAACGCGGCCTGTCTTACTC
Source organism: Aeoliscus strigatus (assembly GCA_901007665.1). Lineage (NCBI taxonomy): Eukaryota > Metazoa > Chordata > Actinopteri > Syngnathiformes > Centriscidae > Aeoliscus > Aeoliscus strigatus. The sequence continues at coordinate 191,591 of CAAKHB010007459.1, read as the reverse complement.
TTCTGCCTCAGTCTAATCCGTCTTTAAAGTTTAAATGGGCCACATGGAAGCCTACATCTATTCATAGAATATCACTAAAATAAGTTGCTCTCTCCTCACTTTTCTCCACAGCTGCCTTCATCAATCCCACCTTCATGTCCATGTTCATTATTCAGTGAGTTGAAAGATAAGATAAAACACAATTCATCAGGCAAACATTGTACTTGTCACCTGTGTTGATATAATTCACAGATGAAATAGGTCATTTCGCATATTACTGTGCAATCTGGTGTATTTATTCAAATGCATCATGTGTGAAGACACGTGTGTGTGGGTATGGAAACATTCTTCACTGTTGTAGCGCACACATCAAATTAGTAGATACCTTCAAACATTCTCTACATCTCACTATTCACCGTACAGTACCATGACAATGTAGTAGTGTCTGTATGGCTTTGTACAAAGTAGTATTTTGCTTAAAGGTTTGATTACTGTTGGGTATATTGACCTCATTAGGCTTCGTGGCTCAGATCCATCTCCGCCTTCCATGTGGTGTGACTAGCTCGCTCCTCCCTCATTCATCTTTAATGTGTTTGCTGTGCCGGATTCATTTCTCCCCTTCAACACACATCCGTCACAGGCTGACTTGACTCCCCACTGGGCAATGGCAGCGAAACACATGTTTGCTTCTTTCCATTAGGCACTTGCATGCCTCAGAGAAGCCACAAATAATGGTAACTTTCTGTTGTCAGACTGACTCCATTATGTTGCTGGTCGGCATGAAATCATTCCCGGTGGTTGTACTCTCCACAGGTGCTAACCTAAAACCTGTATCGGCTGTGGCCTGTACCGTAATATCCTCAGGTTATGTACATCCCACCAGGCTGTAAAAATGGATGAAAAAGATGACAGACATAGCATCATATGGGCAGATGCTGGCGAACGTTTATAATGACCACGGAGAGGAGACTGTTTCTTTACTAGGGGCTTGTAAGAACAACAGAACATGAATTCAGTTCAGTTTTATTTGTACAGCCCGACATCACAACTACAATGGTCTCGATGGACGTTACAGTTCGTACAATACTACACCCTCTGTCCTTTGACCCTCAGTCAGGGGGAGGAAAAACTGAAAAACCCTTGTAACAGGGGGAAAAAAGGTAGAAACCTCAGGGAGAACCACAGAAAGAGGGATTGCTCTCCCTGGAATGGACAGAGCAGCGATACGTGTTGAATGTACAAACAACGATGAAGAGATTTAGTTTCTGAAAGCTGTTAAAGAGTCCAAGAGGGCATGTCCGTCCATGTCTGTCCAATGTTTGATGGAGGTTGGAGGAACCCAGGAGATGATGAGGCTGTCCCAGGATCGGTAGGCCCGGAAGTAACAGCATCTTCAGACAGGATGGCACCAAACCTCTGGGAGAGAGAAGGAGTTGGACACATGCAGCAATTCTGGGTTGAAGAAGCAGTTGAGGAAAGAAACGTTTGAGGAACTGAGGAGGTGGTATCGCTGTGACTAAAGATTCATTATATGTGTCAGGTTCCAACTTGATTATGTGAATTACTCTTTATTGTCATCTAAGTACAATAGACCAGGGATCCACAGTAACTTCATCCAACAGAACAAAGTATAATATAAAAACAAAAAAAACTAAACTGGATTTCTGGACTAATGGATCAGATAAAATAAAAACGTTTCCACTGGCCGAGTGGGAAAGTTGCCTCTTTTTCACATCAAAAAAACATGGTGAGGCTCTAACTGTGCCTTAACTATGGTAGTAACCATTGCTGCTGGTCAGTAAGAGACAGGAAAACGCCTAAGGTACGTCTGCGACCTGACACCACTGCTGCCGACTCCTCGAAATGCTGATTACACTGTAAACAACAGGTTTTATTTATTAAACCATCCCGGCCAAGGGTTGGCCAGATTCCTGATCGTAGGTCAGGAAAAGAGAGTAATATGAGTATGATATCATATATAATATGAGTAATGCTACTCCACAGTATGACTTAGTGCTCAGAGACTGATTGAGCATACTGCTCAGCTACATTTAATGTCCTGTCATGATGCAGCCCTGTACAAACTGTGGCGTTCTCATTTTCCAGTATGATCTTGTGGATGTGGTGACAGATATCCTCATCTGTCCAATTAAAACGTGAGCAGGCGGGATGGATATGAAAGTCACTAACTGGTTTATAAGACCACCGTTTTTTTTTTTTTCTTTCTTTCTTCCTACATGCCAGGTTCAGTTAGCTGATGCATGGAAAGAGAGGCAAGGCGTCCACACCGAGGGCCATGCTTCCTAGCATCCCTCCCTCCCCCTGTTCCCGCCTCGGCGTCCAAGAGCACGGGCCTCCGGCTGTGTAGCCATGGCAACCAAATGAGGTAAATGGTTGCAGGAGAATCCTCATCACGACCACCACCCTCATAGGCCTCTCTTCAGTGGTGCACTGACATATAATGTGTGAATCTCTCTCTCACACTCTCTCCCATCCATTCTGGTGTGTGCTCTCTTTCTCGCCAAACATGCTGTGGTACTGTTTTGTGTGCATCTTGCAACATTAAAAAACGTGACAAAGGCACATATTGAGGAAAAATATGGAGAAATGTGCACGTGGCAAAGACACGTAGCAGACAATCCCTCTGCTAACCATCTGAAACATTTGGCGTCTGTTCTGGCTTTATCCTCCTTCCATCCATCACGCCGCACACATTTGGTCTAAAAGCACACAGCTCTGGATGAAAAAGATTGCCACCGGATAGCCGTTATGCAAGAAGGTGATATTAGAATTTTTACAAGTCTCTAATTTTTCTGACGCCCCGTCCAAAAATAGAAGGGGCATTTGCATACCTGCAGTGTGATAACAGCGCTGTGTGAACTAACACACTGTGCGGTGTTTACAGATGAGCCTCGCCCATTTGTGTGTGTGTGACAAGACAAATCTGTCAGTGATGGGGAAAAACAGGGAGCCATTCATTGCCGCTTAGTCATTTTATCACTTTGCAGCAGATTTTGCGTCGCTAAGAAGCACATTCCAAATGTAGTCACATCCTTTCCATGTAGGTCAGCAGTTTATTTAATTAAATGTCAACGTTGTTAACCGGCCCAAGAAATCTATCTCCTAGCTGGAGTGCACAGTTTGCCAAATTCATGTTGACGTGGTTGTTGTGTATTCCAGTCAAATCTCTGGATCTGGATTGTAAAACTCTTGACAAATTCAGGCAACAAACAGAAAAAAAAGGCTGTCATTTATTTATTTTTTTCTTTTTCTTTTGCCAAACATCAAAATACAGCGACACATACGATTTGTTTGACAGTAACATTTTTGAGACGCTGCAACGACATTGCAATCTCTTGTCGCGTCACTAATTTGAGCCATTCTGACAATTAAAACGTAACATGTATTTTGGTATTTGATGTTCGGACAAACTGTAGGAAAAGCAGCCTCCAAGTGTCTCTGCTTTCTGGATGCACGATGCCCAAAATAACTTTGGGGACATAGAGTAAATAAATGTTCTACTCTGAAAGGTTTAATAGAAAAATAGACATGAATCTGAATATTGCACTGGAGGTAAGTAAATGGTGCATGCGCTAATGTCCTGATATATGTTACATGAGAATATGAGCAAAAGAGAAAGAGAAATTAAACTGTCATGCGAACATATGCCTCAAGCTAAGAGCTAAGCTAACATAAGAATTTGTTAATATACAGCAACTACACAGTAGTTGGAAACAATAATGACAGGTATCAAAACTCCCTCTTATTCGACTGTGGTCTGCAGTTAAGGAAGAAGTTGACCGTTACAGTGAACGTGTGACCCTGCTCCTCCTACAGCAATAAATCAAATCCTGCCTTCACACTGGCTACAGCAAAAGACTTTGCATACTGTTACTGACTGAAATGTGAGTTTCCCTCCGCTTCACCATGAGACACCGTGGCTACCACATCACAACCATGATCTTTACCATAAGCGTTAGTTTGTGTGTGTGTGTGTGTGTGTGTGTGTGTAAACCTGACTTCACACATTGTGCTCATACATGACAATGGATGAACACTGTCTCTGTGTTTGCCGTCCGATTCATGGCAAATTAGCCACTTACAGTCTGCTGTTTGTGGGACTGCTCACACCAACTTGTCTCCCGTATTATCAGAAAAGCAGTGTGTGTCTTCATATTTTTGTCTCAACGGTCTCATGGTGATAAAGGATGCATTGTTGTTGCTGACCGACACCAATGCAGAATGCAAACAGAGATGACAGACATGGCTGCATGTATTTCTTGCCGTTTCTCAGAATACTTCAGAGTCAGGGTTATACTTGCTCAAAGGGGACACAGAGACTCAAAAATCCTTTTTAATCTTTTCTAACCACACAGGAAGGAAGTGTATTTGCTTACGGCTGTTTTTTTCTTTTTTTTTGCTTGTTTTGCATTTAAAGGCCTGGCATTCTTTCTGCTCCATATATCGGTTTTGCTGAATTATTCATGTTGTACAAGAACGCGAGGCACATTGAAACACACCTCAGACGTCGTGCATTGGGGAAAGAAAAAAAAAATTCTCCAGCTTTGAGCGTTCCACGTCATAATTGAAAGATGAGATATAAATAATTCAAATAGCAATCAGACACCCATACGACCACTGGTTAATTTAAAGTAGAATGTACTGTGGTTCTCAACATGTGAATACTGCTGATACAATATATTGACTTTATTATTACTCATTGGAAGCTTTATTACAAATCGGTAATTGCACAACAGTTTGACTGTCCATGTTGTATTAATAGGTTTATATTTCATCCGTCCTGAATAAACCAAACCAAAAGATTCATTAAAAGAACCGTTCGTCTGCCGTTGCTGTAAAGTTTTTGTAATGAAGCGACCTGACTTGTTCCATATCTAGGATCACACACTTGTGGACCAAGAGCAGTGTGATTTGGCTGTTGTGCTGCTTCTGTTTAGAGAGATCCCGTCTTGACTAACACCATTGTCCTCATCTAACCCTCATCTTTGGCAGATGAGGTAAAACTAATCGCTGTCATTCGGGGTTTGTCAGATTAAGGTTCACTGTTTAAAGTGTATTATTTGACACAGTAGTTGTACACAGGCTTGTGAAATATCATAGATGCCTTAATTATCGACATTATACTGTCAGATTATTCATGACTGGATTCATCTTTCTACACTGTGATCATTCTAAATAAAGTACAATATATGTTCTTGATTTATATGTGTATTTAGTACATACATTTGTGATTACATAATAAATAGTCTATTCTACGACTCAAAGTCGTCTCTAACTCTTGTAGTACATCTTGACAGTGTTGTAATCCCTTCTTCAGCTGCTGCTTGTACAGTTTTATTTGCCGTCACCAATTTTGAGTGAGAGACCAGAAAAGACGGTAAATGGCAAGATGTGCCAGCGTTTGATGTTACAGGTGAATACTGAGGTCGGTATGACATTCCTTTGTATTCTGCTTTTATAAGTTCACACTAAAACAGAATCTTACAGGATTTCTTTGAGGTGTCAAGTTAGTTGCTTGTCTAGGACAAATGTGACATGAACACTACCCACTACCCCC
>CAAKHB010007459.1:168373-186014 GCA_901007665.1 Aeoliscus strigatus | reverse complement strand
TCAAAAACACCCCCCCCCCCCCCCCCTCCCCCCCCCCCCCCCAAAAAAAAAAGGTCGACCCCACTATGTAACACCCAGCGATCTCTAGAAATCAGCCACAAGCCGACGACCGTAAACCTCTCACAGCCAAACGTGACCTGTCTAATAACATTTCTGTGGGTCGAGCAGGACACTCACTACTCTTTAGCAGGACTTTGGCCGTACTTTAATACTCTATTACCACCTTATATGTCAATGTGCAAATAAAAGAACTGTTACTAGAGCAAGATCCAGCCGCAACAGTTCAGAATTTTCACCAGGGAGGAAGCAGCATAAAACATGTGGGGCACAATGTCTTTGCTGTGCTCACTGTTTTCAAATCCCAGGAAGCAGGCGAGCCCTTAAATGTACATCCCTATTACTCCTCGCTCTCCTCCTCATCCCCCTTGGTGCCTTTGCTCCAGCGCTGGAAGCAGTGAACAGTTGAAGCCAGGAAGAAGCTGGTCATGATGGCCACCACAGACACCGAGATGCCGGAGAAAATGATGATGAGCAGGTCTGTGAGAGTCAGGGTGGCCTGGCACTCACGGAAGCTGTCCTTCGAGAGCAGGGTCAGGGACACGCGCCTGCCATCCATGGGGAGGGAGCACTCCATGCCTTCCACTCCTGCATTAGAAAATAAGATTAGACAGCTTAGACATGTTAAACCTGGCCTGCACTGAACAAGGCCATAATGGTGGACAATTTTGCACATGGCAGCCGTTCAAAGATTACATAATACACAGGAGGCAGGCGGAATTAGGATTTATTGTGAACACCATATAAATGTCAGTGATTACTCTTTCAGCTATTCCTGTTAAATTATGAGGAAATCTGTCTTTATAATTAGCATATAAGACTCACACATCCTCCTGTTTCAGCAGTGATCTGAAGTTATTGCACCGTGTACACTTCCTAGTCGCAGCCAACGAGTGGGAGCTGATTTAATAACGGTAAAGTCAATCAGAAGTCCTCGACCATGAGTGGTAGGTGCACTGTGTATACACAAACAGTCCACCCACCCACAGCAGGACAGCCGGTTCACTGCAGGAAACTTCACTCCTGGAAAAAAAGGGGGTTTTAGACCTGCCACGTGTCATTGTATTTGTGAAGCTCTTTTTTCATCGGTTCTCATCTGTAGGAACTTTTTCTCTATCAGCACACACACCTTTAAAACCATTTACATCACTTCAACACCACACAGTCTGTTCTGATTGCGACCAGTAATTGTACTCTTAGACTAAATTTGTGAATAATGTGGTTCCTTGTAAATAATGTGCACACCTTATTTTTTGGAGAACTGGTCGCACACAATTGAATTCTACTTGTGTATAATGTCAAAAGAGCCGATTCTGAGAAAATATTTCATTGAATATGACCCCTGGTCACACAGATTGGAGACAGGGGCACCTCGCCCAGACTTGGTTTCAAGAGCATAAGAAGTCAGAGTGTGCTGCTCTCTGTGTCTCTGTCACTTTCCGAGTTTATTGTTCAGACATTGTTAAATCAAAAAGGACATTGCTTGTGGCTTTTTGTATTTCAAGGGTATACGTCATGTGCATCTTCCTCTCCACCATGTTTACTAATGAGAAGTGTCCTTCATCATTGAAGGTAGAATTCAGATAAGACAAGACGTGCTCTAGGATACAGTCAAGAAGTTACTTTCAAACGTACCGTGTGTTATAAAAACAATACAGATCTTTCTTACAGGTGGGTTGAGGTAAAGCCTTGCTATGTGGGCGGCTACTTTCCACAGCTACATGACGGACAAACACACACAAACACACACACACACACACACACTTGTGCACACATTTGGTGCAGAACTGTGGATGTTTGCTCTGCTGTCAGCACAGTTTTCACCATGCCTAATTATATTATAAATGCATTAACTACTGTAGCAACAGCATCAAACTACGTTAATTTCATGGAATTCTTTGTTGGTGTTGAGTGTCTGACACTGTGCACGCCTCCTCTTCCTCCCACTGTACAACAGTGAAGCCAAAATATCCGTGTGCGGCGAGGTGAAATCATTGGAAACTGTCTGTGCAGTAGTCATCAGGAAATGAAGCTGCACGATCAAGGTCAAAACAACTGGTTTGCTCAGGTTAAAACAGCCGATCATTGTGGAATGGTTCAGTATCATTTCCTCTTGATGCTCTTTCATACAACACATAGGGACAAGTTCATAAATGCCTCTAAGACTACCATAACACTTCTCATCACAGCTTTTTATACCATCAAATAACTGATTTAAATGAAAATAACCCTAACTGTTAACCAGTTTGATGATTTGACTCCAGGCCCAAATGATATCAGTGCTCCCATGGCGATGTATATGCAAACCAGCCACCAGAGGGCGATCTTTTGGGATAATCTATCATTATAAAGTTTATCTCTGGTCAATACATATCATGTAATTTCATTCAAACTGAACACAACACAAACACAACACAAACATGACAATGAAATAAACATTAAAACGATGAAAGCTGTACACATGTTAAATAATAAGAGTTAAATCTAAAACCTTGTGTGGACAGGAAGTTGCACCAGAGATTAGTAGATGAACCCCACAACAAACACGTCTCTTCTGAAGTGCAACAATCTTTCTGTTATGTTGGATTAATAGTAGGCTTAAGGCTCAGGACAAAAGATCTATCAGGCATTGATAACATCCAATTATGTTCTCTGATTTGTCCGAGCTGGTTTGATACCAATATATTACTACACACGTGAAAGTACTGCATCGACACATCTGATTAATTCTGCTCTTTTACTCAATGCGCTGCCTCTTAAGAATGCAAACATCAGCCACAATAAGGATTATTACAACCAGACTAGCTGCCTGGAGAAACTAAGTGGACGAATCTGCAGAAGCAAGGATCAGTGAGTCAGAGGAATAACACTGAAGAACGAGGCTCCAAATTGACAGAGAGCCAGCGCCATCAGTCCAGCCAGAGAAGAGCACAGAGTGCGATTAATTCCCAGGCCTGACATATGTGTGGAGATTCACAGATCAAAACAAATAGATTGCCCATTTTACGTGAGCGAGCAGATTATTCACAGTGAACAACAGAAAGTCTAATGAGACCACTATTATGAGCTGGAACTGTACTGTGTTGTGTGATTACCAACAGGGCTCACACTTCACTGGGAGAAGGTCCTGTCAAAAAAGAGTTTGATTTGAGTACCAGTAAGATTGGAGCTTGTTTTTTTTTTTTTTTTTTAATCAACAAATCCTTCCAATAAATGTCTGACACAACTGCACAAATACTGCATCTAAAAGTAGACCTTATCAGCACATATAGACGGGTCTTACTTGCGCTCATAGTGCATGCTAAAATTACTCATCCCCTCAGATACATAGCCTTTGCCTGTAAGACAGTATTGTCTGGTCTGGCCTGTCCTGGATGATTAATAACATCTGAGACTGAACTCATCCCAGTGAACACATGGTCTCTGCAGGCTCATCACATTCATCATGATCAGAGCTCAGTTCGACCTGCCGTGGTTCTCGTCCCTCAGAGGATCAAAACTCTTATCATGTCTTACCTGAAAATGACATTTCTGTCAGCCTTTGCACTGGATGTGTTATTGGCCAGTTTGTGTCTCACAGAAACATGAAGCTTGTGAAGCTTCATGAGTTTGAAGGAACGCAGCAAACAGACCGACAGACAAAAACATTCACCTCTTCGGATCAAACTGCCTGTCGACCGTTTGCACCCAGCCAGCGCTCATATCCGAACTGTAACTTTCTGGAAAATCAGACTTTAAACATCCGACCTATATGAATCCAACTGTTCAAGACAAACGAGAGAAACCGACCCTGGTAATTATGGCTTCATTCTGCCAACCTGCGATGCAACGATTGTCAGACCCAGTCATGAGATTACATTATAAGGTATGTTCCACACAGCTGTGTTGCATTCCTGGCGAGGGCAGTTGATGGATTAGATTGAGGATTACAGCTGGCGGTGGGGATGGGCGATCCGCTGTCTCAGCCGTGATTGATCTGCCGCGCAGTGACTGATATCGGACGCTTGTTTCTCCTCTCTCCTTCAACGCCACACAATCTGTTCAGATTGATTTCTGCACCAGGAGCAGAGAGAGAAATGGTCATAAACTCTCATCTGCAGACTCGGAAGGGCTGCACTTGTTTGCTAAATGTAACAGATCCCGTTGTGATAATAATGCACATCACTTAAATTACTCGTCCACCAATGTTAAGCCTATTTCATTACAACGTAAATGCAATGGAAGGTGTATGGAGTATATAGTGTGTAACTCCACAGATGACGACATCATATATGTGTCTGTGAAAGTACTAGACACATGCTTTCTTTTCTATACCGGTCCTTTAACGCCACATTATTGTGGTTTGATGATGTGATTTACATGTATAATGGTTTTTCAGTTGAGTCATAAGGAAAAGTCTGACCACAGAATATCTTTTTCATATTCAGCTGCAGACAAACCAGCGCTGACCTCTGTGGCTGAGTTAATAAACCTCAAATGATTACACGGAGACTAGACAGCTGCTTTGACAGACAGAGAAAGTCTGCTAACGTCCATTGTAAGACGGAATCCGTTCATGTGACAGTGTAGTTTTTTGAAGTTGGGAACTTCAGTCTGCCATGCATACAACCGAAAATGTGAAGTCGGACATACTGGTGGTTATTGTTTTCATAGCAAACAGCCACTTGTCTCCTCCATCAACTGATGATGAGACATTGTCACGGGTCCAACGACACGTGTGATGCTGGTCACACCGCCAGCGACAGGAAACTTGTGGCTTTTCACCTTTTATTTCTGACACTGGCAAATGATCCATTTTTGCCCCTGCACATGCAGCAGCTGATGCCATCACGCTGTAATTCTGTCCACCTATTCACACGCTGCTCTCATCCCAACTTTAAATAAACATGAAATTAGGCCAGGTTAAAAGAAGCTGTCAGCCTGTGCTAATGACATTGATATTTTCTCATCACACACACACACACACACATGCAGAAACACACACAGTCCCTTGAGCACCACAGATAGCAAGTACTGTTAGGCAGTGCACGCTCCTGCATGCGTTCTGCTGCCGATGGCGTGTTTTCAGAGCTGATTGTGGTGTGTGGCAACAACTCTCTGCGGAGCAACTTGAGAGGGTGTGAAGGGAAATTCAGACTTTACCCTGACACATGAACTGCTACTTCATTGTGAAACGGTGCAGGTCATCTCTCGTGTTGATAGCAGTGCAGCCATGGCTCTCAGCCTGAATCTCCGATGAGAGCTGGTCTGCTCTGCCCCACGGGCAGCTCCAGCTCCAATTACTCTGGCCGATGTGCAGTAGAACGGTGTCAGTCTGAATTATACATGGCCTTTGTTCATCCTTAACCCAAGAGCACTGGAGACAGCAGTGGATCATGTTTACACTCATCCCTCAATTCAAACATTTATTAACCTGATCACAGACCACAAAATATCCAAAATGTGCCGGGAATGAATTCACAGGGGTGAACGTTTACATGGAATGTCTGTCTGACAGCTTTGCAGTAATTCAGTAGGAGAATCACTGAGGATACACACGTGTCATATGAGTTTGTTTTTTTTTCCTTCTTCTAACCAAAAAGCCCGGAATTTTAAGCATCTGCCACCCACTCCTCAGGCTGACCTCCAGTAATCAAAGTTATGCAAACAGACAAGTGCACTGCTTTGTGATCCCCAAATCACAGGGGAAATCAAGATGTGAAAAATGGAAAGGGAATTGGGTTGCAGGACTCTTCAGCTGCTACGTTATGCAGGCCGTCACAGAGACCTCTCAGGATGGTGACTAAAATACCACTATGTTATTTTAGGTGGATAATTTCTGCTGTTTTAAGACTTTTCCACTGCCCAAACCTATTCTTTAATCCCCTCAATAATGTATGAATCCAAAGTGTCTTGAACCACATGCAGATTTCAGGAGGCCTGATGGAGAGCAACCACAGCTGTACATTTGAAATACAGAGAAATAATCTCATCTACATCTGCGCTACACTTTTTTTTCCACATCAGCAGCCGCTCACGTTGAGAATTAGTGCAACCAGAAAGATGTATTGCATCAGCTGACTTGGTTGCAGAGAGAAGTACACAGTCATTGACTAACTGCAGACATTTTCCGATATCAACCCTAAGAAATTACTCCGAATAACATGCTGCCCTTTAAGGACCATTTTCTGATGACCTTTACCTGAATGAGATAATGATCAAAGGGAACATTAATTGATATAGGCTTGAGAGATGGCATGAAACATGTCTGTCACATGTCTTTTACACTGTAAAGGTCACACATGGGGATAAAATCAGCTTGAAGCACAGCATTAAACCCATGTTCAAAGAATATGGATGTGCAACAATGGATTATATGTCCTGGAGTATATTCAACAATACAAATATAAATGTTCGTTCGTTCGGTCAGTTCCGCTTTCTGCGGTTACAGTTGGCGGTTTTGCTGTAGCTGATGCCAGCTGTCCACAAATGAGGGGGGGGTGATCAACAGGCAAAGACAGACCACCACTCACACACACAGTCACACCTATGGGAAATTTAGAGTAACAAGTTGGAACCCATCAAAATAAAGATATAGTAACTTATATGATCAAAATGATTGTTTTATTTAGAGTAAGGGCAATAGTCTGATTACTGAGTTCATGTAAAAGTAGTCTAGACTGTGAATGTCAAAGCACCACTTAGCTCTGTGACAGAAAAAAAACACTTAGGGGGGAAAACAACAACTTTTCTGTCTCTGTATGTGAGTTTTTATTGTTGTTGAGTGTTCCATTATGCGGAAACTCCCACACTGATGATGGCTATTAGAGATGATGCATATTGAAAAGCTCATCAAATCAGCCTCATTCACTAATGAGAACCCATCTGTGATGGTGTAACCACTTCCAATACAGCCATCCAGAGAATAGGTCAACACATTTTTCCCTTGATCGAGAGCACTCAGTCATTATGTTAATTAGGTCTGGCAGTCGGAGGACTGCGTGTCTGAACCAGGCTTTGTGAATCTACCTCACTACAATCCTCCCTGCTACTTTGTGCTTGTACAACGGAAGACCTGGGATCTACAAGCTCTGATTGTGCCGCCGTGGGGCTTGAACAGCGGTATACGCACAAAATACTCGTCGGCTCTGGGGAGTGTGATTCTGTTGAAAGTCATGCTGGTTAGTGACAATGGATCCTCAGGGCGGAACTTCCCTTTACTAATGTGATTACTGTGTTACACTTCTTCCAGTTACAACAAAAGCTCTATTTGAACAATCCACATATCGTACGGTCTGAAGTGGACAGCTCCAATCCATACAAATGAGTTAAAGGATGCATCATCTGGGTGCTAAGTCAGGTTCAAGGCACAGAGCGCTTGTAATTAGTCTCTGAATCATTGGTGGATGACTTCTGGTGGTAACCTGATTTCAACCCATCAGAATGTCATTTCCCATTTCTCTTTAAAAGCCAGGTGCACTTGGCACATTCACTGACAGAGTGGGCAAAGTTTTCTGCTTGTTTTCTCCTCTCAAAAGTTAATTTCCCCTGAGAGTGTTCCACTTAAGATAACAGGTTGTTTTTCTCATCACTAGTAGATACTGATTGATCCTGTTGGTGTCAGGAGATTTAAATAATCAGCAAAGTTACACTGCTGTGCCTCATACTTAAATGTCACAGCATCGCTCTTAATTAAGAGACAGGTTTAATAATAGATATTGTTGACTTGTTTACCTTGCTTTGAAATCGACACAGCTCTGAACGGAGGACCTATAATCGTGTGATCACACCGTGTACGGGAGCAGCAGGAATCCACCAGAGCTTCCTGAGGTGATGTTGGATGTTTTCAAAAATAAGCACATTGTAATGTTACAGTTTGCACATCTTTGTAAGGAAAGTATACTAGCATCACTATTTAGCTTTGAAAATCATCACATTTTTAATTGTGGGGAAAATAACATGTCACTGACTTTAGGCTAGTGATTGGGCAACAAAATCCTTTTAACGGTAGTGAGATAAGAACACTGCAAACCTGTACCTGAGCAAATCTCATCATAAGCAGTAGATGTGTTATGACTGCACTTGTTACGTTTGTGTTTTTGTATGGTAAGTTGAGCGAACATCGTCCTCTGTGACAGACAGAAACTCATTAACGTTGCCTTTGAGAGATAACAAATGTGTATTATTGCTTGTTCGTTTGATAATCTGCACAACAGATAAAATTCCAAAGTGAGTCCCAGGCAGACTTTATTTCCCATGGACAAAGACAATATTAAAATAAAATGTTGAACACTTAGTAGCAGCACCCTCAATAAACGTGTGGATATTGTCGCTCTCGTCTCTGGAGTCATAAAGCAAACACTGTGATGGGGATGTGAGAGCTGCATATGAAGTGGGATACACATTACTAAGTCAATCTGAGAGTGTGTATTTACTGGGCCAGTTGGCAGCCCTGCCAGCAGCTTGGCCAAGCTTTTGGCTTCTTGTCTGTTGTTGATGTATGACTGGCCAGCACCGCAAATGCAATGTATTATGCCTTGCAGTTGACAACACTTAGAACGGGTAATAAATGCATTCAAAGCCTCTTACTGGAGGAAATTGGGTATTTTTGCCAGTTTATTAAGTTTGCTTCCATGTAGGTCTGAACTTGTCTGGTTTGGAGGCAAATGCTCAAAGGCCACAGGGAGAGTGAGATCAGTATCAGCGGCACGTACCATGGTAAATGTAGATTCAGCAGTTTGCACTGCTTGTGTTTTGGAGAGGGACATAAATATCTAAAAAAAAAAAAAATCAGTATATCAGAAATCAATCAGGACCTGATTGGACTGTTTTAATAATCTGAAGCATATAGAAACATGTATGAATGCATTGACCTATGCTGAAACAAATGTGCAAACAGTCATATTATCCATGTTCAGATGATGGAAACAGTGCTTTACATTCTGTTCTCAAATGGCAGATTGCGTTGCAGGGTTTTTCTCTATATACATGTTAACATTTCACACCCAAACAACCTTGGAACAGTGACAGAAATGTGCCCACTCTTCCCTGTAATTCCCTGTAATATAATGTACACTCCTTGCACAGTTATTCCTCTGTATTTAGCTGAATTGTGATTAATAATGTGCCCCAAACCTGAACAAACATACAATGTAAGGAAGATTCATCTCAGAACAAGTCAGAATATTACACACTTTGATCCAAATACAATAACTGCACGAGCTACTGGTCATGCGAAGCTGAATTGTCAGATCTGTTTATTTTTACCTCCTCTGCTCCCACGTGCTCGCTTGCACTTACAAGATAGCTGCTCCCTTCATCCTGTGTATTGTTGAGGATGCAAATAATATACACATCTGAAATATTCATATGGCTGAGCCTCTGTAAAACATTCATGGTTCCTTTGGAGTAAAGCTTTATTGGAAGCAGTGGTCCAGCAAAGAATGACATCTGACAGCGGTTGTGGATGTTCAGTCTATACAGGCATTGTTTTAGTGTGAACTGGGACACATCATGCAACTTCCTCCAGCTCCTGGAACCCAAAATGCATGTAAGCAGAACATATAGAATATTATACACTTGAAGAGTCAGGGGGCGATGCCCTATGTTGTTCCTCAGGAATGCATACACACACATACACACACACACACAACACTGACTGAATGTGTGCACACACACACACACACACACACCAAAACGCTAGCCCTGTTACCTAACATAATCTACAGTCACAGTGGCCAACTGGCTCTTCACCCTGAGCCAAAATCCACATTCACTGGTGTCTGCAGAAATATGCTGTTGATAAATAACTGCGTCCACCACAAATAGAAAGTAAGATAAAAAGGATGACATAAATAAACAATCCACCTGACTTGACTTGACGGGCAGTTCTGCAGTTCTATTTATTTCTTGAGAAGCTACTTGAGTATTTCTCCATGTTGGGCAATGATGAGTCAATGTCCCTATTTTTTTTTTAAAGAAACATGCTTGCAGTTTTCAAATATATTGTCTCATGTTACACACTCAGTCTCACACATTATAAAACTCTGGGGGTGGAGGAAGAAAGAGACTAAATTAGAACGAGGGTGAGGGAGGGGGTTCCCTCTCCTACAGGGAAAACATAAATAGACTAGATGAGTATTATTGCGACGGATCTGTCATGATACTGTTGTATGTTGCACTCGTGTATGTTTAGTTTGGGTCACACACACACACGGAAAGCAAACATTTGCTGGATTCTGTTACTTACCATTCGGAAGCTTGTGACTGTTCTCCATCAACCAAACAAATAGGCTGGCAAAGTTGCAGTTGCACACCCAAGGGTTGCCCTCCAGCCTCACCAACCGCAAGGAGGGCAACTGACTCAGTGCCCCCACCTTTAGGGTTGACAGTGCATTACGTTCCAGTTCTAGTTCTCTTAGAGAGGTGAGGCCCAGGAAAGCATCCTCATTCACCATACTCAGGTATGGGTTGTTGCCAAGCCGTAGTTTGATCAAGCTGCGGGACTCCCCAAACGTGCCCTTGGGGATTTCAGTCAAATTGTTGCTGCCTAGGTCCAGGAAGACCAGCCTGGAAGAGGTGCTGAGGGTCCCCGGTTCTATGTAGGAAAGGGAGTTGTTCCGGAGGTCCAGGTAGACCAAGTCACTGTAGAGAACCAGGAAGTCAGAGGGGATGCGGGGTATCCAGTTGTCAGCCAGCAAAAGCCTGCGCACATCCAGAGGAATTTCATCAGGTAGACGGGTCAGCCCACGGCCACTGCAGTCCACAGTGTGAGGATCCGGGCACAGGCAGGTTGCTGGGCAGTTTTCCCCCCGGGTCCATAAGACAGAGGTCAGCAAGATGAGGATAAGCTGGAGCCAGCAAACACATGGCAACATGGTCAAGTGGCTGAAATGAGTTAGGGGTTAACGAGGCTCAGGGTAAGGGCAAATAGGGGAGGAAGGGTGTAGGACAAGAACAAGAGGGTCAGAGGGTAGGAGATCAGGAAAAGGGAGGGGAAGGGGAGAGTCAAAGGGGTTATAATGGGATCAACTCTTGGAAAAGAGCATCCTGCCGTTGTAGAGATGAAAATGTGGAAGGACTTGAGAGTAGTGAGGCAGCAGAGGAGCAGAGAGAAGATCCCGGAGATCATGTAGCGAGCTGCTCGGATTGGGAAGCAGACTACTGGCTTTTAACAAGCAAAGAGGTCGGCAGTCTGGAGAGGAAGAGCAAGGGAGTCACAGCTTAATAGAGGGGAAGGTAGCCTGAAAGAGGGAATTAGAGACAAGCAAGCTTGAGATGAGAAGCCGGGGGCACAGACAAGGGAGAGGGGGGTTGAGGAGGGGTCCCTGTCCGCCACGCTACCCCACGGTTGATCTGGCAGCAGTGACAGACAAAGACAATAAGGTCTCTGACACAAAAGGATATGTGGAAATGTAAGTCAAGCATGACAAGCAAAGAGTAACATGGTTGCAGTCCTCCATTAGTCCCACGTTTCTGTGCGGAAAAGCCTGACTGTGTGAAACGAGGGAGAGAGAAGCCCACGGAACATCGCTCAAGTGTGTGGTAAGGTTATCCCCCTTATTATTCCTCCGCTGAGCTCCCAATGCCCTGTAACATGCTGTGAAAAAAAAAACTAAAAAAAACAACACAGCTGTCCTGTGAGGCTGCCCGGCTCAGAATCCAGCCTGTGTTGCTGCGCAGAGCGATTCCAAATGTCCAGGCAGAAGCATCCTGCATGTAGGTCTCAGTGCTCAGCCGCACACAGCCATGCCAGTCCAATGTCTGCCTCAGAATCTCCCACGATATATCTCATGCCCTCTCCTTCTTTCCAGGGAGGCGTGTCTGAACCATTCTGTCAACATGTGATGTCACTTCCTATAGTGTGACACAATTACAAGCAGTAATATTCAAATGGAAGTCTTTCATCCATGTGTCATACATGCTTGTGTCCTTGAAAAATATTTGAAATGGATATGTGAGTTTTACACAATACTTGCTAAATCTTCATTAGTTGTCTCAA
The DNA here is from genome assembly GCA_901007665.1 of Aeoliscus strigatus. Lineage (NCBI taxonomy): Eukaryota > Metazoa > Chordata > Actinopteri > Syngnathiformes > Centriscidae > Aeoliscus > Aeoliscus strigatus. The sequence goes on along the minus strand of CAAKHB010007459.1, from coordinate 173,977 downwards.
CAAAGAGAACCATGACCTTAAATATGCAGCATTAACCTTGATCTCATTTCCCATGATAGTTCCCATGTTAGAGCAATTGATCCTGGTCCAGTTTAAAGGTGGACACACGGGTTTTGGAGATACATAGATTGTTAGGTTATGTCAAATAATTGATTGATGATTGATATTTCAAAGAGCCAAAGAAATGCATATTGTTACCACAGCAGCAGCACTAACAAGGCTCACTGAGCAAAAACAAATTCAGCAGAAAGCAGAGAATCAACACCAGTACACACTGTGTCCATTCATGGTGCCATCCTGGTCTTGAAGGAAAATATTACAAATTCCAAGTGGGAAAAAAATCAATGTCTGCTACAGCAATGGAATATCATTTCACAGTGTTTATTAAGTTGTACTTATGTTCCATCACTATCACTTCTGTGTGAGGATGAAAAGGAGAGAAAAAACACAAAAGCAGTACAGAAGCATGAACGCCCCCTGCTGCTGATTGTCTGGAATGTGTTCTGGAGCATTGTTGGTTTCACAATTTCAGAGTCAAGGCAGGATGAGCACTCATCTTTGTTTCCAGTGCACATAAAGAACAAAGAGATGGAGAATACGGCAGGATAAGATTAGAATCAGTGAACTACAGTCATTTTTACAATAATCAAGATTCTACATCACACACTATTATATACGTCTATTATACAACACATATGTTTTATACATTTATATGTGTACATATACATATTTGAAACATATACATGCATATAGGAATGGACACTGCATAATCTAAAAACAGAAGTAACGTCAATAAGACGGACCGACCAACAGACAGACCGATAAAAAGACAGACACATTTTTTGCTTCCAGAAAAACCTCACAATAACCAGGAAGTAGGCAATAACTCCTTTCATCACAGGTAATCTAATAATACCCCTCCTTGCTGGAGGCCACGACTGATGGTAGATGAGTCTGCAGCATCACAAGTGACGCTGACTTTGTGCCACAAGGGAAAAGGACACATTTTTCATGAAAAGAGTTCCAGGTCAGCGCATATCAGATGGAAAAAAAACCTGAAAGTGTGTTCTCCAAACAAACTGAACTTTTCATCTTCCTGTGCGACATATAGGAATGGATGCTTTGAAAGATTAAGAAACAAGAATGCAGTATGGTAACACAAACAAACAAATAAAAATGGAAAAAATTTCAGTAAACATTTGCCCCAAGAGAAGTTTCTCTCTGTTGGACAAGTATTTGTACTGCGCATCAACAATATGAATGCAGAGAGCATCGCTTCCTCAGCATTGATTTTATTGTCTAGTTTCCTGGGACCTCGCCAGTGGAAACACAACATCAGTCAAGATTTGAGGCAGGGACACTTTGCTGTTGAGTAATCATGTGTGGATCAGTCCAGCATTAGCTGTAAGACATGTCAATCAAACCCCTTGAGGTTTTGAACATATTTCTATGTGTTGTTCTTGTGATATGTGTCAACCGATGAAGACCACATCATTTTTGGTTTTATCGGTCAGATTGCAGTTACATCTCTGGCCATCACACTGACGTGGTTATAATTCTTGGACATATGATTTGCTTATAAATATATTGCTTTTTTTTTACTTGTAATATGGTGTCACCTACATGGTGATGAACATTTGAGCTTAATCCCTTCTTTCTTACTGCTTAAATTAAACAACTGTCCAACTGCAGCGACATATGGAGGCAAATTACACCCACAGATTACACAAAAAAAAGACACAGGCTTGTGTCGACGGTCCTAAATGAAAGACAGGGATGCCATGGTAGCTGAAGGAAACACATGGCTCGTTGGCAGGATTAGTTTAGATTTATAAGGCAAGGTTCAGGAAAATAATCTTCACAGTACTTCTGGTAGGTGAAAAGGGCTTTGTGTTGCATAAGAGATGGCAAGTTCGTGGGCTCATCAGCCCACATCAGCCCTGAATATAATAGGTGTTTCCTTTCCCGTCTCCAATGTCCCTCCAAATATGCTGCAGACTCAATTTGAGACTTGTAGTCACTTCCAAGAATGTAAGAAAAGTGAGATGCTAACAAAATAAAGCAAAAGGGGTGAAATATCAACCCTGTAGGTTATTTTTTTGTGTGTCACAATCATTATAAGTCAACGGTTGTTCTCCCCGCTCACTGGGTAAATGTGGGCCCCCAGCAGGACGGCCCTCCCCGCAGAGAGCAGGGACTCTCCCGCTGCAATTAAAGCACAGCCTATCAATAAATGATGAATGTCAAACACAGCGTGATGTTCGGCCTGGTACGCCGACGAGTATCCTATGGAGTCATGGCCACAGCGGGGCAGGAAACAAGGGGCAGCATGACGGAAACACAGGGAGAGGAGACAAGAGGATGTGAACAGGACCCTGCTGCAAATGTCACTTTGTCTCTTTCAACACTTCTCGGAATGAGGTGGTGGGCACTGAAGATGCAGCAGCAGCTGTCACTTCTTAAGCCAACTGCTGACATTTGGGATTCTGGGCAGCTTGCCCCGCAGCCGGCACAGAAAGTAGACTGCTGGACAGGGTCGTTTCTGATCAGCCAAAGCCACAGAGGAAGGGATCGCTCGGGATGATCGCTGCAGCCAGTGTCATCACAGGAGCGCTACAGTATTACAGTAACTGAACACAGTGTTTTCCACTTTGGGGGGAACGCTCCCAACCTTCTCTGCAGTCACTTAGTAGTCATAGCAGGGGAGACAACAAACCTCGTGTCCTCCAGTGAAATGTCCCAATGTATATAGTACATTTATGGTATCGGCAGTATTAGCACACATGCTGGTGAGAGTGCTCTTTTAATTTATTTCATGAGCAATTTTGCCAGCTAATGTCAACAAAAACAACAACAACAAAACATTCTGTCCACCTCTTGCAATCTTAACAAACATCCAGCATTCAAAGTAATATGAAGCTCCAGCAGGCGATGGCTAATGTCAGTGTTGATCAGTGTTGATAACAAGGGTCAAACCTTCAATAACATTTGACGAGCTGACAGATGATCGTACAGTAGCTCTGGATAGCTGGAACATGTTCAGAGATGACACCACACCCACCAACAACCCCACTGGGTTCATTGCAGGCTGCAGATTAAGAACCTCTGGTCTAATAATACAATCAGTGTCAGGTGCAGTTGTCAAGAAATATAACCCTAACCTTCACCTCAACCCTGTACCTGACCTTAACATCAACTAGGGTCATTTCCTTCCCTCATGTATCCAGGACCAAACTCCAGCTCTGACCACATGAATTGTCAGTCAGGTGTCAAGGAGGAATACCACACACGTAGCAGGTGATCAAAGTAAGAGTTCCTCCTTCATGTGTGAGGCCCCAGTGCCTAATGAGATTAACTCATATTAAGTTTGCTTAGATCTTCTCAACAAGGAGTCAGCTGTAAAGCTGCTTCCGGACTGTTCCGGTCAGTGTCAACTCCTTAAAAAAACAACAACCAGTAAACAATAACTGATCTGCTCTGCTCATCCATCCATCCATCTATTACACATAGATCGATAACAGTTTATATATATTTGAATTTGAAGTATTGCATCATTAAACAACACACGTGCACGATGTGATGACATGGCATGTGGTAAGTACTACTTCTCATGCAGCAAACACCCATAGATATTCCAAAAGAAGACACATATTTTATCCCTCCAATTGGAACCTATCATAGCTGGTGAATATGTAATCATAGCTTTACCTTTTAACAAATGGTACCAAGACCCCTCTCTGACTCCCTGTCATTATTCATCCTCGCCAGCCTCTGTGTGTTCTACATAAAATCCCCTAACAGATCTTAGAATGACAATATGTAAACATAATTTGAGCCTCAGATTTAAATTCAGCAGTAGAAGTGAAACTTTGTAGAAGTGTTTCATGTTTAAGTGTGGTCATTAGGTAGCAGGCTGTAGAAATGAATACGTGTGCAAATATATTCAAGGAAAACAAGCACAGAAACTGTCAACATCTGTTCATATTCAGGCTTTGCTTTGAAGTGAATGCTCCCTTGGGTGTTGGCTGTGAATTCTCTCTGATGTCTGTAATATGTGAGACTTATGTTGTGATATGATCTCATACGGCTTCAGGGAAGCCATTAAGCATCAGCTTGTACTTTGCCACTGTATGTGAGTGAAGTCCATCATGTCAAGTGATTCCTAATCCAGATAAATAACGATTACGTGTTTGACGATGAATCAGGAGACACCCTCCTGTTGCATAGCGTTAGGCTATTTTTAGTTAATCCCTGCCTTCGGTCTTTGTCAAATCCATGTTCAAGCACACCGTTATTAGTCAAAGCAAGTTTAGAGCTTGTAAAAAAAACATGTCAGTCCAAGGAACATCCATTTAAGCACACAGCTGCAGCTGAGGGACCAGAGGTGGACAAGCCATGTTCCCTTTAGTTCACATCATTGTCTGATGCCATTTCTCATTTGTCCATAAACTCATGACATCAACATCCATTGATGTGGAAGTCTGTCAGCTGCCCAACTCGGAGCTCCGTCAAGATGTCTGAGCTTCTCACCTGGCCTTGATTTGGGTCCATCACTGTGGGTTGGGGCCTACGTTGGCTGGTAAAGGAATATCTTCATCACATCTTCAGATCAGATCATGCACATGACTGCTGCTGCCGCCATCTTCCCCAACCGTATGATAAAGATCCAAAGGTTTGTGGCAAACCTGGGGAAGGGCACAGAATGGGTTTTTTCCATACGCTCGGAATCATCTCCAGTAATGTACGCGTCCACACACACCCAGTGAATACAGTGTAGCATGCACACAAAACTTGTGTGATGTAAACAGACACGCTTAGAGGAAGATCGGAGAAAATGTATCAAACAAAAAGCAGATATTAGTGTGGACAGACAAACAGACACATCAGACTCTGCAGCTTCATAAGAACAAACGCTACATTGTGAGCTGACATTGTTGTTGTTGTCATTGTTATTAGCCAGTTAGCTCATGTGGGCTAAGGGAGAGATGGAGCTCTGGCATCATCAACTCAAAAAAAAAATTAGTATAGGTGGAGCAGCAATGTCGTCTTCAGATGTCTTCACTCTAGGACCCACGTTCAAAACACCCCTTCCATGTGGACGTTTGCGGATTGTGGATTCACCTGAACAACAGCCTCCGACATAAACACACACACACTGTATGTGTTCACATTCCTAGCTTTGGATTCTGCCCAGTTCACAGAATCCTGAGTAAGTCTGTCATTAGAGTGCTTGTATGCTGAAATAGAATTAATTAGATTCTCTTTAAGCAAGAAATCAGTAGGCCGTAGCCTGTGGGTTATACGAGCACCAGAGGCAACGTGGAGCCATAAAAAAAGTACTTCACTCCTTAAATGGTGTTATATTTGTCTTTACTGAGCGTCATTTATGTTTGACATTACACTGCTCTGAACTCAGGCCTGGGGCTCAGGGACTAGACATGTAATCAAAGAACTAAAGCCCACAGACACCTGCATTAATCTCTTGTGCTTGTTTTAGGGCTTCAGGAAGGCTCGCCTCCAAAATGTAATGTGTACCTGGGCCACTAGACATCTCTGGTAGAAATTCCATCAGAAACGGATCAGTGATTTTTGCATACACCTCCA
>CAAKHB010007459.1:133687-152593 GCA_901007665.1 Aeoliscus strigatus | reverse complement strand
CCCCCCCCACCCCCCCGAGACGCCACAGGACACAACATAAAGACAGAAAAGTACCACACGCAAAACAGCTGGCCAAGTCTCCGCTTTTTGTTGGAGTGTTTTTCCTCCTGACTGATGCGGTAAAACTCATGAAAGTCATAAAACACCAGAATAAAAGTTCCTTCTTCTCTCTACATTTATTCACATCAAAACCATTCATTTCCTCCGTGCCGGTGTTGAGTTTCAGCAGTAATCATGCGAACAGCACCTGTTTTCTTCAAAGAATTCTAAGTATCTCTGCGGGTTAATCTTCAGCTCACGACGCCTTTCAAATCAACAGGAAATGGTCTTTTCCTCCACAGGTGACATTCACAACCTGATTAGAGCTGGCTCGGTGGGGCTTTGGCCAATCGACACCATGTTCCATGTCAGACAGGCGTCAAAGATAAGTCAACGGGGAACTGATCTCTGGTGTTCAGCCTTAAAACCGCCATGTCATGATTAGCTGACTCCAAGCAGCGCAGACGGCACTAGTTATCACCTGCCAGAGGAAACCAGTTCATCTGTCAGGGAGGGAAAGCGGTCCATGTGATTGCTGTGTCTACATGTAACCGACAGATGAGCCAGTTTGTCAGCACTTACTCCATGGTCATCTGAGACACCACATCAAAGGTGGTAAAGTCAGAGTTGGCAAAGTTGTCTTTGTACTGGCCCATTTTAATGGCATCCAGCCACTCATCCACAGTGCTGAAGCTGGAGAAGTCTGGGATGCTGCGGTCCAGGAGCGGGAGATGAACCCTGAGCGGGGGACACAAGCAGGATCCATTCAGAACAGTGATGCTAAAAGATTCCAGCAAGTAATTACATTGCATTTTCTGAGAGGCTCCACGAAACCTCCTGGTCCCATCCATGAACTAATATTTTCCTAACTGATTTCATGTAAAACGAAGAGACAGGCTTCAGGGAGCCAATGTATCTGCTCAGTGTGGAAAATCTGGCTGTGCGTCAGGCTCCACCGCAAATGAAAGTGCAGAGGAGGATAATGGAAATCAGCAAACCCTGGATTTCAACGAAAACTAACACCCAGAGCAGAAACGCTTCAAAAATGTTTTGTTTTGAAAATTGCTCGACTGCCTCCAGAACATGCCTAAAGCATTTATGGGAAGGTTTTCATCTATCAAACCAAAGCACTTTAATTTACATAACCGCTCGGCGCCAGGAGAAACGAGACACTGTGTTCTGTGATCTGTGCACACTGAACAATGTCAGGGGCACGTAGAGCCACATTACACCGTGTTAAATGATGTCATCGTCACCTGAGGGATGCCTCCCACTCTGTTTACACCTCACACACACGTACAGTTGAGTACAGGAAACAGATAACGTTTGCATTCATTGAAAGTTCTTGGTAGTTTTTTCTGTGTATTTTTTTCTGCTTTACTGAGTATTATTTCTAAAAGCAACATCATTCCTTTCTTGAGAGCTCGTACAATGAAAGGCAGAAAAATTTACTACAAAAAACAGAAAAAAATACCAATAAAAACAGGGGAAAAAAATCGTACAAAAAACAAAAAATTACCACGAAAAACATAAGATTACCACAAAAAATTGAAAAAATACCACAAAAAATGAAAAAAATACCAAGAAAAACAGGGAAAAATCCTATGAAAACCAAAACATTACCATGAAAAACACACAAAATTACCTCAAAAACAGAAAAAAAATACCATGAAAAACATGAGATTACCACAAAAAAACCACACAAAACACTGAAAGAATTACCTCGAAAAACAGGAAAAAATCCTATGAAAAACAAAATTTCCACAAAAAACAGTTTTTCGTTACCATGAAAAACCTAAGATTACCACAAAAAATTTAAAAAACACCACAAAAATATGAAAAAATGACCTCGAAAAACTGAAAAAATGACCACGAAAAACAGGAAAAAAATACTCAATAAAACAGAATTTGTCACGTGAATCTGCTTCCACAGATATCAACAGACACGTAAACAGTAAATAACAACATCTGAGCACCCACCCTGACGATAGCGGGGTCATGGCCTTTAGGGTGTTGGGGTTGCGGATCATCTTGTCGAGGTTGTTGACAATCTGGCTGAACTTGGGCCGGTTGTTGCGGTCCTTCTGCCAGCAGTCCAGCATGAGCTGGTGCAGCGCGCTGGGACAATCCATAGGGGGGGGGAGCCGATAGTCCTGCTCTATAGCATTGATGACCTAGAGGAGGAGACACAGATCTCTGACCGTTACGAGGAGGCTCTACATGGTGGTGGGTGCATAGAAAAAGGTACCAGGACTACATCCTACATGCTTTTGTCTTCTCTCTTTATGCAGTGAGCTCATCTGCTCAAGACACTGAGTGTGTTAAAGAAGGAACAAGGGGAAAGTTTTTTTCAGTGAACAAAACAAACAAAACAAAACACATCCCATCCTGCACTCCACAAGCAGTGACCTCTTATCTGGCCTTAAAGTATTTAATGTTCTCTCTCTATAAAGCAACCTGGGTCTCAGGCCAATGACGATGCTACAGGGGGCACACAGAGGTGGTACGTGGTTACGAGCGGAATGATCCGGAGGACTCTTGTGATGAGGACGCACGATCCCCTGTTCATTATCAGGGCCATTACAGGAGCTCCATTCAGGCTCAGATTAATCTCATTCAAGAGACCTCCAAATGAGGACCCCGATGGAGCAGAAACACTATCTGGAGCTGCTAATAAGATAACCGTCGAGGTCCTCAGTCCCTCTTAGCACATTAGTGCTCTCACTTTCAATTTGAAACTATTTTCATTTTCTCTCTCACCATAATTTGCTTTCTCCTCTACTGCCCAGAGGGAGACGGGGAGCGGAGGCTCCAGTCAAGAGCAGAAATTGTCCAGAGCGCTGTCATGTATTTGAACTGATCTGATTATATCTCTGCGGTGAGTGTAAGGGAGTTTTCATCCGCAAAGCATGTGTGAAAGCCGCTGTTTAGCTAAGGATAATCAGATGCAATGGCAAGATGTTTCTCTGAGGAGTCTGCAGAGGTAATGGAAGTCAGAAGGTGTGTGCCGCAACAAACGGTTCGACAAAGGCTAAATAAGCAATGATGTGAAATACATACATCTTGATTGGTCATGTCCCAGTAGGGCCTCTCTCCATACGACATGACCTCCCACATGACAATCCCGTAACTCCACACATCACTGGCAGAGGTAAACTTCCTGTACTGGATAGCTTCGGGTGCAGTCCATCGGATAGGGATCTTCCCTCCCTGCAAATACAAAGGTTACGACCTCAGTGAAGGAAGTGAGACTGAAACCTGACCACCTCCCAGAACAATGTGGATGTGAATTCAGACTGTGAGGTGGATAGAACAACCCCCTGGGAGTGAAGTGTTGTACATGAAATACTGGAGGAGGAGGAGGAGTGGAACAAGCGATGGGGGGCAGCTTCTCCTGTATGCCACGCCCAGGTTAACAAAAACCTGACAGCACCAGAAGGATGTGCTTCTTCCCACTTTCATTAAACTCAGTTGAGTTATGTTGAACTGTGTTCGGTTTGCTGGTATTTATTATCCAATGTGGACAAACCATAGCTCTCTACAGACGCGACCTGACAGAATATTTCTCAAACAGACTTTAATAATAAAATACACCAAAAGACGGATTTAACAAAAGTAAAACAACTCCTGCTAAAAGTTGTCTTGAGATAACTTATTAAATATCTCATAAGAGCTGACATGTCACCCACTTTTAATGATCCCTTGAGTTAGCCCAGCCTCCTGCAGGTTTTAATCATTTTGAACCCAGTTCCCTTTCTTCACTGTCTCGTATCGTGTCACAGATGAAGTTTTGTTCAGTATGGTTCTACCAAGCCATCCTAAGGCAACATGTGAGCAGGCTCATTCAAATTTAACATGTGCCATGAGTCCACACATCTTATAACCGTCTATATGTTTTTAATTAAGTCAGAATCTGTATGTTAGGTTGACATTTCTCACATTTTCAGCCACCGTCTGTGGCATTCAACAGGGCTCCATCCTAAGCCTGATTTTATTTCAGTTTTGTTTCCACTACTAGTGTCTGCCTTGAGAAAGTTTAACTCCTAATCTTCTTGTCTTGATTAGGAATTCAAAATGCCTGTTTATCCTGCCGTTTCTTCAACATGCACAGACCACATCTCTCCGATACCGGCCTCTGTTTACAGTTCAGTCTTGACACATAGAACTGACTCGAGGATTCTTTTGTTTGAGGCTGTGCGTGCTTTGGCACCAGCCACATCCTGATTCTACATCCAGAACCATCAGACCCTCTGATAAGGTGACAGAGCTTTTGATTCTCTGCCACCCCACACTGTGGAACACTAACCCACAAAACGTCAGAGCTTTCCCATCACTCCTGACTTAAATTAGACCCACATTTATACAAATGTTGTCCTTTTCCCCCTCCTTAATAAAAAACAGGGCTACATTTTTTTTGATCAAATTTGTCTTTAAAGCAAATTTTTCACCAGTTGTTTCCAAATGTGCTCCATAATCAGATCTGACTTTACCATGTATAAATGTCAGAAACATTTATTTTGATGTGTGGATGTTTCTCACCAGGGCACTAGTGTAGGTGGGATCTGATGTATCATCCTCCAGGAAGCGTGAGAGGCCAAAGTCCGACACTTTGCACACAAGGTTGCTGTTGACCAGGATGTTGCGAGCAGCGAGGTCACGGTGCACGTAATTCATATCAGCGAGGTACTTCATGCCTGAAGCGATGCCCCGCAGCATACCAACGAGTTGGATGACAGTAAACTGACCATCATTTTGCTGTAAAACAGACAGATTTTAAGGGACAATCATTAGAAACCAACCCATATGAGTAGAATATTTAAAATTTACTCTTGAATGGTAATTAACCTAAAAAAAGGACAGGAAAAGAGGGGGGGTGGTTTGGGCTCAATGGCTCTCGGCAGGGCAAAGCGAGGTCTGACGAGCTGTCTACAGCTGTTCCCCTCCATGGTTTGGTAAAAGGCTTTACCCCATGCATGGGGAGCGTCTGGAGCACTGGTGCAGCTGTGCTTCCAACTGCGCACACCTGCATGCTCCTTACCACCCACCATGATACCAGACGAACAGAAGATTCCAGAGAATGGGGCATAGCGCTGGGTGTGGACACGCTGAGAGGCCATGAGAGTGAAATGGAAGAACAACTAAGCAGGGGCGTATTAGCAGTCTGCACTGGCCGCTGCACTAGCCTATCTCTAACTTTGCTGCTCATTAACGGAACGCGGTGCTTCTCATCATGTCAAGCTGCAGACCAGCAATTAAGCCAAATACATTATTCATGGACCTTTCTCACGGATGCACATTGCTACCTAATCTATGTGCTGTTTGCATACACTTTAATTGGACAGATTCCTCTAGTCGTAAGTCTTTGGGTCACAGGTGCTGGAGGAAATACACAAACATTTGTATTCACAATGTCATTTCTACGTTATATTAAATCAACTCGCATCTGGTTCAAGTTGGTTCTGGATACTAGTCCAGCTCTGCTCGACCACTGTTTCTACTTCCTCCCCCTCCACCCTGCAGTTTTTCTGCAGGACCAGTATGGAAATGCAATGCTCCAACCTGGCAGCCATCAAGCAGTCAGCTCAAAGAAGAAATAAGCAATGATCAGAGGACTGTCAGCAGTTGTTGTCATAAACTATCACGGAGGGGTGTTGCAGAGGTTCACTACTGTTTTAAATAAGACGTGCTGTCAGTATGTTGAACAGACATACACATATACACAAATAAAATATAATATACACATATACACTGCAAGATCCATTCCCAAAAAGAGCTCATGCTTTATGTGTTGGAGGCAGAATGCAAATAAAGACTCAACATTGTGTTGACAGGAGCTTAAATGACTGAGGACGGGTTTCATGTCGTTTGGAGGTGGAAAACCGACATGACTGACGTGTGGTTGCCACAACACCGACATGGTGCTAATGAAATGCTGAGTGGAGATGGTCGAAGCCATGAAACACTCTTAAATACTTATACAGTATATTTGGAATGAATAGTATGATAACTTATTGTGTGTGTGTGTAAGATAATAGATTTAATACACATTCATGCACCAAAACACAACTCTGTAGTGTTATTGAATCAAGGAGAGACAGGCATTCTTAATTTAGTTCTCTACTTTGTGTAGCTCAGTTGCATTACTCCTGGTATCATTCGATTCACTTATTTTGCTTTTTATTCTACTTCTCCATATATCTCAGACACTGGTCATTCCAAAACTGCAAAAAAAGAAATGAAGAAGCTGTGTGACATCTCGTCAGCGCTTCATTTTCACGCATCTGACGTCTCGTTTTAAGTCTTGTAAAGTATTTGAATTATTTATGTGGGCTGGAAGTGGGGGGTGCACGGCTAGCTCTCCAGAGAGCCCGCCCCTGGTGTGATTATTACAAATGGCATGATATTGTGAGTGCTACGTATTTGTTGTTCAAGGTTAAAACATAAAGCACATCAAAATCTGTGCCAGGCGTTCTAGTAAATTCAGTGGGTTTTAAAATGGAAGTACGACGATGAGACACTGGTACTGACAGACTCTTAACTGAACCGAAAATATTTTTTGAATACTAATAATTTATGAGCAGGAGGGAAGAAACTATGGTAAGTTACTGGAGGAAAAAAATCAATTGGCCAGTGGAAGTTATCTTATCTCTTATGGTTTCCAAAGCTCATCTTTTCTAGCCCTGTGATGCTGTCATAAAAACATCCTGGCCTGCATGATTGAGACGGCATAAAGCCTCATGTCTGATGTCATTTTTTATTATGACTTATTAATTGGACAAAAATGTAAATACACATATACATATATGTATTTAGATATGTACACAATCATCCCCAAAACAGAAACGATGGAATCTAGTTACTTACTCTGAGGAAGGAGTCCAGAGATCCATTCTCCATGAACTCCGTGATGATCATGACAGGACTGCTCTTGGTGACCACGCCCTCCAGGTGAATAACGTTGGGATGGTCGAACTGGCCCATGATGCTGGCCTCGCTGAGGAAGTCACGCCTTTGCTTCTCCGTGTAGCCAGACTTCAGGGTTTTTATGGCCACAAACATCTCCCTCTTCCCTGGGAGCTTAAGATTGCCACTGCAAACTTCCCCAAACTCTCCTGTGAAGGAGTGACAGCAAAAAATAGCAACAGTTCTACTGAGATCAAAGCAGCTAAAAGGACATTTTATGAATTAATTTGTATGCAAGTATCAAGAAGCACAGTCATTTCACAGTGCTTTATTCCATCCAGTCAGAATCCATTACCTGCACCAATGACCTGCTCAATCTTCACACAGGATATATCAATCTCCTTGGCAAACTCCCTCACTGCCTCATTGGGGTCCTCATATGTGAACGGATCAATATAAATCTTCATTCCTGGAGTCACTTGGAAAAAAGGAAAGAGCCACTCAAATATTTGAATTCTGCAGCCTCCACTTCCAATCCTGCAGCAGCACAGTCACCTTGCACACACACACACACACACACACACACACACACACACTTGAGCAATTAGATGATTTCAACATATGACATTGAACTTGAAAGATGGAGGAGGCAGGCCGTGGTGCCTCGGCGTATTAACACATATATGTATGTATGTATCATCTTCTGTGAGTCATCGAGCTATTAACACGTGTGAGGCAAACTGAGGCGCTACAGCATCACTCAGCTCCACTCCATGAAAGAAAACTGTCTCACCTAAGCCCTGGTGCCAGGTAAATTGGCTTAAGGTGGCCTTTAAAGGTTGAGAGACTTAAGTGCACCGATTTTTAAATCCAATTATTTGACTCTCACCTCCACATCAGGCCTGAGGATGTTTGAATGGATATTGAACTCATGCATGTGCTAGCAGAGTTGGAAGAGTGTGAACACTGCCTCAAAACCTGTCAGGCTGGGGCTAAAAAAATGTGCAGCAGACATGAGCAGATGGACAGGATCCTTCCAGGCAGACCCCCCTATTACTAAAACCCTGCTATCAGCTGAGGCACTGTTCAACAGACCACCCTCAACTTCAGGGCAAAAGCCAGCAAAACAGTGTCTGAGCTGAGGACAGGAGGCACACAGGACGTGTCAGCTTCTGCTGTCAGAAGCTGTGAATGATCTGTTTGCTCCCTCACAGACCCAATTATAAACTGAGCTTTGCTGCTCAGTGCAATCATACGAGTATAAGGAAAAAGCAATTACTATATTAAATTTACATTCAAAAGAGTGTCGTAATTCTATGGCCAAATAAACAAGTTAAGATGGAAATTGGAGTTTTTTCCAGAGGAAGAAAGAATTAGCCCTCATATCTGAGATGGAACCAGAGTGAAATGACTTCTCTGCTCTTCCCTACAGATTTATTTCTGCATTGTTGTCGTGTAAGCTGCATATGCCTGCAGTGTATGAGGAGAGAAATCCAATGAGAAATTACGCGGAGGCAATCAGAATTTCTATTGAATATTTTAACAATGGCAAATGACTCATGTGGCATTAGCATGCTAATGGCGTTAGCGTGAGTGAAGACTGACCTATTTTTATGACAATGGATTTAGTTAACTATGAAATGTGATGCTGCACAGAAGCCACTATTGAACACTGATTATGACGTGGTTAAATCCAGGCTCCTGGGTGAGCAGAGACAAGCGACACGCAGGATTACTAGTAAGTGGGAGACGGTGCTGTGCTGGGCCGTAGCCAAGGACACCAGCATGCAAGGTGGTAGCCATGGAGACAGGTGTGTGAGGCAGCCGAAGGCTGAATGATAGTTATGGAGATGGTAGTCATGGAGACAGGTGTGCATGGGAGCTCAGGGAAGAAACGGCTTTTAACACGCCGGAGTAGGTGTTTACTCACTGTGGCCGCTGGTGTAGTGCTGCAGTTTGTCGGTGTATTCTGAATCAGCCCTGTCGAAGCCACGCCTCCTGGGGAAAAGACAAAGAACTCTAGCTCCGGTTCACAGAGACGCACCAGCCGCCTATGAGCCTACCTACATGCCACTTCAGATCACATGGAGAGTCTGTAGTTTGGAGACAGAGAAGCACTTTCTTTTCATACTTTATTAGAATAGCTAGTCAACCAGTAAAGTAAACCTTCTAAACACATTGTTCTGAAAAATGTGGAAGCATGCAACATATAGTAGTTGACTAGAATGTGTGCACAAAGGGAAACATCATTTTCATGTACATATATTCCCAGAATTTGTGGCATGTTACGTTATGTTTAATGTTACTCTTTTAAAGATGGGGATGGCATTTTTTTAACCCCTTTTGTATTAAGTGAAAAGAATGTAGCCGATAACAAAAGGCTGCAATGTCTCCTTTAATAAATAGACTTTTTTCCACCTACTGACCCAGATTATTATCATGAGTTATGAGTGTCTGACAGCAGTAACTTAGTTAATGTATTTACTGGCATCCATCAGTAGAGGCTTCAGCCAAGCAGTTTCACAATATTAAAAAAAGTCGCATTCTAGTGATGGAGCTGTGACAGATATATATATTTTTTTTAATTTGACTGTATGATACTTTTGAAAAATAAATGAAATACTGTTATCTTATGTTGGAAATGTTGCAAGACTATCGCACAGTAAGTACAACCTATGTTCTCAGCTCGTCATAATTCAAGATGGTGTTTATGTCCATGTATCTTTTATCCAAGAATAAAAACTGTGGTAAGTCTGCTCGCTGGCTAAAAGTACATATTTCTATAAAATGATTTACTGTATAAGAGCGAAGTAACCGTTCTCACATCATTTGCTCCGGTGGGAACTTGGATCCTTGGCGGTGATACAAAGATACACAGATATATAGAACTTGAGGATATTTGCAATGCTGACTTTCATAAAATGTTTCTGCCTCGCCAAGGCCGGAATTCATTAAGACTGAATATCTTTGAACCTCCACATCTCTAGGACCCACATTTATCAGACAGTCCTCAGGCAGACTAACTGAAAAATGGAACATTTCAAAAGAGAAGTGCCCAATTTGCCAGCTTGTGTATCTGTCGGACAGTAGTCTCCAAACTCGGGTGAAGATTGACTCACCGGTTACAGACGATGATGATAACGACTACAGCAATGAGGAAGACCAATCCAGCAGCTGCAGAGCCGATGATGAGTGGCAGCTTCTCCTGAATACTGGAGTTGTATTCCTCTGTCGATAGAGGAAAACACTTGCGTAAACATAGTGGCAGACACACATTCACACACCCACAGAGTCACAAGTTGAGACATATGGGTTAGCATCTGAGCCTCTGCATATGGAAGAAGCCATGGCTGACAGACAGACATACGCCTGGGTGAACCAATGAGCAGATTGGCATCTCCACTGACTGTGTGCACCATTTTTTCCAAGCGAACTGAACGTGTTCACATGCCGCAGATATGGACAAATCATCTGGCAGAAAGTGTGTGAAGTGAGGATCGGCAGCATGCTTGGGTGAGAGCCAGACTGATCAGGCAGCCAAGACCGGGAATCCAGTTCCTGAATTCAGAGCCCAATCTTTCTCTTGAACACTACAGATGACACAGGACCTTCTGATGTTTGGGAGCTGGAGAGGAGGTGGTGGTAGTAGGGGGCTGTGTAATCTGCAACTCCACTGCTAGATGTCACTAAATCGGCATTTATATTCCAGGGCCGAGGTCCACTTTCTCTACTTGTAGTTGCACTGTGTACCTGTTGATACCTGACCAGCTGGTTGAGAATGACGTGACGTCTTAATGTCAGTACACATCTGCCCATTGGAATGCCAGTCGCTTTGACAAGTATCTGCTTCATTGTACACGTGTGAGAATATGTAATTCCCCATATTTTCTACAGTTCTTTGCAAACTGCGTCATAAAAACGCCTTACTCCTGACTATGTAAACATAGCCTAAATCTTACACACTGGTCCTTAAAATTGAGGTGAAACTCACTGTACAACCTTCCTTTATGTTGTTATTGAAAAGAGAATCTAATCCTTTCATGTATTCACACTGTATCTAGTACTTGCAGTTCTCAGTAAGAAGTATTCTTATTGGAGGCAGCAGCAGGGAGCTTTAGGCTGCTGATGTTCGTGAGCACAGCGGGTTGAAGAAAATGACATGTTCAGAGGGAGAAGCCACAGCCATGACTCTAATATTAACCTGTGGGATGTTTACTGAACATTCTTCCTTCTCCCAGTGATTTCATACAACAGAAATACGACAAGTTTGACCTCATCCTTGAATTCTCTGTGCTAACTTACTCTGACAAAGGAAATCTGTGTAGTGAATGAAAGAAATAACATGTGAATTCTCTGCAAGCTTTGGTAACCATGGGATGACCTCTCACCTTCAGTCATAGTCTGGAAGTACAGTTTGCCACTGTAGCGTCCGAAGCCAGCTACGGTGCGGGCACGGACCTGGAAAACATAGATGCTTCCGGACTTGAGGCCACGGACGACCACTGTGTTGGTCTGGCTCCTGATGGTGGTGGAGTTATATTCTGACTGGTCCTGGGAGGAGAAAGTCAGTGTTTTAGTTAGTAGTTAGAATGTACTTAATACGATAATATGAAAGAGAAAATTCACATCAGCGGCTGAATCATGTATGTGGTTTGAATGAACAAAAGATCCAGTGTACAGTTGAGAGACTGACATGGTACAGTTTTATTTTAACAAACATCCTCCGCAGTAGAACAAATCTGAATAATTCGGTAAAAGGAAAGCGGGTCTGTTTTATAAATCTGCAGCAATCAAACCAGCATTAATCCAGCAGTTGCAGCTACAAGAGCACATTTGGTGGCAGTTTCAGGTCAGGCGGCTTTTCTGAGCCGTGGCTTCTGATGATCAGAGCTGCATCTCACTGCCATACTCTTCCTCTCCAGAAGGCTGACTAGTCTGAAAGCCGAGACTGAGTCTCTTTTATTTGCTCCCTTCAACCCGCTGCTCAGCGCAGACTTCTGAGCCACAGCAGGGGTTGAGACAATTGTTTTGACAGCTCACCCCAGCAGTGTCAGAAAAAGGAATCATACTCCAAAGTGGAGCGGCTCAGCGTGGAGACGAAAGCTTTACAAAGGTAATATATACGTGCTAGTGCACATGTGTAAATCTTTGTGATTGTCTATGTGTAATGTCATGTAATGTGTAAGTATGCAGCACGCGATGACGCTGGTGTGACTCAGTGCTCGTTTGTAACTGTAAGTGTTCTTCTGAGAAAGTATGCTCAACCAGAGGAGCCTACTCGTTGAATACTATTTTTACAGCAGTCAGCACACCATTGTTTCAACCGCAACTCTCAGTCCCAAGTGGCTCCACTGCAAGGCTGTGAGTGTGGTTTCCTTTCCCAGTGACTGACTGTGAATATAATTGAAAAAGAATGAACAGGCGTTCTAAGCAGTGTTCAGAAGCTCTGTCCACACTCCACCTAGGATGTGCTGTTAGGGAAATGAACATGTGGAAACACTCTGAATATCAATGTCCAATGAAACAAAAGAGTGAGTTTGAACTGTTCATGCATCATTCATGAATCTGGAGAGTGTGAAATTGATGTGGAATGTATGTTTATATGGATCAGTGATGTCTTGGAGGAGGAATGCGATGCTTCGCCACTCGTACCTTTTCATAATACTGCAGCTCATAGTCCAGGATGACTCCGTTCGGCTGGTCGGGCTGGGACCAGGAGAGGGTGATGCTGTCCACAGTGCGACTGACCTGGTGCATTATTGACACAGAGGATGGAGCTGTAAAGAGACAAAGAGAGCATCGTTCATAGCCAAACACCGGACTCAACAATACTGCAACAAGACCTGTAAAGAACACAACCTGCATTCATTTGCTCCGGTTAAACTGCTGATCACGGATCCTTGCAACTCTAAGATCATCAAAGATTACGGGTGCTTGAGAACTTACATGAAATAAGTCACATATATTACTGAATATTCAACGGACGTATTAATTAACATGATAATGAAAATAAAATATCGACCTCCATTCAGTCTGAGTAATAAATGATTGGAGTGAATGTAAGTGACTTGTGACATGACGGGTGGCCTCCTGTATTCCCGCTTGAGCCAGCGATCTAAGGGTTTGTACATTCTTTGTAGTATAAACATCAGATCAGGGAGGTGTGACCAGCTCAGGTCCTCCAACAACCATGAAGATTAGTTCAGGGCGCTGTAGGTCAGTTTAAAGCTGTGAGAAACTTAAGATAAATAGCTCAGTTTGGGCAGCCGCTGCAGAGCGTGTGTGTGTGGTAGAAGAGGAGGGTTGCTGGAAAAGATTTATAGACACCAGTGCCACACTCGTCCCCTTCAGGCCTGTGCTACACACACACACAACACACACACAGTCTCAGCAATAAGAACACACTACGACAACCACAGTGTTGTGATATGGAGCTGCATATGTGGTTTCATTTATTTTTCGTCTGCAATTACTCTGTTTCCATTTGTTTCAGACAAACTCTATTCAATACTACGAAGCAGACACGTCTTTGTGAGCACTCTCCTGATGCAACGACAGCGTGCTCCTGACCACAGTGACTCCTAGCCAATGATAAAAAGTCTATTTATAACCTAACTCATTCTCATCAGCTAATCAACCGAGCCTCTCATGCCCTCTGATCCAAAGAGAAGCATCCATCTGAGCCAGCAGATTATGATGTCACATATAAACATCAAGGAAAGGACTGAGTATATCTTCGTGTACCGGTGCCAGCAGATAAAAAATAGCTCTTGCGTTCATCATCTTAGTAAAGCACTTACACCATGACGGGCCTGTGAGTCTGCGACAGACATAAATTACGCCCGCGCCTCTCCTGGAGGTAGACGCACAAAGTCCATTCAGGACAGCAGCCCCAAGAATCTGCTCTACTCACCTGTTTGTTTGCACTAACAGGACGGCCGCCGAAATGAGGCACACCGTTACAGGAGGGGGAACTCACGAGTATCCCGTTACGGATGTGCACATATTCAAGACTGCCACATGGCCTTTTCCTGCATAGCATTTCCATTAAACACACACGCAGCCATGTCTGGTAACATGATACAAGGCCACGGAAACAAAGGCAGCTCATGTATTCATGTACCGAGGATGGACGCATGCCAACATGAAAACCTGTTGGAGGGGAACGCGTTTTGTTTTTTTTGTTGTTTCTTGTGCTAAAGGAGAACTTCCAGACAGCAGGGTGGCCGTCTCCACGTCTGGACTGAAGAAGCCGATAATGGGTGGTGTAACCAGGACAGAAATTAAAGAAAGACATGTCTGTTAGTGCCAGATACATCTTAGGAGCAAAGCACAATGTGCTGAAACGTTCAGCTGGCTGAGATAACAGCAATCCTGCTGTGTTGTTTATTCCAAGTCAGTTCAGCACACGCAAGCGAAGCTGACGATCCATCACATGACTACGGAATGTAGTGGTATGCTAAGTCAGCGTTTCATTGCGTTTCATGCAGCCTCTCCACATATGAAAGCCATTTTCGTAAACTTAATTTATACAATCCAAATCTACAAGTCACCATTGTACTCCGAGTCGTCAATTATACTTTGAGTTTTTCTTTCCCAAAGTTAATCTATAATTTAAGGGATTGAGTAAATACTTGGTTTTCATTGTGTAAACAGGATTCCCTCGGTTATGCCTCTAAAGTGATGTTGTCTTAAGCCATTTCGTTGTTGTTACAATAATTATTTTTAAATCGTGTGGATGCAATTGAATTAAACAAAGTTGTGAGAAGGTTTCCTTGTTTATTTACTGGAATCATCAAAAGTTCCATTTACAATGGATGCTTTATTCACAGGTTCTCCTGGAGTTCCCATGATTATTAGAAAAGAAAAAAACAACTGGCAAGTTAATCTGAGTCAATTAGTTGGCTGATTTGGGAAGATAAATGACAAAGACTTTGGCAGCAGTACTTTGTGAGTTTAAAAATTATACTGAGGCATGAGATGGGACAAAATGAGGGCACATAAGATAACAGAGAACATACTAGAAATGTATGAAAAATACATCTTATCTACATTGTTGTAAACTTTACCAGCTCAGAGATAATGAGAATGACACTCAATCACATGGTGACCATAAAAATAATTCTCTCACAATGTTTAATTACACGAGGATACTCCTGTTGTTGACAAATGTTTGAGATGCTGCGTCTTAACTCAATCTGTGATCTGATATTACAGGCGGTTTGAAGAATTCATTCAACATTCAACATGCCGCCCTCTCCTTGGCGAAGCATAAAAGGAAACCACTCTCTGCTCAACATCAGATGCTATTTTTAATGAGGCGTGTTTCTGCAGACACGTGAGCAGAAGTCAAGCATCTGTCACTCCGGTATGGGTCGGCCATTCCACCATCTTTTCAACCGCATTCTTTTGCACGTAGATGCAGATGTAGATAACTGGCATCTTCATTAAGCAAAGCCGGTGAAGTGTGACCACTGTGGATGACTGGCAGCCAGAAGGTCACCACGAATGAAACAACCCAGTTGGACCGACCTCAAGGATTTATAGAGTCCTTCAGATGCTTCAGGACCTAAAAACACCCACAGTAACTTTAACCATCCAGCAATCAAAATACTAGAGTCTATTTCTTGCAGCTGACATATTTCATAGAGTGTCGGAAAGGTTCTTTTTAGTTTATCAAACAACAAAGCACAGAAAAGTATTCAACATGTTCTGCACTATAATTCCAACACAACTGAGCCAGTTCTATGTTGAAAGTGTTTTATCTGCTTTGTTCTTATATGCCAACGTGTCTGCAGACATGTGGCTCTGATTTGATTAGACGCTCTGGTGCACGGCACAACGCTAGGACTTGGGGAAACCGAGGGAGCTAGCGAGAACAGGTCAGAGCTCATAAACCCCCTTTCCTTTTCACTGTAAAAATCGGTTTCCCCACAGCGCAAACTCTCCCAGGGGTCTCAGCTGGTCCTCCACCAGGCAGCCCCCAAGACACGCTGCCACTCCTCCGCTCTGTCCGACTGACGTCCATTTATGAGTGAGGCATCGAGGAGTCTTCAAGGGAAAAGCTCATATTTACTTTTAGCTCACTGGCACCCTGCCTTGTTTCTGCTTCAGCAAAGGATTGTGGGTTTTACATCTATAAAGATTTTTCCAGCGCAATAAAACTGCAAAAGTGAGATTTCAGTTGATCAAGCTTTAGACCATCTGCACTCAAAAGGATTGGGGATTATAACACACACACACACACACACACACACACACACACACACACATCGTACTCTAATTCTGAAGCAGCTACTTCAGGGGTTTGAAGAGGTTCTCATCTAAAGCGAAGTTAACTGAGGAAAGACCAGATAACACCTGGATTAGTTTGTTTAAAGACAACAACAATGAATAAATAACATCAACAATAAATAAAATAGCAATAATAATAACATATTATTATTATTATTATCATCATTATTATGATTATTATTATTCAGAAAACGTGGTAGCTAATCCAAGAATGTAACTTTTCTCCTAAATTAACAATGTATTTTGAACTGCATTATGATGTCAATAGGATTCAAGCGAAAACGTGACCCAAACCGATTTTGTACACATTACTGTGGCACATTCTGAAAAGGTCATTTTAAAGTAATTACAACATTTGTTCTCACTTTAGACGATTCTTAGTTGTGGTGTGCTGCTCTGGGGGACTCTGGACTGTGTTTAATCAGCCAGCTGATTTTCTGCATTCGCCCGGGGAAATACACAAAAGATGCAGGCCACATATCAGTATACTACATTATTACAATGAGGCACAACATGCCTTCTTTTTCACAATTTCTTTTTTTAGTATGCAAATACATTTTTGGCCATTACCAGCTGTCAGTAATGCAAAGGAAAATGCACACAAGAACTGAGCTTGTCTTTGTTTTTTCATCAATTCAATCATGAATATGAGTGATGATATGAGAAACACAATGTGAATTTCAATTGGAGATTGAGGGAAGTATCTATCTATCTATCAATACACCAGTCCTTTCCTGTCCCAGGCCATCACGTGCCATTGTTTGTGTACATACAGAGCACAATGAGTCAAGTAATGCCTACGACCCCAGGATATGAAACATTTCACCAGCTACAATTCATGTAGTGGCTATCACATCTGCTGTAGTTGTGTTTCAGGCAAAAGCTTTGTGTTATCTAAGAGGCTGCTACAATGAGAGGCACACAGTGGTGAGGATTATAAACGGTCATCTCCTGATTTACTCGATTTACTGTACACATAAAACCTTTCAGGGGCATGATGGTGAACTCAGATCACATGACCTATGAGAGTACACTGAGACTACATTAAAAACAAAGAAAGCTGTTAGTGTCAGACGTCCATCATGTGTCAACCAAAGACTGCAGAGACAAAGGCGTCTACAGACACTGATGATAATGGAGAGGACCGCAGCCTTGGTGTAAGTTTGACAGCAGTAGAACTTCCTGACACACGTCCTGACACATCTCTTCAGTTCTTGTTTTTCTTGAGAGGACAATGTCAGTGATTTTGTGGTTTGTCTGCTGTCACTTTTAAATGTTTCTATGACAGAAAACAGTGAATAAATATGCATAACAGTTCTGTGCTCACACTCAATTTAGAAGCTACATATTCGCTGCACTCAGCGGCCGCAGGGATTTAAGGAACTTTCCTTCAGTTTTTATAATAAATGATGCACCACCTGTGGTCATACTGTCAGAATCACTCATTGATTTATTTTACAGATATACTGATATTTCTACACTAAAGGTTTTAAACAATGGCAAAGGCTGTATTTACAGTAACTATATTTCTGAGAGTAAACAGTGTGCAGTTGAACATAGATAACATAATGTTCTCGTCCATTTGTTTTTGCCACCTGTGTCGCAAACAGATGCACAACCACTTTCAAGGTCAGTAAAATATTAATCCGCAAATGATAAAAGCCCCGGCAAGAAAATAGTTTTATTCATGCATTCAAAAACTGCTGATTGGATCGTGACCCCTTTTTGCTTTATCACCCTTATTTATGATTTTGTTTTTAATCATCGGCATCATCATTCTCTGGGACATAAAAAGTAAATAAATGCCTGCATTAAACCCTGATCGATTATACGGGCATTTCCGTATACAGCTAATGCACTCAACAACAATTAATTGTATAACCACATTATGCTCCCTTTTACAGCCCACTGGGCCAAAACATTGTGTCCTTTTAACCTAGATTTATACGCAGGCGATGTGCAGGCTCTGCTCCTCTCTTCCCTGACAGACGTACACAGCACATTCTGAAGGAGGGGATCTCTTTAGAAAACACATGAATGATTTATGAATAACATCAATTGGTTAACTAATTTTGACAATCATGTGCTAATTTCCTCCTGGAAAGACTTAGATGAATTCCTATTGCATGCAGAGGTCATTAAGAATCATCTGCTGAACCTCACTGTCAAACTCTGAAGGCTGTATAAAACAAGCTTTGTCAGCTAATCTCACGACTGGTGCGATGGTGCCTGTTTCTCTGGCTCGTGGGAGGAATTGACTGTGTGGCGGGCTGGCTGAGGACCAGCGCCTCCCTCTCACCAGGCTGTGTCAGTGTGCGGAGCTCTGGGTGCACGCTGAGGCCTCCTGTCTGTCTGCCTGGCTGACCTACACTGGCATCGACCATATGCATCCTTCTTCACACCTTCTGTCACTGTCACAGTGCACATCATGGATGGTGGCCGCCCCAGTCTGAGTCTCGGCCTCTATATGATTCTGCCTCCCTCAGTAGGGCTGGTGCCGTCCTGCCTAAGGGTTTTTCGCTTGTGACCAAGCAGTGTGATTATGTATTTTCTTACCGGACAGTGTATTGAACTAGTATGTTCATAAATATTTTGGAACCGATTACGTGTCTCATATTTTCGTAATTTTAGAAAAACATGAGAAACGTATGAATGGCTTTTAAATAAGTA
>CAAKHB010007459.1:102193-133667 GCA_901007665.1 Aeoliscus strigatus | reverse complement strand
AAGGGTTTTTTGGGCAGTTTTTCCTCACCCTGACTGAGGGTTTAGGACAGAGGGTGTAGCAATGTGCGGACTGTAAAGTCCATCGAGACAATTGTAAATTGTGATGTTGGGCTATACAAATAAATTGAATTGAATTGAATTGAATTTTCTTACCGGACAGTGTATTGAACTAGTATGTCCATAAATATTTTGGAACCGATTACGTGTCTCATATTTTCGTAATTTTAGAAAAACATGAGAAACGTATGAATGGCTTTTAAATAAGTAAACTGTTGTCTAAAGACCTGTATGTCTTCCATGAAAATCTAAATGATATGAGAAATTGAAAGGATTGCCCTAAATTTGAAAAGGAAGTAGACATTTTGATGGATTTTTTGGACTTGGAAGTGCTGGTTTGATTTGACTGTCGGTGTATTGACATCCTCTGGCTGTCCCACCTGGCCATGCACCAGTGGATTTCACACCACGGCCCAGTGAAGCAGCAAAACCCCTGGTAGCCTGGTTACTGCAGAATGTGGCGATTTCAACAATAATTAAGTCATAAATCTTCCTGAGACCATGTGAAAAATTCTGCACCCCCCATCCCCACCGCTAAACCGTCTGAGTAATGTGGTTTCACCTCCACAATCAGCCAGTTCCCCTGATAAGAAACCAATTCAGTCACTCTGCTTCTCAATCGCATTACCAGCAGACACCACAGATCACCTTGAGTTCATGAAATACCAAAACAAAATATGCCCAGCAACACTGAACACTGTAAGGCCCTCAAACAGGTCTAATTCATCTGTTGTTGCTGTGGGTCTTGCTCAGAATATAAAATCATAGTTTGCATTTATATAGGAGGTCATCACTCTTCTATTATTTCAAACTGATCATCCAGCAGCGCTACAGAGTAAATGATTCTGTCCTTCTGTTTTACAGCAACAGTCTGTGGAGGTGAAGGTCATTAGGTGCTGACATGGTTATTTCCCTCTAATTGTGTATTGTTTTTGCACATAATACTGCCTACACTAGCATACAAATTTAAAACAAAATGTAAGATACTCAACTACACTACACACTTTTCACAGCTTTAATGAACTACTGATTACTAATTCCTTATTCCTTATGCACAGGCTCACAGTTTCTACATTATTTTTGAAAAAAAGCGCATCCACAAAACATTTATTTAACAATGAAGGTCATGTTTCGATTGACCGCCAATGCGAGAAATTGTTTTCTTTGTATCATTGCAGATTTTCTACACTACGCAAAGATAGTTACATCACACACTATACTTTCGTATATGTATGAAAGGCATGTACTTCTTATTTTACAGAATTAGTCACTCGCTTGTAAAACAGGTTCAGCACCTCATCTCCTTCTGTGTGACATTACAGGGTGTAATTAAGCATCACAGCCTTTATCCGTGAGTGCCTGTTGCCAACCACCTACTGAGTGGGAGGACACGCCCTGTGGGCACCAGAGAGAGGTGGGCTGTTTGGTTGGATATGGAGAAGGAGAGGCGTTGTCACACCTTTCCTTCAGTCTCTGCTGAGGATCCCAGCCTGAGACACACTTTTCGGTCAATCGGGTTCAATTTTCTGATTTGCTGCTTTCAAACAGTACAGCCTCTGGTCCGATGCAAGCAAAGGGACTGATTAAAACCAAAAATGATTCATTGTTGGTCTACGTTTTGTTTTTTGCATATCATGCTCTCAGTCTGGATGTAAGAGGGAGGTGCAAACTTGCCTGAAGTAATTAGGGGTGACATGATGTTTATGTAACCTCCAAGCCTCACAAACCAGATGCAATTATAGGCTCCTGGTCCCTGTGACCCCGGCCCTGGAGCAGAGTACTGCGGTACAGCGATTCCCTTCTCCCAGGAGTGAGCCTGGTTTGAGGGGTGATGGGGGAACGTAGGGGGTGGGTGGGAGCAAGCAAGAGTTGAGTTCTTTTCACAGCTCCTTGTGACAGGAGCGCTCGCTGCCTAATCCAAAGTGATGGGCACTTCAGTGGAGAGGGCGCAGAGCCCCCCAATTTCCGCTAGTACCCCTCGGCAGGGGAAGCAGAGAAGCCAAGGGTTGGGCTGGCAGACTTATTGTGGTCCAGTGAGAAAGAGTGGGGCAGGGGCCTCATTACAACGCTTAACTGCACTCATAGGCCCTCATTAACCCACCACACCAGTGACTTAAATCAAAACAGACAATAAAAAAGAGGTTGCCATTTGAATAAAGACCTCCATTTTACTGAGACTTTGAGTTTCGGCATTAAAACCAAGTACTTTGTGGAGCTTTTTACACAAACAGACTTCCGTAAACACTGAAGTTTGCTTCAATGGGTCTTTTAAGTGGAACATTAAGGAATTCTGGGGGAAAGTAATGAGAGTGAGAGTGTGTAGTTAAATAAATCCAACATGTCCGCTGTAATAAACACACTATAATAGAATGCTCGTGGTAGTTTAGTCATAGAGGGCGTCTCCAGGGCAGAATGATGAGAGATGACATGCGCATACATATGCTGCCAATGGGATGCAAAGCCAGTGCAAAGATAAAGCTCAGCCTGTATCCCCCGGCTCATCAGGGCGGGCAAGCTAAACTTGGCACGCCAAATGATGCATTTCATGGGAAAAAAAATTAAAAGATGCTGAGGTATATTTCTGGAAGATGCTATGGTTCAAAAAGTTACTTCCATGAAACCTGTTTGCCATTAGGTCTTGGATCACACCGGAACACCGGCCTCCCGCTAATCAATGAGGTCGTTGTTTAAAAGGTACAAACATGTGCATACAGTCTGTCAGTCAGTCTGCTGCCCTCTCCAAATTATGAATATACTGATTTTTTTAACATAACACCAAAACCCAGTGGGTGGATGAGCAAAGAGCTGTAATCACTGAACAGTAGATGAAGATGAGACACAGCAGCTCGCCTGCTCTCAGGCCAATGGTGATGAGGTCACACTGTTACGATCAGCAGGCCATCACATTCTCTCTGTCACATCATCAACAGCACTCTCCGTCCCAGTGTGGAGCCCTTCATCTGCATGCATCATATACAGGCGGGGAAAGAAACGGACTGACTGGAGGGCAACGCAATGTACATTATGTGCTTATAGTGGAGTGAGTGTGATGAAGAGGACATAAGCTGCACTGTGATCGACAAAACAGGAGAGGAGAGGAGAGGAGAGGAGAGGAGAGGGGACCACATGGGGAATATTAAGTACAGAAAAAGACAGATGGGCCCACTTACCAGCCTGGTTAGTGGTGATGTTGACCGAGGCGTACTGAGGGGAGTAGGGACTCTGATCTGACACTCCGTTGACAGCCTGCACCTCAAACGTGTACTGTGTGTGGGCTAACAGGTCACTAATGTAGACCCGAGACTCTGTCAGTCCCAGCTGACGGGGTACAAACTGAACGTTGTCCCCGCAGCGGGTGCAGCCCCCCCGACCGCCGCCGCAGCTCTTGCAGATGATGTTGTAGACGACATCCTCGCGGCCCCCTGAATCCCGAGGAGACATCCACTCCAGCATCACAGAGGTTTCATTCACACTGGAGATAACGTTCTGAGGAGCTGAAGGAACCGCTGAAAAACACAGGAGAGATTCAACGTTCAAATTGAAATGAACTTGGTGAAATTATTGTGTGGAAAAAGACGAAATCCAAAATGGCTTTTTTAGACATGAGAGAGTCAGATTACCATCATCTGCACTATTACTTAAACTGAACACCAAGTAGCAATTTACCAAAGACATTTTTGGGAAAAGATGGAAAAAGTTGAAGAGAAGAAATTTGGAAAGTCCGACCACCGTCCACAATCGACCACATCAGCTGCTGCCATCTTAAAATGCCTCTGTGGCCATTCTCTTCTCGTTTCATTTCATCAAACCTGCCCCATCAGGCACAGGTATGACTTAGGTTGGATGGAAATGTGTCTGAACAGGAGGGGGGCCAGACCCACCAGCGAGAAAAAATAATCAGCCCGCAGATTGGTCTGGCTTCCCGGTTTCAGGTAGAGAACAAAGAGACGCAAACCACGCCATGAAAAACACTCTACTTAGAACGTCAAGCTCAGAAATGCTCAAATTTTGTTTTACATGCTGTTGTGTCTGTTTCGTGTCCACGATAGTGAGGAATCATTTCAAACTTGAACAACCCCCCAACCCGAGGTGAGAAGCTATAGTCTATTCCAAGGTCAGAGCTGACAGTCCTCCAAGCTGGCAGTGCCTCTTCCCTCAGGATGCCCATTTACACTATCTGATTTTCCATACTACTGTGTCAAGTGTTTTCTTTACGTCTGCTCTCAGCGATTTTCCCATGAAGCATCACACAGACTCGCCACGGTGGAGAAACCCCTATTGTTCCTCTTATTCTTCGAGGCGAGGCATCACAGGGTGAAAACTTTCCACATGTTGCTACATGTTGACTGACAGGCCACACAAACACACAATGAGAGCTGTTTATCTTTAACAGCCATGTGCATCTAATTATGGAGGGCATACCCACCAGGACTAATGAGACAAACACCACCACTCCTCCCACAACATCCACAATCTGAATCGATCAAGTCGTATTTACCCTCCTCTTAATTTGCAGTAATTAACACATCTCCTGCTCTGGAAGGAAGCCCATTGAAGTTCCCTTCGTTGTGCGTCTCTTACATAGACACATAACTCCTCCTTGGCAGCTCCTTCCTGGGGAGGGAGGACAACTAATATCCCCCCTATTAGCCGGTGGGTCATTCTGATAGGACCGTTCCCCTGCTTTAATCAGGTCGGGTCCTGCTGCGCCCGATACGTGTGACGTGACGCTGCTGCTTTCTCATTCACAACAGCTGCTCGACTCCCAGAGCCAGGCTTATGCAAATCTCCTTTGTTGGAGACCATCACATCTTTTCCCTCCTTGCTCCCTTTCAACAGGCTGAGAGAGAGTGGGGAAAAAGCACCAACAGAATGTTGAAAGGGTCTTTTTTTTTCCCCCCTCCCTCACTCACCCGTGTTTTGTTTTAGTCTGACCACACTCTCATTCTCTGGATTTCTCACATACACCCAAACCCTTTCCCGTCCTCTCCAAATCTCTGTTCTTGTTTAGCTCATTCTACGTTTCTTTCCCTCACATTCTGCCCCCTCCTCCTCTGTTCAATTTAGCTTTAGTCTGTCTTACCGTCTCTCCCTCTCTCCTTCAACCTTGGTGTCAGCTTCAAATTCAAATTCAAATTCAAACAGCTTCATTGGCATGACAAGAGAGAGTCTCGCCCCGGCTCATTCTCCGTGCCTGCCCCTTCACAAAGCAGTGCGTCCTGGCCCTGTAACCTCTGCTCAGGCTTGGAGTACGGGCTGTGTGATGTTGAGGACAGGCAGCCGAGCGTTGTGTGTGTCGGGTCAGCTCTTTGGACGGCCACACTATGACGGTGTCAGCGTGGCATTGGTGTGAGGGATGGCTCTGACAGGGTCTCTCTGTATGGAGTTACACAGACTACCACTGTCCTTTGAACCTTGGTGGGTGTGAAGAATGTAGCCGCCATGTTTGACACCAAAGACCGTGAGCACTAATACATTGTGTGCGCCGGGTGATATACACTATATACATACTTGTGCAAGGCATCTGCAGGGGATCGGAGTCGGTGCGATAGTATCCGTTGCGGCAAACGCAGTTAATGGCGCCTTCACTGGTGGTGCGGCTGTTGATGGGGCACTGTATACACGGCTCGTCCCCTTGAGTCGACTTGAAGAAGCCAGATGGGCAAGCTGAAAGACAGAAACAGGATGGAACATGTACAGAACATTAAAGGACATTTACATGAATTACATGTTTCATTTTTTTTTCTTTTAAGCAGAGTAAAGGTTCTTCCTCTTCCTTTTTCTTTTTTTTTTTACAGCCAATGAATAACAGATGACATATCAATCAGTGTTAACTGTCAAATAAACAAAAGTCAAATGCTTTATTCTGTAATTTTGCATTCAAATTTTCAATCTGAATTTCAATTTTTGAGAATGACTGACATTCTTTCAACTGTCAAGTGATTTACTTTAGAGTCATTTTGTTTACAGACACGATATCAGCATGTGATGGACCAAAATAAAAAGAAAAAAACCCAAAAGAGTTCAGGCTAACATGTGATTGAGTACGGAAACACCAGCGATGCCTTGCATGTGACGACGTTCTCAGCAGATATAGCAATATGCTCTATGTTTGCCCTGAATTATTCAACACGCTCTAGTTGCTCAAGATATCTCCAAAGTGCCCTGCTTTCTCTCAACAGCCCTTATAAAGGTCTCTAAAGCCACCTGGGATGGAGGCTACATTCACAGAGACGACGGTGAACACACACACACACGCCAGATACGGACATTAAAGTCGGTATCTGTGCATCCTGAGTGTGGGTGAATCACAGACTTTACATGGGGGGGTGTTTTTATAAGCTGCCATAAGCATCAGTCATGATGATAAACTAACCTTACTGAGTGTAAAATCCCTTTATCCTCTCCTGAGTTACATTCTGCCTTCACTGCTGAAAAATAACCCTTTTTTAAGTGTTCCCACCTGCAGCATATTAAAGGCGTTTTTTTTTTTTTAGGTCGAAACAGCCGTCGTATTGCCTGAGGTAATCCAGCTCCCACTTGACCCGCCGATTACAGTGGAAGTACAGAGAGGTGTTGAGGCAGAGCTATTGGAAGTACAGTGACATGAAAAAACCACACTGTATACAGTATATAAAACAAAAAAACCCTGGTTGAGTTTTTAGTTGCAGACAAAGCTGAAGTTTTATCTCTAATGAGCAAAATAAACAACATAAGGCAGCTTGTACTGTTTGTGCCTTGTATCACTCCACCACAAAGCTGCTTTTGACATGCGCAGCTATTTCTTGTGATTCGTTAAAAACAATTTGCTACAGTGGGATAATGGGAATTGCCCTTTCCCTTTCATATTTCCTATATTTTCAGCTACGCATTTGATTACGTGGCTTTCTCCGGTCGTGAAGTAATAAAATACAGCAATTACTTTGGTTTGTAGCTGTGCTGGCAATTAGTGCTCAGCTGAGGCATCTGGAATATATGGAACCTGTGCAGCTGCATCTCCCAGGGAAAAGGAGGTGAAATCATGATGCAAATTTAGTCTGGATCCGATGTTTACATTAGACAGACACATGTGATACTCAACAGGCCACGACTCAGGAAACAGGAAAAACTAATGAATAAAAAAAAAAACAGACTAACGAGAATGAACTGGCCGAGTGTCGAAGGCTGAGATTGGCCACGATAAAAACTGATAAAACGGATAAAGTTTTGCATAAAGGAGAAAGCTGTTTTGTCAAGCACCTTTGAGTTCACCGTAAGAAAAAGGAGAGCTCAATGTCAGTTCAATGAACATGTGCTGTCTATTGACACAACAGAACAGTAGTAATGGTGTATTTTGGTTATCACCAACAGCAGAAGGAGCTATTCCATAATGAAGCAATCTTGAAGAGCTCATTACTGCGTATTAGCTTTGACGTGTTTTTCTTGGTCCATGATTGATGGGGGGTTCTGGGTACCCGGTGAAACATGAGGCATGAGCATTCACACTGCCAGTCAACAGAGTCTCCGAAAGAGGCCCGGGCAACGGCTACGTGGGGAATTGGGATCAAACCCCGGTGGCATGGTTAAGGTCTATGGAGGAGCAGCACCAAAGGAAGCTGCTAAAAGAGGTGCTGATGGGGGAGGGAGAGAGGAGAATGGTACAGATGGCAACAAAGAGACCAGAGGAAAGAGGTGGGGTGTGCCTTTGTTTGGGACTTTTGGAGCTACGGACTTTACTTGCCCACGATGAATATATTCACCGCAGCAGCACGCAGACTGCTCAGAACAATGCTGAACAGTGACTTTAAAACTTGCATGGTGAGGAAAATGAAAGAATGTAATTGATAAGCCCTTTTAAAGCTCCATGACGCCTCGCTGCCACTGTGGTTTCATTGAAATACTCAGTGTTGTAGTTGTTCTATGGCACACAGAAGAGAAACGATTGATTGATCCCGCCAACATCTACAGATAGCTTCTGTCTACTGGAATTGTTTAAGTTCCTGAAGTTCCTTTACTGTATTCAGTCTGTCAGTTGTAGATTAACTCAATGGCTAATAGAATAGTTTAGTATAGTTTTAGTTTTAGAATAGTTTTCAGTCATATCTTTCCAACCAAGCACAAAAGTTGCCCTGAGAGGAAATTGGTTGTTTCTTTTGTACATTTGTACATTTTTTTTCACATAAAATACCGCATGTATGATACAATTAATGTCTAAAATAAGATATTAAGTGCTACATTAACCAAGACACGCTATTTTGAACGATGTTTCTTATAATCCATGTTGTTTTAATATCTTTTCTAAAAAACATGTTAGAAAGTTGTGTTGGTTTGTGGCAGGTCATGAATTATGTGCTTGGCACGAATATAAAATACAGAGAAGTAAACAGAACTGACAGCCACTTCTTTAGTAATCAGATTCTTTTTGCCTTCAAGACCAGACATGCTGATCTGGTGTCTCAGACAGATCGTCCATGACAAAAGTATTTATGAACACCATCACATTCGGTTCCAGAGGACAGCTATGTGCTGGTATGCCTTTTTGTTCTACCACAGTTATTATTTAGGGGAAGACATTTGGGGAATTTCCACTTTGTACCCAGATGACAGAGTGTAAGAGTTGCCTGGTGTCAGATGTAGAGGCGCGGAGACGTTGAGAGCCGTGATTAAAAAACAGATCAGAGCTTTAATTCCCGACCTCCCAGCCTGCCCAGATTGCTGCTGTTGAGCTGTTTGATCATCCTGGCAGTGATGCTCCACATGCCGCAGCAAAAAAGCTGTTTTGTAGGATGCTTTCTGTAACTTCTGAAAACCTTCCGGCAAGAGTAGTTAATTAATGTAAAAATATTTATTGACAACAGCTCTTCCTGTTGTTCTTACTTCCTATGTCCTGTATATAGATATATAAATGTTATTAATATCATTAAGCAAAGTTTCATCATATCACTATGAGTGTGGTAATAGGACAAACAACAAAACATGCTAACAAGTCAAGAACAAAAGCCACACGGAAAATCTTTAAGGGAATTTATAAACATTTCAGGCTCAATTTAGATGTAGCTGTGTCAAAAGGTCCAGATCACCTCAAATTGGTTCCAGAAACAGTGTAGGCTTGTGTGCACTGGGGTCAGTTTTGTTTTCCATGATGTTTGATCACAGGATTATTGATTGGTTTTAATCTCATATTCCTTCTCTCTACGCCGTCTGAATAATATCGCCGCACAAACTGTGTCTGCGCACGTTTATAGATGTACTATATAAAAACAGCACAGTGAGATCGGTGAGCGGTGCACAGCAGAGGAGCCAGTCAGATCACACAGCAGGTCATTTGCTGGTAGTTTCACAGGGTTCCTTGATATAACGAGTCAGAGAAATTTATAGCACATTGAATTATACTTGATCTACATCTATAAAAGATGTGAAACCCTCCAGAAATTTAAAAGACTATACAAGAGGAAGATGAGAAGTGATTATATGAAGATTGTTGCTGCCGTTCCTGTATGTGTGGCTAACGTAACAGCTGTTTGGAGATTGGAGATGTTGTTTTAACTGTAGAGTTAGTGTGTGTGTGTGTGGGTGTGTGTTTTAACTGAGTTTAGCTCTGTCTCTGTTCCCTTCCAGTATTTGGCAGTCTCGTCATTTCATTTTAATTTTTTTTCTTTTAATATTAAGAAAATCGGACTGAGGCACACTGAAAGGTAGTTCCACGTCTGGGCCCCATGCGAGTTGAATCTGTGTGACCGTTATATAGAGAGGTTAAACAAAGACTGGCTATTTGACATTTTCATCATGGCCTTCTGCGATCACAGCCAGACGCTCAACTGGCTGATACCAGGTAATCCAGCCTACTGAGGGAAATGGGGGTAAAAAAATCCAGTCTTTCCTTCACCATCGCCCATCTACAACCCCAAACAGAGAGGCTCTTTGTTGCAGCAATCTGGGCCACCACAGGAACAACAGCACACCCTTTCAGCCCCCCCTCTTCCTAATTTCAACAGTTCAGGATCAAGTCCACCTTCCCAGAAAACAGCGTCTTTATGTCATGAACACACCATTTATACGAGACAAGGGAGACAAAGACTGGTAAGGTGTATGTGTGTGTATGTGTGGTCAGGGTGTGAAAGAGAAAAGACTGGCGGGGGGAGGGTGTGAGTGGGGGGAATCAGAGGTGCTACATTTTGTGAACGCAGCAGGAAAAAGTGCTGAAAGCAGTGCAAATGACCAGCGTCGGAGGGATTGTGTGTATGTGTGGATGCTCCCTGTATTCTATTGTGACGACAGCGGCCGGCACATGCAGAGCGCAACTTTGGGCCTCTGTTTGTTTTGGTGAGGTCATACTGCTTGTGACAATCACTGCAGGACAAGCCCTGAGCTGCAGAACGTTTCTCCACCAAAGGTTCTGAGCTGGTCTTCTCAAAGTGTCATCTTGTAAGACGGCTTTAGATTTACCAAAGCGGAGCGGCCACAAGTTGTGTTTTTGTCCTCAGAATGGTTGACAAACTTGTTTGTCACCCGTCTGCCTCAGGACTTTTGCAGGGAACACTAGCTATCACTGTTTGCAACACAGAGTCTGTGCAATTTAATTAGGAACACAGTCCTCCTTGCAGTCTAATTCAATCATGCTTGTGAGAAAGCCATTAGACAACTGGTGTTTGCCACACACACACACACACACACACACACACGCACACACACACACACACACACACACACACACACACACACACACTCAAATGAGATATTCATTTCTCCCTCTAGGTTTCCATGTCTGGTGCAATTAACAGGTCTGGGACTTAGTGTGGCTCCTCCCACAGTCAGCCATGACACTGTCAGTGTGCGAGAGTGGCCAAATGAAGGCGTAAATTGAGTTACACCAAAAGCAAAGGTGACATAAGGTCAACTGAACGTTTTCTTCTTTTCATCAAGAGGTTGGACATCCATAACTATCCGTCAGCTGTGAGTGCTCACGGACACAAAAGGATGCAAGAATCTACATGGGACCAACAAATAAATGAGTATCACCTGTAACTGTGAGCAACATCTAATTTCAAAAAGAGATTAAAACAAACTATAAAACATGTCTAAGATTATGTCTGAGGATATAGATAATGAACAGCTCACTTGAATGTATCTACAACTGTGTATTTCTTGTGTACCAATACCTGATTGTTGTGTTTGTGTAAATGTCTCTTTATCTATGGAATCTGAATCTTAAGGTTTAGTTAAGGTTCAACTGGGTAGAAAAATAATTTTTGTGTAAATTACGGTTCTTATTTCATGTTTGGGCCCCTGTTGATAAGCTACAGACAGCTTCTGGGGAGTCCCATTTTACAAAAGTTGTCTCGACAGGCCGTTGGTAAGAAGGCCAACGGTGCTCCAGCTCTTCATTTTCTGGTCAACGACACGCCAGCCCGCAGCTGTAAATAAACAAACTGAACTGAATTATTGCTGACCGTCATGTCTAAAACGCAAACAATTATGCAAAGACCTGTGCAATTGTGTGAACGTGAATCCTTTTTGTATTTTAAATGACAGGTGAGTCATGTCATGCAAGGACAGGGAGACATGGCTGGAGACTTTTTCCTCTGACCCGCAGCATTTTTCTCTAAGCTGCATCTTCTGTGCAGTTGTCACAGAGCTCCCATCCCCAATCCCCCTCCAGCAGGCTCCTCTGAGACAGATTAGAAGCCAAAGTGAGCAGCAGATTAACTGGAAATTTGGGACACCTGGGAAATGAGCTCGGAGGGTGCTGAGGGCTGAAGCTCAGAGTGTCCATGCGCGCGCTCACACACACACACACACACACACACACACACACACACACACACACACACACACACGGGAGCTCATTTATTTGGATTTTCTTCATATATATATATATATTTATATATATACACACACACACACACACACATCAACACATAAATAAGCTCAGGGCATGGAGAGGAAAGCTAATAAACTGCATCTCAGCACTCGCCCAGAGGATCATTTCCGCTCATAGTGACAGGGGCTTAAACTCATATAACATGTGAGGGTCCCCATCAGGTTCAGAAGGACTGAGTAGAGGAGTGCGGGTGGAGGAGCGTTCAGATTATCAGTGGGAGCTAAAAATATTACTTCATGGAAATATAAGTCATGCAACAACAGGTGTAAATGAATTCCCCACGAACTGACCTTATTTGTTGTTATCACTATGGTTCATAAATAACAGGAGGCATACGCATCATTTTCCATCACACTTCATGTCTATATGTGATTATATTAATGGGAAGGACTGTGGCTCATTTACAGAAAGTGGTGCTCACATAAATACATACAAATATGCTGAGTTGCACTTAACAATGTTTTGATTCTGGATTAATAATGATCATACTGAAAACTCATATGGCCAATTTGGGAGGAAGCCAGAGTACCTGGAGAAAATCCACACATATACGGGGAGAGCATGCAAACTCCACACCAAAAGATCCTCAGGAATCGAACCACGGACCTTCTCCCTATGAGGCGACATTGCTTACCACAGCTCCAGATTTGTGTTATTGTATTTAAGCATCCCTTGCACTACAATTTCCTTCAGATTCAATCTAAATCTAGTTTCTTAGTTTCTAGTTATCCTACCTTGTGACTGTTACATTTACACACCTTCAGGATGCTCAGCCTCTCTGGAGATGTGTCCATGTGGAAAACAACTGTCTCTAGATTCAAACAAGTCATGCAGTGTGTCCTCTATAACACCACAGGTCTTAAATACTAGAAAGGAATAAAAACAACTTAAACTATCTCCACCACAGTATTCTGTATTCTGTCTGATAAGTACCATCTGTTAATGGGAGAGAAAATTGAGATGAAAGCAAGAGAGTATCACTGGAGCCATTGAAGCGACACTGTAACAACATCTGGATCTCACTGCAGATTTTTTCTCTTACTTTTGGGTCTGGGAGAGAAGAAGCACAAACAAAAATTACAGGCATGTGAGCCAACACGCACGCACGCACACATGCACACATGCACACACGCACACACGCACACACACACACACGCACACACACACACGCATGAGGTATAAGAATATGAACAAGACCAGGCGGGTTGTGTTGAACACAGTGGAAAGGGTCATTTCATGCAGGCAGATCATTTGACAGCTTGCTCTCCAGAGGATATACGGTGTCCAATCAGGTTGGTGGTGGAGCTCTTGAGTACACTGGGCTGCAGATGGCTGGGGTGTGGCAGGAGGCATACTGCTCTGTCAGCATCAATCTCCATTTAAGATGCCTCGTCACCCTCCAGGATCCATGCTACAGCGACATTGTATTCAATTATTTGTAATGACAGATCATTACCAGGGCAGGGAAAAATGTCACTTAATGTAGATAATGGCACATAATTTATAATTTGTGATTAAATAAAAGTTGATCTGCTGTAATCTGGACAGCAAATGACCTTCTGTGTTCAGAACAGTTAATTTATTCAGTAAAATTCTGTGGCTGTATGCACAGAGCTGCAAGCAGATGAATGAACGTGTCATTTGGTGGTTACAAAAACAGCCTAATTCAAATTAATTCCGCTTAATAATGGAATGAATTGAGTCTCCTAATACATGAGGAGCTGTTTTAAAATGTTCAATCCACTAACTGTGTTAGTGGATTGAACAGCAGTGCAACATCAGTATGAGATGTAATCAATTGTTTCCTTTTTACTAAATTCGACTTCATGAAACTCCCCTCTTCCTCTGTTGCTGCATTAATCTGTATTTGTCTCAAATAAGCAGCTCTTGAGATAAACGCAGCAGAAAAAGATTCAAAAGAAAACTCCATTGTCTTATAATTGAGCTTACTGAATATTGCAAATGTGTCGGGGTGATCGAATTCAAGTCGACAAGTTGACTGTGTGTGTTTTGTGAATGGAAACATCAAGTGGAAAACAGACAGAAGATGATTATTTTAGATGAATAGAGTTCAGCACAGAGAGAGAAAAACACACTGGGAAGGAAAGAAAACGGTCCAAATCTCATATTACTGTTAAATTTAGCTCAGTTATGTTGAGCAGAAATCGAGTGAAGATAACTTATGATGAATTTTCCTTTTGCACTGGGATTGCAGCCACTGTGGCAGAGCTTAGTAGGAGTCTGACACAAAATAAAAGTAATAAAACGATACACGGCCATAGACGGTCGATCAAGAGAACTGTTTAGCTCAGCTTATTTGAAGATTTTATTAATATGAATTCAATGTAAGAGAGACAGGAAAAGTGCAAGAAGGTTTGGTTGCATAAACAAAACTCAAGCATGAGTCCTTATAATGTAGACTGCTACTTTATACGACACTCAAGTACAGCAGGATACTTTATAACGTAGCATGGCCCTTTATAACACTGCATGGTACTTTATAATGCAGTGAGACATGACAGTCACACACAGTATGCAGTGGAGAGGAGAATACTGATAAACACTCACCAATATAGTACCTTGTAAATGTAATCTATTTCAGATTTAAATTCAAATAGGGCTTTCCCAGAAAACATGAGTCTAAAAGTCTAAATGCTGCTGTCTAAATGTGTAAAAGGAAAAAGAACTAAAGAACAGAAAACAATTTCGGCTAAACAGTAACTGGGGGCCTTTGGCTAAAAAACAGCTTGGGAAGACAGCAGCTGATGAAAAGACACACAAAAAAGAAAAGGTCGTATCTAAACTAAATGTACTGAGTGGTAGTGGAATATGTTTCAATATATATATGTTTTCTAGATGGATAGATAGATAGATAGTGGTCTAATCTAAAATAAAAATCTTGTAACTTGATGCGCCTGATGACTTTGCATGTGGCCTTTGCCTGGTTTCTGTGTTACTCTCAGACTCCATAGGATCGTTTGTGAGACTGAGACTTTTTACTCCTGATTCCTCCTAAGGGGGGTGTAGCAGAACCAGGTCAGAGTCTGTATAAAAAGATCATGCATTTCACACCAGACAGAAGAAAAGCCTAGTGTGGGCCAATGAATTTGCTGCTGGGTATGGTTAACCCGCATACAACAAGCTCCAAACCCATACTACCCCCATTTCTTCCAAAGTTCTACCAGACAGTCTGACCTTATTACCCCACTTCCTGACACCTACAGACAAGCACGAGCAAGTGATTCTAGTCCTAGCATGTCCACTCTCCTCAAATGTTTATTGTAGGCTGTAATAATCAACGTTTCAGGTGCGGTAGGAGCGGAGTGACATCTAAAATATGCAGGATAGGCATCCCTCGAGGACCGGATTGGACACCCCTATGTGATCGAAACATTGATATTTTTACCTATAATACACATGTGAGGCGCTATTACATTGTGGACTTTACCTTCTTTTTAAAAAAACATGCAACCCAAACATTGAGACAGTGTAGCATCACTGTCATGTTACCCCACACATCAGTTACTATGCTTGTAGTGCTACAGTACTGTTGATAGTGGGAAAAATATAAGAAAATATTTTTCTTCTACAAAGTCACGGAAGCTACTATCAGAAAAGACCAGTGATGTGTGATGGAGAATGTGCCTGTTTATTTGACTTATGTTAGTCACATGTGTTTGTCCCAGATGTAGTGATTCTGAGGATCTCTTCTAAAAAAAAAAAAAAAAAAATCAAAGTTATTAACCAGTTCATGTATGCTGTGTTGTAAAGACTAATGTTTTAGAAATCATAAGGAAATTATCATTTGGGTATGAGGATGTGTTACTCCCCGTACTCCATCTGTATACAATCTCTACTACAAAGACTTAAACATGCCTTTTGATGGTGTATGTGCAGAGGTGTGCTCTCCGACAGTATATACTCTCTTCCACACAGACTGATGAGTCTGAACTCTTTATGAGTTTTGACTGATCCTGTCAGAGCCTTTCAAACCCCCAAATGTGCCCTTTTCTCAAGGACAGCTAGTTGCTAGGGCAACAGGAGCGATTGCTATGTAAGGCAGCTTCTCTGCTCTGTTCCGCAGGCTGCACCCGGAGCTCACAGCCGTGGTCACAACCTAAGACTGCTGATGACAGAGTGAATGGAGGTAGAGGATAGAAGGTGGAAAAGGCAGAGGGAGGAGAAAATCAATGACCTCAATGACCAACTGAGGACATACACCAGGTATCCTTACTTGTCTTGGTCGAGTTAAGACACAACACGGCATGAATTACGTGCTGAGATTAATGAATAGAATTGCCGGGATTTATAACATTTTATAATGCTGATTTCAAGCAGGCTGAGCCACTGACATCACTGCTGTTGTTATCCAGGCCGGTACGGGGGTTATCGGTCTTTGTGCCTGGTGGCAGATTGAGGAAATAGATGACAGAGGCAATAACTAGTCTGTATGTATTTGTCTTTCTCAGTGTGTGTAAAGGACTGGACAAAGAGCGAAACGAGAGAGGAACAAGGAGCGGGAGGGTGGAGGATGGAGAGGTGGTGGTGGGGGGCTTTTACAGAATCCAAACAAAGGCAGCAAACGTCAGCTCCCAGCTCACTCCCAGCTCAGTGACAGAGACTCCCTAAGGTGCAGTCTGGCTGATGGACAGGTGGCATAAAGGGGCTGTGTGTTGTCCAGTCACTAAAGAAAATGGGGGTGTCACAGGAAAACAGGGTATCAGAGATAGAAGGAATGGAGTGTGTGTGTGGGGGGGGGGGGTTGCAGGGAGCAGCTGGGGCTGAATTCTGTCACTGTCCCTGTGTTACTCTACAGACACACAAGAGATACACACCTCCAACGGACCATAGAATCATAATCATCAGCCAGTGCTGGACGATATCAAGTCGTATCATGTTCTTCGCCTGGAGGTTATACAGTATCTCTAAGACGAGTATCTATGAGATTATAGGAGATTTTCAGACCACAAATCTTTAATGAGGCAGTGAGGAGTGTGGATAAGTCATATTATTCATCTGATCTATCAGGGACAAAAAAACAACAGCTAGTAATGTGCCAATTTGCTTGCATGCATGAAGCCAAGAACACTTGTTTGTGTTTGAACTGCACATACATGCCCTTTAACAATCACTTCACTTGAATGAATTAAACAAAACGGCAACTTACCACTTTATGCCCTACAACTTCTTATCATGTCATGTTCTATCAAAGCTCAGGAAGTGCTAAGCATCCTTTTATGAAATTAATCGTTCCATTGCTATATTCTCAGATTTTCTCAGGTGTGCCTGTCAAAAGCATAATAAACTAATGAAAATGCAAGCCATGACATACGATTTAACCTGATATAAACACACACACACACACACATACAAACACACGCATATATAATGATGGTCTCCCTGCACCATTCCACCTGTGCCTCTCAATGCTAGTTTTGTTGGGAGGAGGTTCATTTGATGGTGTTAATGGCTTCGATCTAGAGTTGAATACATAAATAGTCCAATCAAGGCCAGCGAGTGAGGTGTTGAACCCAGCGAATTACACAAAGTGAATAGATCGACTAATTATCCTTTAAATATGTCATTGATTCACCGAAAACAAGGGACACCAGAGCTATTCATCTGCCTACTCTGCATCGTCTCCCCCTCTATGACTAAATCCTTAACGCTGATAAAATAGGAGCTCGGCTGGCTGGTCTTTGCTTCCATTTGTCCTAATCAATGGAGGCTGTTCAGACCAGACCCAGGGGGTCGGTGAAATTAAGTACCCAGCTCACACAGACGGAGAGACTGGGCCAATGCTGGGACAGGGGGTTGAGGGGGAGAATGGGCAAGCCCTGTGTTCCCTTGGCAACCCTGCTGGTGCTGAGTTTGCTTCAGTACGTATAATCTACCTCTTCTACTCTTTAAGGAGGCATGTGCCAAACTGATTGCTCTCAAAGAATACTAATGCATTACTTTGAAACTAAAAGCAAAACATACTGTACTGACATAACAGCATTGATAGATTGCTAATCTGGATAATACCAGGGTAAACATATCAGTGCAGCTTTGGGTGCATCGCACGCATTCCTCAGCATCAACATCCTACTATTCCGACTATTGATTTCCAGCAGCAGGAATATAAATGAATGTATTTATGAGCTTGATCTGTAATCAATAATAGAAGACAACTGTTGAGGCTGGAGGATGAATGTGTACAGATGTAGTGACATATTGGATATCTTGATATTGAAGGACAATACAGACTCTGTTTTTTTTTTGTTTTGAGTGTGTGTGTGTGTGTGTGTGTGTGTGTGTGTGTGTGTGTGTGTGTGTTGTTATGTACTTCGGTTCCTCTTCCTGCAGGTTTTACCGTGGTGTTGTAAAGTTCTTCCAAAGTGAAAGCTTTACGAATTACAGTAAACTGACTTGACAGTTTAAATTGCTTGTTTTGTCACACTAATTTAGGCTAATAGCTTGGTGGTTTGGCCGCGGTTTATTCAAAGCTAGTGTTCCATTCACTAGACAGTGGCTCTTCATTTGATTGCTGGCTCACTTCTTAGGTAGATGGCTGATTTATATTGGTACATAGATCTTAGGGGTATTTTGTTAGGCCTGCAGGTCATCTTCTGTTAGAAAGGAATAGTTGTCTGATGACAAATATATAACAGAGACTGCACAGCCTCCAGTTAGACAAAGTCTGGCACATTCCGATACCGCATATTTGACATTTTCACACAGGCAGACGCACATTATATTTGATGTTAATGATGAGGTGCTGAAAATGTCACTGTAAAAATATAATGGTAGAATGGGTGCTACCTCGGGGGGACGGCCACTGTTTACTTCACCGTTAACTGACAGTCATGTAACTGTTCGTCATGCGATTGCTATGTCTGCAGTGAATCAGTGATCTACAATAAAAGCAGGAACCGTATGGCAATAATTGTTGCCAAAGGTAAGAGAAGTTGTTCAAGAAGTTCAAGCATGTTGAAATAGACCAAGTCCTGAAAAAAGGAGATTGCAGCAGATTAGTCTTGCACTCCTGGAGGCAGCAGGATTACTGCAGAGAGGCTAATGGGGGGTGTCATGTCAGTTGCTCTTATGGTTGATATCCCAATCCATAGCAGACCTGCCATTTGCAAAGAAGCTTTGACACGTTTAAACGTGGCAGACATGCACGATTGATGTAGTTTCCAGGAAAGCTTCTAAAAGTCATTTTTACCTCCGCCAAGGAGGTTATGTTTTTGCCAGCGTTTATCTGTCTGTCTGTCTGTTACCAAATAACTCAGTCATGAACAGATTTTAGGGAAATTGTCATGCTGATCAAAGGACAAGGGAGAGTTGATTAAATATTAGAGAGTTGCTGGTAGAGTTCATGAACCATCTGGGTCTAGGGAATCTTTGGAAGGATTCATATTCAGTGTGAAATGAGTTAACCCAAACGTTGGGGGTTTGAGCCCACTGTTTTACTATTGTAATAAAAACGAAAATCAAGAACAAAAAAAGACAAAAAAGTAGATGATGATCAATGAATATAATGAATGTTAAATTCATATTGGGTGGAAATCACAATATGGGTGGAAATGAGCTGCTTGGTGGAGGTCTGTGCTCTCTGAGTGCTTTCTTGTTTTTACAATGAAAGTGCTGAAAAGTGTTTTATCACATCTGATAAATTGAGAGAAAAGAGGAGAATGCAGATTGATATTGTTTTTTTGATGAGGAAGTTGGAAGGCCATCCATCCATCCATCCATCATCCTTCAATTTGGGGAACTCGCCCAACTGCTCTAACTAAAAACACAAGGGTTGATTGAATCCAAATCGGAATCTTTTCTCAGACTGAATCAACAGATTCCAATAAGGGTATCAAACTTCTGACATCTGATTAAAAATGCATGATGAAGGAAATCTGCTCCATCCCCCCACATCAGTTCCCTGTCGGTGGATTTCATATGCTGGCGTTTCATTAACATGTTCATGCCATTTATTATTCAGTG
This sequence comes from Aeoliscus strigatus, assembly GCA_901007665.1. NCBI lineage: Eukaryota > Metazoa > Chordata > Actinopteri > Syngnathiformes > Centriscidae > Aeoliscus > Aeoliscus strigatus. The sequence continues at coordinate 113,770 of CAAKHB010007459.1, read as the reverse complement.
CCAAGTATTACAGGAGAGACACAGCAAGTACAGGCAGATGAGTTCTCTGCAATTACGCTCTGGCTGCTATGTGTTTATAGAGAAAAGGCCAATGACGAATGTTTTCAGCAGGGCAACACCACGGGCCTCCTGAGAGGTGAAAGACCTTCTTATCAGTGCACTAACAGGTTCTGGCTCGACAAGCTCAATTAGCTGGAGCTTAGCGCAGTCAAAGATGGGACCACAATCTCAAACCCAATGCCCGTATCAACAGAACCGGGGAGATGACAGACACGCCGCACTCACAAAGGCATGATTGTGGTGCTCCCCACAAAGCCTGTGAATGGTTACTGAGGGAAAAAGGGTTTTTTTTGATGTGGGTGATAGGAATCCCCCAGCTGGATTACAATACCAGTGGAGAAAGTCTTTTTTTTCTAAATTGAGGATATAGTGTATCTAATACATTCTATCAATAAATGCAACACATCTATACCAACTCAGCTGTATTATTTAGGATCGCAAAAAAGATAAAGGCTATAATGGTATGTCCCCTAAAGGTTTGACACTGACAGTATTCCTCAGCTAACTTGAATGCCACATGGCATCCTGTTGACGCCCATCCCTGTCTATGCCGACAGATAGCAAAGCGTGCTACAGCCACAATTTCAATCACAGACACTCTCTCAGTAATGGGAAGCCTGCCTGCTGGCATGGCGTGCACACAGATGGAATCTAAGACATCTTCTGCCAAGATCTCTTTGGCACTTTTCCCCACTGCCACACTTTAATAGTATTGAGGTACAACACTGTGAATGATTGGTATTTAGTCACGCTACACGCAGGCCTGAATGATTACGGTATTATCACAAGTCTGCATCGTGTTGGGATCAGACGTTTCCTGTTGGCCTTGAGAGAATACACACAGTCAATGTTGTGATAAAAAATTAATTGGTAAACTGAAGCGTATGCATGTTTTCGGTTTATTGGATGGAAGATAGTGTATATGTGTAGTATATGCTCCTGAGAGGCTGTCATAAATTCATAATAGGCACTTGCCCTATGCAACATAACTACGGTATGTTGGGTCTACATCTGCTCAAAACGTGTGCGTCTCCTTCGTTCTACAGTTTTGAGACAAAGAGCGGGCAAAAAAAAACTGTACTTGACTGCAAGCAATCTCTTGAAATAGGTCATTATGGTGGAGGCATGCTGTGAATGCACCGTGTCCCCAAATCAATACGTGAAATGCTAAATTTAGTAAGAAGGTCGCAAGGAGGAGTTATCAAGGCTGCACAAGGAATGTACATCAGCGCATCGACTCTGAGTTCAGCCGGCTTATTTTAGATGCGTATGGTTCCAAAATGTCTTCTCTAGTGAGGGTTACTCTCTGTGGAGACGACAGTAAGATATCCCTTGTGATGGCTGAAAATGTCAGATTTGGCTCAGTGTCAATGTCATACAGATTCTTCAAGGTGCTACATTGAGACAGTGTAATCACAGCTCTGCAGTGAGTGGTGCAATATTAAAAGGTAGACGTATTTGCCGGCAGTCATATCTATTTGTACTTGACTATCACAATAAATGAGGGCATTATATATACTTTTTTTCTTTAAAATCATATAAACAATCCCACTGCAAGACAAGAACAATCGACCAAACGTTATATTGCTAACTATACCTGAAATAAGACTCAAGACTCAAACAAAATATCAAATTCAAAGCTGAATTAAGCTTGCCATTGACAACCCTCAGCCTATTTTACTGTGAAGGAAAGGATTCCTCCTGAACATCATGTACTGTATCAGGGCAGAATGTAGCTCTATCCCATAATGATCTCAGACTTTCTCTCCTTTCTCTCTTGCTTCTGTCTCATTTCAACTGCATGTCTCCCTCTGAGCTGACGTACTCTGTTTTTCTACTTAAACCAGATCCGCTGCATCGCCATGATTTGCACTATGGAAAAAAAAAAATTGAATAAGTGAAGAGAAGAATGAAAACAATCTGATTAATAAGTGTGACTGATGTATTCCAGGCAGTTGTTTAAGCCTGTTACTTCCATGACAAGAGCTGCCTGTACTGAGGAGGGGGGGCAGCTCAGCCCTAGTGAGTCTTGAGACAGGGCCATGCAGAGTTGGTTGGCTGGTCGGAAGAAATACATCCCCCACATGAAAAGCTGCTACTCTCGCCCCATCTACCAACACTAAAACAATCTGAAGACCAGATAGATGAGTCAGACACTGCATCAATGACCTGTGAGGCAAAAACAGTACCACTGGAGGGCCAGTTGTTTTTATTTATTCTTTATTTTAGTCTGGTGAACTCTGGTTCCATAACTAGTATTCAAAGGCATATTTCAGACTTCAAACCAGCAAAGGATAAAGTAGAGGTTTGCAGACAGATATCTCCTTCTTGTAGGAGAGAAGGAAATGCTGACGCCCATTGCATCAGCCAGGGTGTAAAACTGAGTCACAGGTCTACATTTCTCAATGACAGAATGGATCTGGGCTCTGCGGTGACCACATTCTCGTGATGGATGTTGGGTGGAAGGCTGCATGTCTCTCAGTGACTCAGTAGGCTAAGTTCACCTGTGACTTCAACTAAGGCTCACGTTGGAAATCAAATTCCAGCCTTGTGTACTTTGTATTTCTACCTTTTTCCAGTCAATACTTCCACTTTGTATCTGGATAGAAGTAAAGAAGCAGGAAGCATACATGCATCTTTCTATTCTTACAATTCTTGGATTAAGTTATATGATGTCAGTCACTCTGCTTAAACTCGAGCTATGAGGTACACAGGAAAGGGCTGTTATTTTTTTCGCACAAGGCAAAACAACATTTCATTAAGTTTTTGTTTAGGGTCTCACCTCCTCCTCAAAAAAAAGCAGTATAAACAGAGATTCCCTGCAGGCTTTACAGTTTAAACTGTGGGAAAATGCATTAATCACAACACAAAGACTTGAGGTGGAGAGGAAAAAAAGGGAATAAGAGGGGGAGCATGGTGGGATTATTCTCACCCATAAAACACGGTAAATGCTGCAATGCACTGGTAGGAATATTCAAACCGACCAGATAAGGATTAGCCTGGCATATTGTGCTACACTTTTCATCTCCCACAGTGTGCTTTAGAAAAAAACAGTAAAAAAACAGTATCCTTTAGATGAACCTAGCTCTTTACAAGATTTAAAGAATGTGACGAGCGTGTCGAACTGTAGCTTGTAGCAGGAAGTCCACCAGAGAGTGGAACAGCTCATTATATTGAGTAATTTATTTGCTTAGGAGCTGCCCAGGGAAAAGTGAAAAGTTTTAACATCCAGAAAATTCTATAAGTAGTCCATTTACAAAGTCAAGCTGTCCCCCGCAGCTACGGCAAATCATCCCCCTCAACCACACTCCGACAATTAAACCAGGTCACTGGAGCCACGATTGTTTTCCTACCCAGTACCAAGTACGCTCATCCTGCACCGGTACTGTCTTTCCTGAATCCTCGGACAAACAAATACAAGTAGGGTGCGAGAAGTAGGGTTACTGCAGATATTTTGACAGCGGAAGCCTGAATGGGTCACATTACAGTTTTGTTAGATACGATTAAATATAGCACTTCAATAATATACAACTAGCTATTCAGTAATAGATAAAAAAAACAATTTATATGAGTGGTTTGTCTGAAAGATACAAATTAATCCACTAAAGTTGACTTGATTTTGTATGATGTATTTTGAGAAGAGATCTGGAAATCAAATCATCTGCAAAACATACATTTGCACTTTTGGCTCTCTCCATTAAGACGCTATATTGTTTGCCTACTACTGCTGCAAGTATGTATGTATGCATCTTTCTGCCTCTGCCTAGTCTTATCTGGCAAAAGATTATGGAAGTTGGCGTTCCTTGTTTGGGACTGATGTTACTTATCTGTCTGGAAATGTACAATTGTTAAGGCCAATATCCATCCACACAAGCATCTTAGCATGAGGCTGTCACAAATTAGACAGGACAGACAATGTGGATGTTGTCATCATTGTCAAAACGTGTGTTTCTGTCTGTCCAAGACATCAGCAAACTTTCTGGAGACCTGGAAAGAGTTTTCTAAAAGTCAACCTTAAATCCATACTGTAACAAATAGGGCGACTTAAAAAAAAGAAAAAGTAATAAGTAAGTGAACAATATCATGACTTTATATACATATTAAAAAAAAAGTATTACAGTTGATTGCACGTTGACACAAGTATGAATCCATGTCACAGCATGAAGGATAATGCAGGTATGAGACTGGATGCCAGTGTGAAACAGAATAACAGACACTAACCTTTACGCCTTATGACGAAAGTGTTAACTTTGTCTGAGCAACTGGAGCCGCAAAACACACGTCACATCCGACTAATGTATGGAACCGCTTGGAAAAGCTTTGTCTCCAGTCTTAAGCTATAATGTAGGTCATTGGCGTATGGCTGTGGACAACACAATTTCCTCTCAAAGTTCAAATACATCATTGAAAAACAAGGTCGCTGATACACAAGAGGGTTTCCTGTCTTAAACTGAAAGAACAACTGTTACTCATCTTTTATCCAGACAGATGCTTGATCCATCAGTCTACCCGAGCTTAGAGCGCAACTTGAATCCTTCAACAGGACACGAGTCGAGGACATCCGAGAGAGCACATGGGGATGTTTTGATAAAGCCCGGCCTTGTTGATGATGATAAAAAAGAGGCACACATTGAACTAAACAGCTCCCATTTCCTCAACCCCCAATATGGCTCGTCCGTGGCGAAGTTATCAAAAACAAAACTATGAGGCCTGTCCCCGGCCTGTCGCCAAGCATTGCTCATGTTCAAAAACACCCGTAAACTGGCGTTCTCATATCTATGGCCCCAAGTCAGACAGCGCTAGGTGTCCCAAGGCAAGAAGCAGAGGAGGTCTAGACAGTAGATATGATGAACAATGACGTGAAAAAAGACGTGCTCTCAGAATGTGAAATACTGAAGATGGTGTGGGATAACGAGGAGTGTGACGAAGGGGCTGAACTTTGCTCTGGCATGTGGAGCGGAACCTGACATGTGGAAAACATTTACAAGCTTAACAGGCCATGATCTTTGAGTTCAGGGAGATCTGCGGAGATGGCAGGTCACATTATCACATCAGCAAATGATGGATGGCTTGTGAGAATGAGGATGATAGAGCGGATGTGTGCACGTATTAAATATGCTCCCATGTCTACACAGGACTACATATGGTCTTACATATGTGTTTGTGATTTAATGCACTCGCATTCAATAGAAGCTTCCAGTACAGATCAAGTGTTTATTTTTTGTCTCTTGGACTCACTGTGCTCATGTCTTTCTAATTAAGTATAGATGTGTGCAGGGTGCAGAACGCACAGCAGCGGAAAGGAAGACTGTTGGATCGAAAAAAAGCAAAGAAAAAAGAACACCTGGCCATACTGAAATCTCATCACAGTGGGGAGGGGGGATAAAGGCCTCTGAGTGTTCTCTCTGTCCCTGGGGACAGGATGACATGTCTTACAGCCAACTGGCTTCCCTCCTGCTGCTGCAACGTCCTACACTGTACACACACAAACTCGAACCCACTGTGATAGTTTAAGAAAAATGTGGTGTCATTTTATAGAAACACTGGCTCAGACAGTTATTTGTATTCATGACAAAAACTCCTCACAGCAGCCGAGACAATCAGAGGAAAAGTGAATTAGTGATTAGTGAATTAGTGATGAGGAGAGATCTGCTGGTACAGTGTTCACTTACTAATAGTTGGACACATCTTTCTTGATCCAGCCGCTAATTGGGAGGTTGTGAGTTAGAAAACAACATTATTTGCTATGATATGAATGAAAGGTATAATTGAATAAATAGGCATCTTTTTAAAGACACAGGTCTATGAATTAATACAGCATTGTTTTCATCACTGTGTGTGTGTGTGTGTGTGTGTTTGTGTGTGTGTGCTTAAATGTACTAAACTGACAGATTTATCTTTTCATGACCAGTGTTATTTAATGTTATTTATTTTTGGCTCGACATACACACGCTATCTGAAATTATCTCTGTTGTCGACAGGGAAAGTGATGATGATTTGCATAACGATGAGAAGCCGATAGCTGAGTGTTTTGAACACTACTGCTCTCCAAGTCTAAGTTTAGCCAATCCTTTTTCCAAACAGGACGTCAGAAATCGAGCTCACTTGCCCCAGTTTGCGCAAATATAAATATATATATATATCTGTCTTTTTACAACGCTGAAGCTAAATAAATATTGCACCACTGCACTGTAAGCTTATGTACAGAGCAGCACTGCAGTACTGGGAGACTGAGGTGTACCAGATCTAGCAGAGCACAGGGATAGTATTGATCTGTCTTATTTCTGCTGATACTGACCAATACAAACAAATAAATGATGCCCAGATAAATTCCATACAGACGGCCTGTTTAATGGAGGGTGTCCTTTGGAGACATGACATTTGGTCTTTCCTCTGTGTTACTGCATCGGGATGCAAACCTCCCTCATCTTTATTTGCACAATGCAACAAAAGCCCTGGAGGGTTTCTTGTTTGTTTTGTCATGTACAAGCGCAAAGGACCGCCGTTCAGTCATCAGCGCGGCTGTTCCCCACGTGCACTGTTAGTCAATTAGAGCTGCCACGACAGGCGGCAGCACCCAGGGAAATAAACGGAGCGGCGTTGATTTGTCTAGGATATGCTTATTTCCACCCTTAAAGCCTCTCCTGGCGAAGAGGCTGCAATAATTGGGATTCTGACAGTGGGTTAGGGACGATCATTTCTTGCCTGTGCAATCATGTCTACCCAATCATCTACCCAGCACCTACCTTTGCACTCAATCCCCTAAACACTCTTTATCTACACATTTGGCGGTAGAAGTGAAGCCTTCCTCCTCCTCCTCCTAATTGCTCTGGGTGGGACTGTAGGAACGTTCATCCCCCACCCCTGATGCTTGCTGTGGGACCCGTCACGCGTGTTGAGTTTAATTCAGTGTGTTTATTACAGGGTATATCTGAAGCCTGTGAGTGTGCAAAGGGTGATATTTCTTTAAACCAATGTAATGTGTTGGAATCATTGCTGAGATTAGATGAGCAGAAAATTATATTACAGAACTGTGTGTGTTGAGCTCAGAAAACCTCGCTGACTTTTCACAACATGCTTTTTAACAGCTGTGGAATGTCGTGTTGATGACAATATAAACAATAAGGAGGAGGAACAGCTCAGGGCTTACAGACATGAACATAATGTATTGCTGTTTGCATTGCTGCGACAGATCAGTCTCCACTGTTTCTCCATCGCCCCATAACATGAGCCACGCTCCTACTATTGGAACCCTTAAACTCACAAGAGCATGGGGGTCAGATTACTCGAAAAAAAAAAAAAAACCCACATGGGCATTGTTAAATAAGTTTGCAATTCCAGCCATGAACATGGCTCTTATTGCACCCAGCGAAGCAGAAGGTTTTTTCATTTGGGAAGAACACTGAGGGCAAACAGAACCCCATGTGTCTGGGTAGTGTACCATCCCCGTCAAGGCTCTAAAGGGAAATAAGAGCTCTCTTTCCAGGGCCATCTCCTGAAAGGCACTTCACTTCATAGTAAGGAAACCTAATCTTACTTGTAAGACAATCACAGACAAAAGGCCTCAGCAATTTGATGTAAGCGCCCTCTTTACTATCAATATTTTGACAGATTGCATGACAGCATCATTATTTACCAGGAATGGTGCCAAGGATTTAATTGTTGCATGCATAATTACATGTTAGTTGTAGTGATGTTGGAACAAAGCAGTGGTTTGGTTATTAATATTACAGTACAAATAGCCTCTTTCATCTTGTATGCTGTCTCTGCGGCTCCATAATCCGACTATGAAACAGGATATCTGACAAACCCTGCGAGGGCACCTCGCACAAATCAATTCATTACGCCATAATATTGGCAGGCGAAGGCGCATCTTTCCTAGATCAATTCATTATCAGACGTCTGGCAGTTGAAAGGCGGTAACTGACCACAGTTTCAGGCATGAAGATCAGCTTACAGTCAAAGGAAGATGACGAGAGTTCACACCCGGTGATGGCAGCATTCCATCAGAAAGGCCCTCTGAACAATTATATATTATATATTTCTTATATATTCTGTGTTTGGAAAATGTTTACGCTCCTGTAGTTTGTCCTGAGGCACATATCCATTGTACAGAAGCATAAAATCCACCCCAGTGTAGGCTGGTTTGCTTCGTTCCAATTCAGATACCGTCATTCTCTGACTTATTAAATCAATCAAGTGATCAGGGTAGAGAGGCTATGCATCCTTAATCAGATCATAAATTCATCTACTCAGTATGTTATAGTTGACACTGCATGTGTAGTCAGTCACACAATGTCTTTGTAGTAATAGTAGAGAAGGAAGAAATCTACTCAGGGTAAAACCAAGTTACACACAACTGCATAGGACAAATCAAATGTTTGGAACTTGGAATTTGTAGAGAAAAGGTCAACGTTGTTGAGTAAGTGTGTGTGTGTGTGTGTGTGTGTGTGTGTGTGTGTGTGTGTGTGTCAGCAGTGGCAGTGAGCATTGCGGTGCTTGAATCCATCAGTTTGACTTTCACCGCTGCAGAAGAGGACGCGCGCTGGGAATGTTGGGTTGAACAAAACCTGTCAACCCGTCAGTTCTAAAAGGGAGGACAACTGGGAATAAAAGGTGAAATCAAACATATTCCTGAGCATACGTTGCAGAAAAAAACGCCTTGTGCTGCAAGAATATGAAATAGATCAAAATGTGTTCCCCATTGAGTGGACAGAAATAACGTCTATAATCCTGTTTAAAGCAGAAACGCCATGACTGAAGGCCCCCCTGAGAGAGTCCCGTCAACCACATGCAGTGAATAACTTTTAGGTCAAACAACATGCAGATTTGTGTAATTATGCAGATGATGATTCAAATTCGCTGCAGTGGAGTCACTACCCTCATGGCGCTTTTCCACTACACAGTTCCAGCTCGCCTCGGCTCTGTTTGGTTCCATTCACGCGCTTTTCAATCACAATTCTGTACCTTTTTTTATGTGGGAGCTGAAATCACAGCTCTGGCTGCCGAAACTGTCGTGACAGAGTTTTAAATGTGACACGAACATCTGGTCAATGTGGAACATGGAGTACATGGTAAAGTGGCAAGAGAAGAGAGACAGAGAGAGAGAGAAGAGAAATAGAGCGAGAGAACAGAGATGGAGCAGGACACGATCGCCAACATGGACTCTGCTCTGCGCTGCGGTCTTGCCACCCAGCTCTGGTCAGCTCTTATAAAGAACGTTCTAACCAGCCAAAAAACACATGTCTGTACTTTTAGTACGGTAGACTCCTGTGTCTTGGGACGGCCCTCTCTCTGTAGTGACCAATGAGAGACTGGCACTCTGCAACGTCAGATTAAGAACCAGCTCAGCTCACTCGGAACCTCGACAGAGGGGGAACCAAAAAAAGTACCGGGTGCCAGGTTCTATTGGCAGTGGAAATGCAAAAAATCGTATGTGCCCTCCCTTGCACACTGGACGATGTAATTACAGGCCCATTTAAAAGTCACTGCGATCTACAGTGCAGGTGGGTGGTTGTGCTGGATCAGCACGGCTCCAGTCTGCAGGCGACACGCAGTCCTGCTGTTTCCAGTGATCAGGATCTCGAGGCGCAGTGACCAAACACCACCTGCCACGGTGGGGATACGGTATGATGCAGGGAAACGCTGGGTACATAGATGTTTTGAAAAGCAAAATCAATTTCCCTGCAGAGGCTTCCGACTGATCCAAAATTGCAGGCAATTTTGAAAAAATATCCTCTTTGTCTACATGCATGGAGGTGGCTGTTCTCTGACAAAAGATAAGCTCCAAGACTTGATGCCTTCATAATTGCTGTTCATATTTCTGTGTGAATAATGTCTAAATTTGTAAAAAAAAAAAAAAAAAAGCCTGTACACATCTGACAAGATTATACTGAAAGTTGATTTCATGTGGAAAAAACAGATTTATAATCAGGTTTATGGGATTTGTTCTGTTATTTAGACTTACAACTAAAGATATTTTCAATGACTGAACATTCTTAACTGATCATTAACCTCTTCCAAAAACATTGTTTGAAACTTAAATGTAAAGGAGTGCCGAATTTTGATTGATGGATAAATTAAGCTAAAAAAACAGAATCAGAAACTGTGCACAATACCCTGTCATATTTCTTCACACATCTGTATCTTATACAAGCATTAAATAGGATCAAATGGATCCATGGGTGTGTAAAATAAACGTGACACAAATGTGGTCTTTAATAATCAGATCACTGGTACGATGACACATCAGATTGACTAATTAGTCTTCACACATTTGATTAAAACAATAAAACAAAACTTACCTCGACAGACAGTCCCATTTTCCACAGCCTCGTTCCCAGCCTTGCACATGCAGCGGCCAATGGGTACCATCCACTCTCCATCCCCGTTGCAGTACAGCTTAATGGGCACGTCTACCTCCTCTGCATTGGGGATGCAAACACCACGTGCTGCCACCAGAGAGGTGCTCTCCGCCCCTGACAATGTCTCCTGGAACAACGCCCCGTTTGTAATGATGCGAGCGCACTTTCGGTAGAAGACGCGAACGGCAATGAGTGACATGCAGCCGCCATAGTCCTGGAAAGCCAGATAGAAGCCGTTCCTCGACACGGGGCCGAAGCTCCGAACCTCAGTGTTGATCTTCATCACTCTACCCCCGAGATCCACCTGGGAGAAGCTTTCGTCTGCTGCGATGGTGTCGACTTTTATCCAGGGATTCTCCATCCAAGCCGGTGAGCTTCTAGTGGCTGTATCCGCATCAGATTCGTAATAATAGAGGTTAAACGTCTCTTTACAAGAGCCGGGCACATTGGGGATGCTACTGCAGTCCCTCACTGAGAATTTCATCTCCACGTGAATCCGCTGTGCACCTCGACGCCGGATGTACTTTGTCCGTACCCAGTTGTTCTGATTGTTGTCGAAAACGTTGCAGACCTGGTAGGTCCGGATGGTGTTCATGTGTTCATCATATCCGCTCACCTCCTCCCACTGTTGGACAAGGACAAACACAAACAGAGATACAGGTGAGTATTTTGACAAGGAGCTTAGTGCCAAAAAAAAAAGGAGGAATTGAGGCACATAGTTAACGTATTCATTCAATTAGGCGCAGTTCAACTGTAACACAGTAAACTGTCTCTGTGTTTCCTATTAATATGAAGCCCCTGCTGTTGCTTATTTGGAGCACTAATATGTGCGTTCCCACACACACTTTATGACACATTGATTACTGTCAGTAATGAGCTAAAGGCAACATTTTGATTAATTTGATTACATGGTGCAAAGAAACACAGCATCCCAAATAACCTGGATTCATTCGATTAATCCAAAGAAACAAATGAGAACCAGCTCCTCTAACATGCCCTCCTGATCCCGGAGGAAATCCTGCTACATTAACGAGGCTGGTCACAAATGGTGCTTTCATTCTTACTCATGCAGCCAAGCAAATCATTTTCAGAATAGTTAAAGTCAAACCGTTGAATGAAGTTAGAATAAAACAGCAGTAAGTGTTTCCAGGAC
>CAAKHB010007459.1:74277-93656 GCA_901007665.1 Aeoliscus strigatus | reverse complement strand
ACTGGAGCTGAAAGATACGGAACACAAACACACACACAAAAAAACCATACTGAAACTATAGTCATATATATATATATATATATTTTCAAAATACCAAAAAACGTAAAATGTGTTTTTGGCTGTTTCACTAAGCTGAGAGTTACTGAAAGTTAGTGTTTTACTCCTGGACTGATTGCAGTCCCATCCATGTTTAAAGAGGCACAACACCTTGAAAGTGTGTAACTTACACTGTTGTCACTGGTTCCTGACACGGGGTAGACGGTCCAGCCGAGCTCTGCTGTGGCTGTGGTGGAGTCCATGAGTGTCTCTGTGGAAAGAAGGAGAGACAGCGGTCAGAGTCTGCTGACAGAAGCATCACATAGCGAGGATTGTAGAGAAGGTGTCTGTCTGTGTGTGAGTGTCAGAACTAGCTACGTGAGTTTCACCTCTGTCATTAGTCCATCAATGGTTTGAGAGCATGTTGTGATCGACGCGTACGGTATCAGTCGCAGATGCCTGACAACGGCCCATGTCATCCTCTTCTTCACTCTCTTTTGACTTTTTATCATTTATGGAACTGAGAATGAACTTATAAGTAAGGGAAATGTGTCAAGTATATCCCCCTTTTCTTTCTCAAGTCATTAAATCTTCAAAACTGACATCAAAGATGTGTTTATTTGTGTTTTTCCCCCCCGAGGCGACGCCCCGCTAGTTTCTGAAGATCTGACGTCTTTCACTGAGACCCACACTGAGACATTTCACTCCCTGACAGATGGACCACTCCATCATATGTTTGACTTTGTGGGCAAAACAACAAGCTGGAAGCACAAATCTCCACGGTGCAGAGGAGAGGCTGCCGTATTCACCGTGGATTAGCTAGTGAAAATGAACACCTCCAGTAATTGGGGTCAAAGAGAACGTGCATCCTGTCTGTCATGAGGTCGTCTGTAGAACACATTCCAGCAGCTTGACCCAGCTGTCCGTCATGCGCTTCTTGGATCGTTCATACCGCCTCCTTCTGTCCCCTCAGCACCCATGGCCTCATGGCCTCTGCTGGACCCCTGACCCCCACCCAGCTCCGTGTTTGTAACAGAGGGCCCGTCTAATGAATTTCTCCTGCTGATTACACCTGTTCCACTGTTGCACTCCGGCGCTGGACAGCATCAGATCAAGATGGCCTTCATCAGGTCTGAGGCGTCAGCTGCCACTGGGAAATGCCTCAGAGGGATTTGGAACCCCTTTGACAAGCTACCTAGCTTAACATAAGTCACTGATAGGAAGTATGTATTTTGCAAGCTGCACAGCTGGAGCTCTTCATGAATTCTGACTAACATCAGGAAGGAATGCTAAATTAGAGTAGATGCTAATATAGAAATACTGCTAATAAAACTACGTGACATGTTTTTTGGTGAAATATGACTGATAAGTTCGCACCCTGTTGGCAAATTTGAGGCTACATCTCAGCGTTGCCTGAGGATTTTGTTTAATGCTTACTGTATACTTAAATCTATTTCTGATACTTGCAGTTGTTTTACAACCCTCGCTTTCCACTGATTTATTTTCCAGTGAAAGCCACAGCTTTTAATTAACAGGCTCCACACGCATTGGTTTATTTTCGGGCCTTCTGCTGACTTTCCACATCTCACCAATATTCTCACAACACAGGACAAGAATTAACATCCTATTCGGTTATCACAAAGCCCAAATCGTATAATTAGGCTGATGAGGCTGCAATCGAGCAGCTATTGATAACCTTGTGTGTGTCTGAGCCGAGCAGCCTACACGGGTGTAAGGAGGTGAAATGGTAATTATCCCCCATAATGATAACGATAATTAGTGGAGGAGTAGTGAGAATAATGAACCCCTCTGGGGTGGTTTCGGGAGGGTTGTGGGGGAATGTTAACACACACTGGATGACACCCTACCTTATCCCCAATGCAATTTTTTCTCTTTTTTCATGTCACCCACTTTGTTTTTTATCTGCATTCTCCTCCTCATTCTCGTGCCGACAACTCTCAGACAGCCATCATGTTTACCCCTCCCTGAAATGCTTCGTTTGTGACGCAGTATCAGCGGCCCACATGCAGAAATACTGATCACCTCTCTTTCTCCTGCTGCCTGCGCTTCGGTCCTGGCAGCCACACAAATTCATTACTGTCGTAGCTGAGCAACATGTCTCCCTGATGCCATCCAGTGCCCCCATTTCAGGCCTGAACCCCCCAGCTGTGGCGAAGAATGGCTGCCCAGCAACATCCCTTGGACAGGCGGGAATACATTTTTGTGAGTGGTACTACAATAAAGTTTGAGTACAGTACAAACAGCCTAATGGCCACTGCAGTCATCCACGCAGTGGTACCTACTGGGAGTATAAAGAGGAGAGGTCACATTTTTGCCCTGGGTCGACTGAGAGATGAAATATTGCTGTGAAGACAATACAGACGAGTGTACATCACTGGAATACCAGAAGTCACCTTAAGGTTCCCAGCTGCTGCATCTGAGGAGAGTACTTGGTCGGCCGCATTGAGGCAAAAAGCTTTATGTCCTGTCTTAGTAACTTTCAAATGAGTTCCAAAGAGAAGAGACGGGCGCTCACCTCCTGAGTCCCACGTCTGGTTAGGTTAGGGGAACAACGGCACAGTTCCGTCAAACACAGTTTACTCAAAGTGGGGAACTTTCTGACATTTGCAGCCAGTTGAGTTTGGCGCTGTGGTTTTGTTCTGCTGGGAGAGGAGTTGGACCGTGAGCTGATCTTCACTGTATGACTGGTCACAATGAGTTTTCAATGACATATTAACGAAATGTTATAAATGCATAGGCATCGATTTCGGGGGATGGGGTGGTGGTGGTGGTGGTGGGGTTAACCCACCACTTTTTGTCAAAATCAATTTTGTACCCACCAGTATTTTTATTTATTCTTTTTTTTATTATTTCATTTTTTCATTGTTATTTCTGACACTACAAGGACGATAGTGGAGTCGGTGAAGTGATTAAGCTTTTCCAAGACACCGTTCCAGTGTCTTCCTCGCTGATAAAGTACATTCAGAGCTCTCCCACCAAATGACAAACTGCTGCCTCCTAATTTCCTAATTGCAGTGGTAAGTGTCTTTACATCTTTTGTGTGGCAGTGAAGTGATGCATCAAAGAGTTTTAACGATTTGAGCTCATGGGAAAATGGCCCCTAAACTGGTGGTCAGAAGCAGCCGCAATATGTCACTAACTTGTCAAACAACAATTTGTTTTTACTTGAATAGCATTCCAATACAAACACGAATGTACGTTCTAAAATATAAGTAAAAAAAATAATTGTATGTCTTTCATTTATTTTTATCACCATCATACCTTCAACCGTTGAGGGGGCTATGAATATGCAATGAAGACTGGGAATGGAAGTAAAGCCTTCTAGACTGAGAGTGCCTACTCCAACACTTCCTGAGACTAAGAGAGAGAGAGAGTGAGAGCTCTCTGCTGAGAGGCTGTCTGAAGTGACAGGCAGGAGGGGAGGGAGGCTCTGCTTCTTCAACAACACTTTTCTTTAAGAGGGGTCAACGCTGCATCTCAGCTTTCTAAAAAAGGCAACAGAATTTTCAATGAGGGATACAAAGAAAAGGTATTTTTGTTCCAAGAGGAATGAGGAAGAAAAACATTTAGCGCGTGCATACACACAAAGATGTGGCATCTCAGGTCTGTCGTGTGTGAAATTTATTCCCTCAATCACTCCACACACATCAATGTTTCAGCGTGATACAAACAGTCTGATACAACAATCACTCACAAACACTTTTATCTAAAACAATAAAACTGTAACATGCTTGACTACACAGGAATTATATTTGGCAGAGCGGTCCAATTAAGAAAATTTAAGCTTTCAGAACTATAACTCACAGGAAATAGAGAAAAATATACCATATAGTATCTACTATACTACATGCCATATAAGACTAATAGTCATAGCTCCATATTTTTTAGCTGAATGATGATACTCGAAAGATATTTTCATATTATAGAAATGTCACCACTGAACGATGGGGATGAACATGGATTTTACCATGTGCTACATATTTTCAATTGAGCTACAGTTTGCCCTCTGTCAGTTTAAACCTTCATAAATGGCTCAGGCCTCACATTGAGTTAGCACTGATCAAAACATGTGAATATGTAATACTAAGGAGTAATGAAGAAGCATCAAGAGGACCAAGACACCTTTGTTATAGGTTTGATGATGGTGTGAGTCAAAGTATTGTGTTGTTGTGTTAGTCACTGGACGTGGCGGATGTGGATGTGGGATCAGGGTGGTCAGTCAGTAATCACTGACAGTATAAGTCTTTTGGGCCCGGAAGCCTTTTCTTTTCCCATGATTAGTCCTTCAATGTAATAAAACATGCAACCTAACACACCTTTTCCCCAGGCTGGGAAATGACGAGTGCAGCCCTCCAAACAAGTACATGCAAGCTGGGTTAAGCTGGTGTGTAATTTAAAATGGCTGACATGAGCTTTTTCACTCTCAGCATGAAAAACTCAAATATAGCGTTGCAACCAATTGCATCACTGCTACATATAAATTATTTTGATGCGGCTCTTGAGTCCAGACTGCAAACAATCCAGCTCAAGTTCAGGACCTGGTTGAATTGGGCTATAGAGGAGGAAATTGACAGCACGAAGCAGCTTGCAGGCACAATGTCCTTTTTTTCCTGTTTTTTTGTAAATCATTCTCCCCAGCTGAGGTGAAACCTCTACTCTCTATGGAGCAAATTCCACATTCAGTTCAACATTGATATAACCCTCATACAGTGGCGTCCAGTGCCATGGTAATGTCAGCTCCTAGAGCTAAAACACAGATCAACGTTCCACTCATAAAAAGCCATGCTGTGTAAAGTTCAGTTTAACCAGTGCTGGAGGACGCATGTGCCTTTACTTACATTACACTGCACACCCTGGAGTCTGACAGCATATGTGAGGAGAGGTTGGTGTGCCGTACAGTTGCAGAGTAACATGAGCAAGCTGTTCTTTGTGCTAAAAACAAAACCCTACATAGTGGACCCAGCACAGAAATCTGGCCAGATTAAGGGGCAAAGGAATGATATGCCCCAGAGGGAGCAAGCCCAAGTGCAGAGGTATGATTCATAGCTTTAATGATAGACAGCGCTACTGTAAGGCCTGTTGGAAAGAAAAACAGTCCGTCCGTTTTAGAGAAAAGAAGTAGATGGAGCCACTGAATCAGAGAAACTGAGCTCAACTTGTCTGTCAGCACAAACTGGGCCCATTAAGGTACAGTGGAGCGCCCACCACTGTCACATAACAGCATATCCCTGTGTGTTGAATGGATTCTTAATCCCACATTTACAACGGAAGGAGGACTTTGTGGACCACGTGGCACAAGCCCAAAAACACAAGAAGCACCAACGACATGACAGGCAGGAATGGGGCCTTACGTGTCCAAAGCACCCCAGGGTGCCTTTGGTGAGACATCACTCCGTCAGGGAGATTTATGAAGGACTCTCATGTTTGGAGATGGGATGATGATGGAGGTTCGAGGGGAGCATTTACGTATGTAACGTCTACCTCATCAAGGCTGCATTGTGGTGTGTTTCTATGCAGTTGGTTTTGGCAAAGGACAATGAAATATAAAATATTGTAACCACATGGACAAATAAAACATGGAAAAATTACAGCGGTCTGAGAAAACTAACTGTTGACAGAATGATACAGCATGGCATCCCCCGGGGTCCTGAGCAGGATGTACGACAGTAATCCCTACACAGCCGAGCTGTGTTATCAGTCAGTGTAACTTCACTTGTCAGCAGAGTCGAGAGGCAGGAAACACAAAATACTGCTTAAAGTGACCGAAAAACTGTCAAGCAACTGCAACAGCCTTAATTTAAAATGTATAAAACCTTTATTTACATATGACGGGAGGCTGAGACAGATAAAAATGCCCCCAAATCCACTGTTCCATGGAACTGTTTATCTCACCTTATAAAATAATTCAGCATCTGATTTATTTGTTTCCAGTGCATGACGATGTGTTTTTGCTATTAGCCCCACCTGTAGGCAGATCATTAGTGTAGTCTCACCATTAAAGCGTAGTTAGTTCAGAGTGACACCGTATTTCATGGCAGGCGGACATCAATCCAAGCAATAAATTGAGTGGGAACCTGTGCAATCATACGCTGCGTGAAAGAAACCTGGCTAATAACACAGGCTGGAGGATTTATAAGCACACTTTCCATATTTCCTTCAAATCCCTGACAGCCCACTGAGGCCTGTTTAACAGATCAGGACGGTTAAAATCCTGCAGCGGAAAATTCTTTTTAAAAAAGGGTCCCACAAATTTTATTGGCAGCAGCTGAAGTGAGCATGTGAATGAAAAAAAGGAGGGGATCACACAAATGACATTCATCTATTCATCCAATCACTGTGTTTTTGCAATCAAATACTGCTGTGGAGGAAATACCTACAGCAGCGTTAGACAGCAATGTACACATGACTTTTCATCAATGTGACAGCTTTTCAGATCCCGACAGTAATTGATGAAAATAATCATCGCTGTGCTCCCACACCTTGCCTATGAGCCATTAGCAAAGAGTGGATGATGACAAATCTACACAGCTCATGAAGGAACATGATGAAATCATTAATGGTCATGTGTCTCTCTCTCTCTCTCATCCTCCATTTTACATGTTCTTTTCCTCCATCACGTTCTCTCCATGATCCAACAAGCCCTGCAGGAGCAGTTCAACTAGCATACACTTGGATTAGTCCAAACATGAAAACTAAAGCCATGTCCACGCCGGGCTCGTCCAACTGGACGCTGTAAGCTCAGAGGTTGTAAACACACTTTTTTTCAACCTGGTCTCAGGGTAAAAAAAAAACATTTGGAATATGCCGCCCTCGGCTCTGCATCTGAATGGCCACATACTTTCCGGATTTTTTTTCTGGTCACCTGTGTTTTTCTTTGTTCACTTCAAGCGGCAGCCACTGAAAGTGAGCGGAGTGCAGCAACTCCCACCATCATTTCCTGCTCACTTTTCAAAAATCACATTTTGGATGGTTGTATTTGCTCAGCTAACACGGAATTCCCACTCCGAGATTAGTTATTCAGTATTGTCTTTCAATGTCAACTTCAGGTGACAGTGACTGACAGGGTTTGGTGGGTTTGGGCACATTTGCTGGGCAGACAAGGAAGTGCCGTTCCACCGTCTCTTCTTCTCCGTTTTTGGTGAACTTCCGCCCACCTACAGCTCTGGAGTACGAACCTAGAGCTTGTCAAGTTTGCAATGGATCCATTTGGATGCAAATATTCTTAATACAGTGCCAAGGAAGAGTGAGTGCTGGGGCAAATAAATTCATTTGTCCTACATAAGGTTTTAAACTCTGTAAGCTTGGGAAAGTGTTTTTATTGACAGCTGTCAAACAATGCAATAATTTAGGCAGGTAACATCACAGGGTTTTCAGGCACCGAGAAATTGCCTGTAATTAATAAAGTAAAGAAATGATACATAGGGGTATTTGTGTGTGTGTGTGTGTGTGTGTGTGTGTGTGTGTGTGTGAGGGTTTGTGACCTTTTTGAGACAGCCTATCTTGTTTAGCTGATAAAAGGATTCCCCCTCTTTTTGATATACTCCATTCTGCAGCAGAATGTGTGCCAACTCAAGTCATTAAAGTCTGACAAACACGTCCCGTTTATGACCTATTCTACATCCTTTTAAAGAGGCTTTCATCCTTTCAAAGATCCTTTAAAAGCTGCTGTAAATTCCTGTGCAGAAGCCCTGGGTCCTTATCATCTCCCGTTTGGTGATACTGTTGAACCGTTGACCTTTTCAAGCTGCAGATTTTGGGCAGATCCGTGGTGACGATCTATCCTGTAATAAACCGTAACACTTGGTTGGTGTCATATTGAGTTTTGTATCAACCTCATCTAGATGCCGTTTGCAAAAAAGTTCAACCATCAATCAAATTTTTTTGACGTAAGGCGGCTTTGAGTCTACAAAACAACCAAAGGTCATAATCCACAATGGCGTCTCTTCAGATCTGTCACACATCTGTCAACAGAGAATTGTTTAAAATAAAATAAAGAAGAGAATGATGTTAGAGTCAAAGGCGGTTGACAATGAAATGCTCCGATTCAGGGGCGGTAGGTAGTAATGGGAGAATGTGATGTATTTTCCCTCCATGTAACAACTGATGAGCAAACACATCTTTGAAGGCTCATAGAAAATGACTTTCATTTCCAAATCAGTTGACCTCTGGTTGTCAGTATTTGACTCTCAGTGCAATGATGTGATGTCATATTGTTTGGTCAGTGACCAGTGGAACAGTACATCAGTGTTTCATTGGGATTAAAGACAAATACTACTCAGGCTCCATTCGGACTGTACTACAAACTAATGGCACACTCAGTATTTTGGACGCAGCCATGAATCTGAGAAACAAGGTAACTCAATAAGTGGAAATCCCTCAAAGAGGAACTCAAAAACCACTTGTAAATATTATAACTGGAGTTGTTCTCAACCACAAAACCCCTGAAATACACAGACATTGCTTTGTTTTGGGCCTACTTAATGTACTGTGGATTAAAGAAGCGTGTCACAGACGGTAACTGACAATCTTCACACAAACAGTTGTGAGCCCCGATAAGTTCTGGCAGTATTCTGCGACACACTGGATAGTCAGATGAAAAGACAATAAACAGTCTCAAAATGAGACAAAAAATCCACTTCCTCTTTGAGCATGAAACATTTATCTTGCCGGGTTAATTCATAGGCAGCCTGACTTGTAGTGTTGCTGCAGGTCCAGTTGCCTACAAATTAACCTGGCAAAATACCATCACCTGGATGACTGAGAACCCTCACAGACGTATAAAACATTGAGTTGTAGAAAAGCCATTTTAAGTATTAACCTGCTTGATTTGATTCACCAGACACACTAACAACAGCATCACCACCTTCATGCATCAAACAAGAGCTCATTTCAAGCAATTTTTTTTTTACTTAATGATAAATGTGAGTCATCTGGAGCTGTAAATGTTTCACACAATCTAAATAAATGAGTAGCCGCTCCTTGGAGCAAAACCATGTGTCTTTGTCTCAAGCTTAGTCCTGATTAAGTCATTAAGGATGCAAACAAGGATCCTCTGACATACTTGTGAAAAAGATTCTGTCTGAAATAATCCCCTTACAGGAAATCAATGTGTAAGTGAATTTACAGCAACTGCTCTAATGCAGGGACGCAATCAAACTTTAATCAAGCTTCAGTTTGCTGCTTCTGACTTGTAACCTGCGTTTTACCAATTTCATGGCACATTCATTCTGCCCACTTGGTATCTATCCAAGTTGTCGTACAGTAATAATACAGCTAAATATCACATCATATCCAGTCATTCAACGGTGGAAGGAAAAGAAGGTACTGTGTCCGGTGCAGCACTATCACTATCAGTGACAAACTCCACACATTTTGTTAATGTGTTTATAAATGATGTTGTGATTACTTGAGTGTCAATAACTTTATTCGAGTTTTTTTAGCAGTCAGGTGGTAAAAAACAACTTTTACTCACCAGTTTATTGGCAACACCTTTGCAAAATAAATTAAAAGGATTATTGGCAGTTTTTTTCTCATGCTGGTTGGATTCTAAGGACAGAGGGTGTTGTATTGTCATACAGTCTGATTTGTGATGTTGAGCTGTACAAATAAATTGAATTTCACACAGTATAATATGGCAGCAAATCATATCTATCAAAAGAAGACAGAATGCGGCACAGCCTTGCTATTCTGTTGAGTTATAGCAACACATTAGTGAAAAATGACAACATCTGATTGAACAGAGAGTAAACTGTCATCTCTAAATCATTGAAAACTAGCCTGTAAATCAACTCCTATGAGTCCTCCATGATGACTAGCTTCCTGTTTTATGTCTTGGTATAACACATCCTGCCTACGTGTCATGCAGAAGAATCTTAAACAGAGTTATTGATGTGCGAGAGAACTGCAAGCTCAAACTAGAGGAGTTGATCACTTGCCAGTCGATACAGCGTGTCTGCCAAGAAAGTCATCAAATGAGAGATGTTTCCTTGTCTGGGCAGCGATGGCGGTTCCTCCTCCTCACAGACCTGCAGCGAGTTGATCAATGGTGTGTCGTATGTAGCACAACATATTTTCTGTCCCTTGACGGGAACTCACTTTGCGGGAGAGGTGAGCCACATGCAGTGATATACTGCAGTAAGACACCAGTGTGTTATCAACTGTAATAATGTGTATTAAACGTATGTTGCTTGCAGTCATAGAGGAATAGTGAAAGACATGTAATGATTTATTCTCGTGTATTAGTCCACCGCAGGCACTGGGTCTGGCGTCATCTTCTGATTTATGCTGTATGATCTTCCTCACCAGCATCTCTCTTTCTCTTCTTCTGCCTCCCTCCTATTACTTCATCCATGCCACCTTCAATCCAGCTCATCCACAGTAGTCACGTTTCCATGTCTGTTTAGATGCGCATTGGAATTTTATGATGGAAACACAGATTGTGAATTTCTGCTATCTATCTATCTATCTATCTATCTATCTATATTCAAACTAAAATCCCCTGACTCACCCAAACCCACTCAAATATGCTCACAAATGCCAGGTTTTGGTTGATTTGGAAAAATTTTGATTCGCAAAATGGGTGATGGAATGTTATGTTATGTTTCGAATCAAGCCGGACGTAGCGTACTTATACCTGTACAAGTTGGACGTGGTGAACACAGCTCCAGATGGCCCTCACCCGGCACCGATCATCCACGACTGCCTGTAGGATGATCGGGGGCCACCCCTTTCAGGTAACATGGTCCCAGTGTCCGTAGCTTGGAGAGAGTATGGGTACCATCCACAAAGGTGTACATTTGTGGCACAATTTGTGGCGCATTTGTGCCTCATTGCGCAGCGCTGCACAATTTCCTGCGCCTTGGCCACATCTGGGAGTCTGATGAACGTCATAATCTCGGCTTGTATGGCCTGGAAAATTTGCGCAAGTTTTTGTTTTCATCAAAGATTGTACTTACAATGGAAACACACAGGATTCGTGTTTCTTTTAATGCGTAGGCCAAAGACTCAGATCACTTTTGGATGGAAACATGGATAATGTTTCCTCCCTGCTTCTGCTTTATTACATCAGCTCTAGTCCTCTACACTCCTCTTAGCGAGGGGGAGACAAGTGTACCACCTACCAGCTGTGGCTGTTTAAGTATCATCACCACTGTCCGTCCCATGCACACCCTGTCCTAATGGGGACCACATATTTCACGAGCGGGGCAGAAGGATCACACATGAGGTAAAAAACGTGGATTCCAGGCCTGTGAGCTCGCTCCTCAGACCTCTCTAGCTGGGGAAGAGTTATGGGTTCATGACCCCCTGCAGATCTATAAAGCAGAGAATGGAAGGCAGTGGAAGGCACAGCCTCGGCCAGATGCCGGCACAGTGGACTGCTGGGACCATTACTGTATCCAGTCACACGGACAAATAGCAACAAAAGGCTTTGCTCTAACCCAAATATCGCTTTAAGTACAGGCACTCCAGAAGCCCCTGAAATCAACATCCTGTTAATCAGCGACTGCACAGTAATGGAAATAGCACTAGTGAGCCATTAAGGCACCTATAAGTCCCTCTGTTAGTAAAACTCCCACTCAATGGGAGATACTGGATACCAGTGATGTAAAAACAGAGAGCAAATGGTTTCAGCTGTGAATGAGTACAAGACAGAAACTGAAGTCGGGCAAGCGAACAGAGGAAAAGGAAATATTGGGGTGGCCTTGTCACACTGGTTCAGTTCTTTTGGAAAATATTCTCTTCACCCCATTTAATATATTCCATATCAGGGACAGAGTAAGTAACAGAAAGAAGAAGAAAAAAAATGCAAGAGCAGCAACCATTTTATAGTGGGGATAACAACCTGAAGTAGAGATATAAGAGCACAATAACAAATTGTATGAATCATTTTTTTTTCAGTCATTGTAATGAATTTATTGTCATTCAGATATTCATATACTTATTCAAGTCTTCATGGGATCATCAAAAAGGTCACCACACGTGGCTATGGAGCATCAAATGTTCCACAGTTTCCTCCTGGATGTTGCCCAGTGTGGTAAAGACTCAAGACATTGCATTTGTCTGTCAGGTGGCATTATGGAGAGGAGGAAGGTGTTGGTCAGACTGGGCCTTAAACTCAGACAAATGTTTGCGTTGCAACCTGCAAGATACACAAACATTGTCTGGCTCAAGTTAGCCCAGAGATGCTTTGTGGTTCTCTGGAATGCAAAGTTCTGCTTTGCGACAAAACTTCCAGCTCGGTGTCTGTTTGTTTTCTAGCCATTACAGCCACTTAGCCTGACAGACCACTTTGTCTTCCTTATCTCCTGAACAGCTAAAACGCATAAGTGTTTTCTGCGTCTGTCCGACCTTGGGTTTAAGTCCTATCACCGTGTTTACGCGTGACAAACATCAAAGACAGATTGCTTTGGAGCGCAGAGTTGTAAAAAGAGCGAGTAAAGTTCTCTCCGTGAGAGACTTTTATGGTTTCATTCAACAGAAAAAAGACAAAGGGCATATTTCAGCACTGAGGGTTCCCTCTGACAGGTGAGCGCAGGAGACCGATGTCTAAACAGATAGCGGCAAGTAATGCCAGCAGTTAATGAAAGCCAGGTGAGGGAGGCCGGAGCGAATACCTGCCTGTTTGAGTGATTTGCCTGCTGTGGCCAAAGTCAAGCCAGCACCATGTCAACATACCAGTGTAATCGCCTGTTGCTATGGGAACAGGTCAGTAGGTTGCAGAGGTGTGATGGGCAGGATGTCATTAAACGTAAAGGATGGCTCTATTTTCCCTAGTCAAGATAACACTGCCCTGTAGGAGCACGGAGGGAGTCGCAAAGGCAGCTTATCACACAAGATAAACCTGTTGGGCAACATGATTACAGAAAATCCCAACGTCTTCTTTTCCACAACCATAATTTATTAATCCCCTCGGTCGGCAGGTAGGCAGTCTATCTGATAAGACCCTGCTTTATCTAACCAATAAAGTTTGTCCAACTTACTGGAGGGATGACTCCACATTAGGACAGAAATGAGAGGATTATTCTTTTCCATCACTCTAATGATCAGGCCGCTTCGCACACGCAAGACTTTTGTTTGAGAATGAGATTCTTGTGTGTTTAAAGTCCTGGCTTCAAGGACTCGTACATATGTGGGTGTTTATGATTTACGGTCAGTGATGTCGACAACAGACAGAAAGAATCACAGTATATTGAGGATAAACATGTAGTTTCTCACACAGGAGAAAATGTTTTAAAGTGCTTCCTAACAGACATTATCCAGCATTTACAGCTACAAAATCTTCCATCTAAAAACGCATAACACCAGTCTGTAAATCCTTGCAGATTCACCTCTGATTAGCTTCATCTAACCTGAGTGGGCCTACAATTTACTTTCATTTTTAGTCAGTTAAAACTGGTTTAAGTGAGGGGTTCCAGGATGCTGTTGAAAAAGGCTGGTTGTATGTGGTTAGAATTCATATCTGGGGTTTCTTGGAGGAAAAAAAAAAAAAACACATGTTAAGTCTCGGCCACACTGCCTGATTCACCCAACCGAGGCTCAGCTCTCCTTCAGTTCCTCTCATTGCCCACAGAAAAGCCACAGCCGACACGAGGCAAACCAGGTGAAGTGGAAAAATACACCTTTTTTAATACTTCTTCCTCTGAGTTCCTTGTGAGTGAAAAGCCGATAAGGGCAAGTAAACAAACCACCTGTTCAACAAGCATAAACATAAAGAAACCTGATAGTTTCGACTGCTTTGCCTGCAGTGAAAAGACATAAGCCAGCTGATCCTGACTAACATCAGCCTTTTTAAACGTCACTCCGCTTTTATGGCCATCTTAAATTTATTTTCACCGTCATGCATACAGGGACTTTACTGCTGTGACCTCAGCTGCTGCTGTTATATTTATGTATGTATTTAAATGTATGTATTACTATTAAATGTATTAAAATAACAAAAAATGAAAACAAAACAATTGTTTTATTCATTCATGACATGTTTAGACACAGATGACAAAATGTGCTGAAATCATAAAGACGTACATGGGAAAAATGAAAGGGCTATGCGAATCAGATATTCAAAAGGAAAGTGAACAGAAAATACTAGTGTACAATACTACTTTGGTCAAAGAGGCATAAGTCACCTGAAAAACTAAGCGTTTGACAAGGCTGAGTGAGATGTTATTTCCATTGTATGTGTGTGGGATTTGTGTGTGAAGAAGCAGCTGTGTGCACCCGGGACTCTTCACTTTGAAGATTTTATTGGATCCTACAAAGTCTCATTATAGAAAGGCACGACAATGTCGCAGCGGAACACTGAAGTCGAGACCCAAAAGTGAAATGATAATGGTGCCAAGAAAAACAATTCAGTAGGAAATCCTGAAGAATGAGTGCAGTTGTGGGAACCAAAAGGAACAGATAGATTAGATAATAAGAGATAGTGAGGGATTAAGACAGCTGAAGCACAGAGGGGCTGATTCACTGGCGTGGTGAATGGTTGGCATGCTAATCAGGCCTATATGTGATTGCAGGCAGGGTGAGAAGCGGGTGCACGAGGGGGGCTTCACAGGCCGTCATTTGCCAGCATTCAGCTCCCATCAATATCAGCGGCGATTAATGAGGGGCTGGAGGGGGGAGCCGGGAGAGGGCAGGGAGGACTGGGGGGCAGCGGCCAGGTGTCAGCAGAGGCACAGAATGGGAATAAAGAGGGCGCGGGCAGTGATCCGCGAGGAATTCCAGCCGAGCAGCAACAAGAGTTTGTGTGTGCCTGTGTGCGCGTTTGAGTGTGTGTGTGTGTGTGTGGGGGGGGGGCTCCTTCTACTCATGCACTGCAAAACATGTCCACTAAAAAGCTACAGTCTAAACATATAATTATGACCAATAATTCTGATAACAAACATTTAAATCGCCAGACACAAATGTTAATTGTGTGTTGCAGAAAGATTGCATAAATTCACATTTCACCAGCTGGGACTGAACACCAGCTTGGCAGAAGCGATCGCAGACAAGTCGGACATGTAAAACGGTAAGTTACATGATACCTGTGTGTTGAAATGTAAATTCTAGAAAACCGTGAACCTGTGATGGAGCCTAGTGCAGCTTTAAAAAGTCACGTAAGCAGAAATGTTCAGTTCATCACTTCTCATTCATGCCATGTTTAAAAAAAAAAAGATGGCTTATGTACATGTAATTGGGAAACAAATATGAGACTTGATTGAAAACTGGTCAAACCTGAAGTTGTTTTCATCACATACCTTTGAAATTAGATCCACAATCACATTTGTGAATGATGTATTATTTAATGTAGACACGTATGCTTGTGTGCGTATGTGTGTGTCCGTGTGAAGCTTTGAATGTTTAAGGGCGGCTGTTCAAAGGCTGAAATCATGTTTCGACCTTGAATAGTGCTCCTCCCCCGGAGGAAAAGGTCCTGGTATAGATGACAAAGGGTCGTGTTCTTCTTGGCATTTGCAAACTCCAGGTTGTGTTTTACTGTCGGTCGTGCCTGTTATGTATGTGGGTGGCCGCGCATGTGTCTGGGCACAAAGGGCTGTGGGTGGAGTGTTTGTGTGGACATATAGGTGTATGCACAAGTGTGAGACTTGTAGGAACTGGCACAACAGAAAAAGCAGTGAATGATTTGGAGTGTGTGTGTGTGTATGTGTGTTAGCAAGAGAATTGTTGGTGCAGTAGGGATTTTTTTTGTTTTATTGTTTGGGGTGTGTGTGTGGGGGGGCACCCCTCACCCCCACCCCCACCCCCTTTTGTCCATGACTCACCAGGTCATGTGACAACTGGTTCTCACAGTGGCACTGGGCAGTCGGAAACAAGAGGGCAGCGTGTTAGGGCCACATGCCTCTTGCATTGTTTGTACAGGGTGCCTCAATGCTGAATGCAGACGGATCAATCCTGAAACCTCAGCATCAACCCACAAGCACAAACTGGACTGGAAGAGGCAGCACAGAGGCAGCACTGTGCCGGCTGCTCTCTGGGAACTGACTCAACAGCAGCCGAGAGTATTTCTTCCTCATTTATCTGTCTGTATGCCTCCTCTGTCTCTGTCTCTTGTCTGTTTCTCATTGCTTAATGTGAAAGGAAAGTATTCTTTTTCTCTCTTTGTCTCCCTCATTAGTTCCTCATTTGCTCTCGGCAGCTTGTAAATCCCACAATTACGAGAGGCATGACAGCTAAAAATGCAGAATATGGACGCAGGGCGACTAGCTGCTAATGTGATACCCTCCAGTTCCATCTCCAGTCTGATGCTAAGCAGCATTCCTTCTGAGATGAACTAGAAAACTGCAAGAGATGATATACAGCACTGCCAGGAGTAACATAATCCTCGCTGTTGAAGGTAAACGTTAACCACATAACCTGACAAGACATTCAGACTCCAGGCCACCAGCCAGGATAGCAGCTGGGGAAGGGAAATTTTAAAAAATACTTAGGCCAGAGGTCACTAGTCAACTGGAATCAGTGGATCAGTGTCTTGTTCTGAATGTTAATGGAGTGACGGTTGTCAAAGAAAAATCTCACTCATTTTCTCTCACACAGTCATCAAGAGTCCAGTCTACAGATTGAAGGGCTATGTCTGAAAAGACAAAAAAAAAGGAATTGGCCCACTGGATGAAACATGTACTCTGTGGTTTTCACTAAATTTCAGAAGCCACAGAATAATTTGAAACCTTTGCTGTAAGGCGCGGACATCCAGCCAAACCAGTGACAGCAAAACTCTCATATTTTCAATCACCGCAAACTAAAGATTTCACAGATCAGTCCGGATTGGCTTTCAAGTCCCCAAAGCTGGGTCCCATTTTTTTTCTGAGAGTTGCCAGGCTGAGTTGGTGGTTATCACAAGGTCAGCAGCAACCATCAGCTAAATTAAACCAAATAAATAGGGGGATTCTGGTACAAGTCCTTTGGAAATAAATGCCACAGCAGCTGTGAGAAAACCACAAGACACAAAGGTCCCCTTGATTTCCACACAGCTCGATGATTCCCATGGGTGGGGACTGGGCCTGATGAGGACAGTGTTTGGAGGGGGGGGTAGAAGGAGGAACTGTGTGTCTCTGACATGTTTTCTGCCACACCGGGTTCCTCTCGCTCCCTGGTGACCCGATGGAGTATAAGGGCCTTCACTGAATTACCACATTCAGATGAAGGCGAAAAGGTTAATTGAACCTCTGTGCTGCACCTTCCTCTGTGTAATTTACGGTGATTAATGCATGAAGGTTACTGTCAGACTCATTTGCTGATTGTCCAAAGCAGTACGGAATTAACTACATCTGTAAGAGTGTGTCTGGAGCTGTGTGAGCTCCACAGAGCTCGAGGCCTGTGTCCAAACAGCTAAGTGACTCTGCCGGGTCAAGATCATTTACAAACATTATAACAACAAGTCAGCTGAAATGTGCTACAGTTGCTGATGCCTTCTGGTAGGTCACCCTCAGTAACATTTTGCTGATTCTTGTTTTATTCTTACATGTAGATTTATGTGCAAGTCCAAATAAGACTAGAACTTAAACTAGTCTTTAAACATCTCAAAATAATCATGAAAATAATAATTATTTCCTTCAGGATAATCACTCCTGGAAAATCGTGGCATCCCCACCTACCTGTGATTTGCCTTGAAGGAAGAGCATTCAGATTTCAAAAAACAGAAACTGCCAACATAATATCAGTGTATAATCCTCGACTCCTGAGCAAGTTAAAATTTAATGGAGCCTTCTTTTTAAGATATTAATGGCAAAATTCCCATGACGACATGCTGTCACAGCTTATCGCTGGGAGAACGTGTGTGTGCACATTAATATCGGTGTGTATTCTCTGTTGGGTTGTGTGCCTGCATACGTTGAGCACATTGTGCCAATGTGACCTTGTGTCCTTGTGTGTGTGTACACAGCACTCAGGGTGCCTCGTCCTGTCTTGATGATGGGTGTATATACATTTTAATCGTGGATTACTTGGCCAGCTCAGAGAAAAGCGTTCCGTCAGCCCGTGCTACATGCTGACATTCATTACAGTACATTTAACTGAAATAGGAAAATCATTACTGTCTGACTTCTCCTGTTTTTTTCCTGGAGAACTGCAGGTGTGACCAATTCCAAACCCATTAGGACAGAATCAGGACAAATTGGCGAAAGTAGCACAGTTACTTTATCCTTCCTTTGCAGGCAAGGATAGAGAAAATTTCCGCTTAAATGATGTCTTCATCCTTTGAATTGTGAGAACACTGTTGGCTCACATTCCCTTAAACACAGGACGAAAGTCTATTGAGTGCACAAACTGACAATACCATTTTCATCATTTAAAGTACCGCTGTCACCGCTGAAAAATATTCTGAAAGCTTTCGTTAGAATTTTCCAATGTCATCTTTAAACAATAGTCCCCATATTTTCTAAGGGCATCGTTGAGAATTAATTACCGCAAAGTCAAACCTGCCTGCCAGTAATTGTTATTTATGAGGGTGAATTAATTTTCACAAAGTTCTGGGTTACTTTGAAATGTACAATGACATTGGCAGGAGGACACAACACAGTAATGCATTCACACCTTTGGCAGAGAGCAAACTGAATATTCGATCAAGTTTTTCCTCATCAAGGTTACACGGTTGGGGGTTTCTCCTTTGATTACAATTGTTTACCCTTTCTAATGACATGATTGCAACTAATGCATGCAATAAGGTGACATAAGATAGTAGAAGTCCTGATGACATTCAGCCTTGTGTTTGAAGGTGTGGGGTCGTCAGAGTCCTGTGTGGGTGCACAGGGGAACGAGGGATTGTGGATTGTAATTAATTCACTGCTAGATTACACTGGATAATGTCCATATCATTACATTAGGCCGACAGTGATTCTCTGTGGAGTTTGGGGAGGATGTGTCAATACACACAAGCATGTGAATTTGTATGTGTATGACCCACTCCATGGGCTGGCAATGGTGTTTAATTACACACTAACAGATCCACACATGCGTAAACAGACAGTAGAGTCAATGGGAGAGAATACAGTATAAACATGACGCTGAAGTTAAACCTTTCTCACAAGGAGTCCTTTTGTGTTGGTCCATGTTCTGTGTGTGATTAGAGGCTCCTCTGGATTTTTTTCCCCCGCAATTTTGTCCCCCTTTACACCACGAGTGTTTGTGTTCATGTGAAATTTAAGAGTATGTGATGTATGTATATATTCATATTTGCATTGCAGGTCTTTGGGTATTGGGTATTCTAGTATTATTGTTTAAAATGTATACAGTATTTATGTATACATTTTTTTAATTTCTTTGCTCTTCTGATTTTCATATATTGTTGATAATCTGCTTTGGTCATGTGACCCTGGGGGTTGTACGTATGC
>CAAKHB010007459.1:54176-73977 GCA_901007665.1 Aeoliscus strigatus | reverse complement strand
CTTTGGGTATTGGGTATTCTAGTATTATTGTTTAAAATGTATACAGTATTTATGTATACATTTTTTTAATTTCTTTGCTCTTCTGATTTTCATATATTGTTGATAATCTGCTTTGGTCATGTGACCCTGGGGGTTGTACGTATGCAGGTGCATATCCACATTCACTTTCATGTCTGATGAAGGGCAGGTGCCTGAACCTAAAACAATAAATTCCTCAAGGAGCTACTTTTGATGTGTGTGCCATTTTTACTTATTTTTGGTCCATGTTTTACACATATGCAGCCATAGCACTAGCACTGAGTATCCAAAATGCAAGGGGAAAAAAAGCATCTTTGGAAGAAATAAAATAGTTTTCCATCAAGTGTTGCACCTATGTGAAATGTAACTTTCGTCAGTCATACAATGATCATAGCATCTATGGAATTTAATCATTCACATTCATCTTTCACTTCAAATGTCTTTCCATGTTAAGTTTACAACTGTGTAAGAAAGGCCCAATATTATGGTAATTCCCAGTTTCATTTGCTTTAAGAGTCGGTGAAGCAGAATATGCTGAAATTAATTCATCCTTCCTGAAATGCTCTACATTGCTTGGACTACAACAACACAGGCCGTCTCTTCTATTCTATTACAGACAAAAACCTTTCAAGAAGTGCCTCCGGAAAACTTGAAAGCGTCCCCACATTATGCTCTTTTTCGTTCTCCATCCCTGTCATTTATTTGCACTTGCACAAAGCCAGTCAAAACGCAAAAAAATGCTTGACCATTCCACAGGCGTTTTCCCTCTGCATAAACGTCTCCGCTGCCCCTTTGTCCGATTAATACCTCCATGTCTTTCAGAAATGTTCCCCCCAATCCCCAATCCCCAACCCCACACCACCATCCCAGACAAGCCTTAGTCCTCATTATACACAGCTTCCACTCTAGTTCCCAAGATTAGGCAAATGAGTTCCCAAGCACAGTCTATAAACCTGGACCCCTACTCCCATTTAAAAAACAATCCTGACAGTAAACATTCTCTACTTTTTTATGTGTTTGAACATTGTCATTTGTCATTAATGTAAACTACTGTAATTTAACTGTAACTTTTGTATTTGATGATTTAGTCCGTATCATTCATTCCAACATTCTTGCATAGAGGGATGAATCACTTTAATAGCAAAGACCACACTTCACGTGTGACAAACATAATTCCCCATCAACTAAATCAATTCCTCTCATTGCAAAAAGGTTTCAGTCAGAAATGTATTATTGCTCCTGTACTATCCAGCATGTTGAGAAAACAGCTACCGACCCCCAGAGAATAAATCAACAAAGTAAGTAACAAGACCTATACAAACAAATGATTTTGTATCACTTTTGTCAGAAGCTTTCTGACAAGGCATCCATAAAACAAACTGGATGCAGCAGCCGCCATCATCAGTCGATAGGACAAAAATATGATAAAATTGGCCATATAGTAAATTTCATTTACCATAGTGTAGGTTGGATGCATTCAATTTCCACTTTGCTTACTGGGCACAATAAATACATTTGCTGAGAAAGTTCAATCCTTCCGTATCAGATAATGAAATCCCATATTCATATCCAAGCTTGGATCATATCCCAGTTTCCCTTAGAAAACAACAACACAGCACACTGACAGGACTGCACTGAGCCTCAAAGTAATGTGAAGCTGCTTCTAGCAATCTGCCTCCCAAAAGCTCTTAACCTCTGGTACCTTGCATTCCCTCTGGCCAGACAACAAGGACGAGTCAGCTCATGAGGGGTTAAAGGTCAGGACACACACCAATAGAAGTCCCGAGGGTGATAATATTTGTGAATCTGATCATGATCTAACTCTAGAGCTGATGGATTTGTGAATTCAATCATTAGTCGGTCATATCAGGATTTTTTTGACTATTTATAATTTCCATGCAAAGCGAATGTATTTATCAATACTTTATTTTGAAGCCTGGTTAGGTGGAAATAGTTTTAAAGACATCACTTTGATACTGTGAAGAGAAATCCTATTTTTTGTGAAGCTCAGTTTAGGTCTTGATGACATTACAACCTTAAAGTCCAGCTAGAGTGTTGCATTGCCGTGCTGAGTACAATTTACATTGAATATTTTTTTTTTCCATCCAATAAACTCCAGAATATAAACAGCCACTGCCTAATCTAAAGTCTTAAAATTGCTAAAGCATCTCGCTTTCCTCCAAATCGTCTCCGACAACCCATACAGTAGTTACTTCTTGACACTTGCACCCAATTACTCCGCTTGTGTAAGCTAATCTGTAAAGAAAGGACTGAACGGAGGCTTGAGAGAGTAAAAATGGGATGTATGTAAGCTGTCTGATAAATCCAGAGCTCTAGCCGAATTTGTTTGGCTTATGTTTGTCTGGCTCCATCCTTGTAGTCTAAGACCTGAGATATAGCTGGAAGATAAAACTTTGTTTAAATCCACATCCCTACAGCTTAATGCAGGAAGATGTTGCAGCCTTTTCAAACTTGGAAAGACGTGTGAATCCTAAGCAGGCAGCCAGGATAATAACAATTCATCATATATAGCAATTGGCTCGATGTAAGCTGGAAGACAGCCAAAACAGCACTTTCAAGAGAGAAAAGACACCTTTGCCTTTTAAAGAAGCCATAAATCCCATTGATTGGAGTTAAATGCTTTCATTCTGTGGATACTGGCTATTACACCAGGCAGCGTGTAAAAGGGGGAGAGATCATTCAGAAACAGCGAGGTACTCATCTAATGTTCGTTTTAGATGAAGTCAATATTAGACTAAATGTGTAGAACAGTACACGTAGGTCAGAGGCTTTAAGAACAAGTAAAATCTTTACTATGCGTATTTTCACGAAGCCAGGCAATTACTTCTGCTTTCCTTATCTCTGGATCACAATCCTGACATGTATAGTCAACAGAACCTCTATAGAAAGAGAAATTTATATGGCCCATCTGTGCCAACCATGTTCTACCATCACTGTGTTTCCACATGGAATTAAAGAGAACAAAGAAAAAGACATGTAGCAGACGAGTTCATTTCACTGGAGGGGAAACAGTGTTTCTTGGCTCTGGCTTTCATTCTATTTTAGTATCTCCTTGTTGCAGGGTTCGATCACAGCTTTGTCCCGGAGTTTGCCTTTCAGGGAGACCTACTACATGTCAACGCTCAATAATCATATCTAGCCTGCATCTACCAGCCTCTGAAGCCTTCAATAACCTTGTCTTCTTTCACCGTTTGCTTCTACATTTGTGCAGTCAGGGCTCAAACATTGTTTGTGTCTATGAAAATAATGACACGTAATGAAATTGCTGATCTTGAAATCATGAGGTTCAATGAGCAATTATTTTATAAAGGCATGGTTGGCCTCCATTGTTGCATGGATAATACCATTAGTCAATCTGTTCACAGTGATTGAGATGGTGGTTTGGCAGAGCTGTTACCAACAGGGCTGTAGGCTACAGGGAAAGGTGTTGGCATTAATCTTCACATAAGAGGCATCACATTCACCCTATTATTTTACGTATTGTAAATTGTTCATAACCTTGCAAGTACATCTGATTATGGAATGACTGAGGTTAGATAACAATTCATGTGTCTGCCCCCCTGTTAGTTTAGTCAAATTTTTGTTTTGTGGCTGAATGGTTTGTTGATTAGACAACAATAGCCAATGAATGAGGCGACTACAGATGTCATGATTATGAACGAGCAAAGTGAATAAGCACATGATACTGCAGCTCTCACTAGGAAAGCAAGTGGGCGCCTTGGTGCTTACAGATAAAACCTCTGCCCTGATCTATAGTTCTTTCAGTGGATCATAAAAAAGTATCTGTTCCGAGAAGTGCATGATGTGAGGCAATGATTAAGCAGAGCTGGCCAAATCCCTCGCCAATCTGCTTTTCGTTGACATGAAAGCCGTTCTGCATTGAAAAACAACCCGAGGAGACATGTCACTTACTGTATTAGAAAAGGAACAAAAGGAAAAGCAAGAACACGCAAAAGAGAAATTACAGGGTCTATATTCCCTCGTGGTCTCTGTGCTATTGCTGAAGGGATATTACAAACCTCCAAACGTTCATTCACCCCGTCTCCTCAAAATCCATACCCACACATCCATACATCTCTATCATCTCATCATCTCTCTGTCGTTCTTTTCATCCATCCATCTATACGAGGAAAAGGTTACTGCTAAAGCTCATAATATTCACATAACATACAATACGAGGTTACAGACCCAAGTACAGTATTGCAACATGATTTTATTCTGCCTCAGTCACTTAACCAAACAGGCACTGTAACAGACTTTCTCTAGAAAAGTAGATAGGTGGTAAATACTCCTGCATACTGGGGTCTCTGCTAGGACTTGCAACCAGTGCTATCCAAAGTAGAGCCAATACGATGAAGTAATACCTGTCACACCCCCGTCTGCTCCCTCACACTCCCTCATTTGTTCTGCTGAGCTGAACAAAGAAGGATGAACCTCATTTTTAAGATCCATGAAATCTACGCCAACACCGGCTTCTAGAAAAATTACTTGACCAGATTTGCCCTTAGACATGAATGAAAGGACAGAAAATTGTATGCTGAATTAAGAAATGCATCTTAATGAGGAGATTAAGTATGAACCCCACCCCCCGCCAACCCCCATAGATCTCATACCAAACATCATCTTGTGTCATAGATATATAATGTATTACTCAAACTCCATTCTGCCAAGTCTGACTAATAATAATAATCAGCCTATTAAATACTGCTGCTGAGAAGGAAAAGCCAGTTGACTGCAGTCAATGTGGGATCTTGCTTTCCAACAAAAATATGATTACTGTTTGCGGTAATTTCAGACCAGGGTCTAGTATGTGCAATCTGTTCACTGGCTCGAGAGCTTAAAGGAACTAATGACTCATGCCTTCCTGATGGATCTAAAAGGGTGTGTGAATTAAAGAGGACCATGGGGGCTTTAAGATTTAACCCCGCACTGTCACACGGCCCTGACGAAGACTGAGAAGAGTAAGCGTGTCAAGGCAGGTTAATTCACTCAGAGAACAAGCTTGTTTACATGCTTGGTTATTTACATACTGAAGCATATGCTGCTTGCACGAGCAAAAAATCCTCTGTGCAGATGGTCTTCATTGAAAATCACATGCAACACCTACTCAGCCGTGTAAACTCGTGCTGGCATTGGCTGAGTGGATGTAAAGCCCAGTATAACTAGTAGACAAAAATGAGTAAGAGCATGACTGCTACTTGCATTAAGACAATTTTCGCAAAAGGCTCACAAGGAAGGGTCACACAAAGTTAACTTCATTAATTTCATACAAAAATCCCATTGCCCATGTGGCATTTCAAATATTAAGCAACTTTGCATAGATTATAATAATTATTACAAGTAAAAGAAGCTTTTTTATGACAAGCCAACTCTTGAAAAATCTTCTCTTTTGATTATTCGTCAAGCACCGCACTGGCAGGGTTCTAACCATCTGCCTTCCTAAGGGTCACCCAGTGTTAAATCCCAGCACGAGACAGCTAATGAATATAGATGCTGACTCATCTGGTCTTTAATAAATACATTACTTGTGTTGGGAGGATGAATAAAGGCGACGCAGTGATGACAAGAATGGAATCACTTCAAATAAAGAACAGCTTCCTCTGCATGAAAGCAGCATACGGGATGGAACACAAAAATACACAAAATAATCAAGGCTTTGCCTGTAAACAAGGAGCTAGTTTTACCTGCACAAATGTAAGTGAGATAAACACTCACGATAATGACTGAAATTACACAAGAGGGAAAGCTGGTATTTACAAAAAGGTACTATGCACTGTAATAGTACGCTTGTTGAGATTATATAATGTACTTCAAGCACTTCACAAGAGGCTTTCTGGCTGAACCAAACTGCCACCATTAGAAGTCTGCCAAAGGGCCAGCTTTCATTTGAAACTGATTATGGACGAGAAACGACGACGGAAAAAAAGCCTGGTATCTGTAAGTGTTCTCTAGAAATGAGTGCTCAAATCCTCTGCGGCACCATCTGAGAGCTGGACACAGAGGTTCCAACACTGTCTAGCCAGAGTGTTGAGAGTTTTAATTGCTACTGGGTGATTTGGGCTCAATACAAAACTTGATGACCGCTATCTACATTCATTTGGGATTGAAATCAACGTTTGCTTGTGTACAGAGTGATATCAATTATGCAAATGTACTTTTTTGTTGTTGTGTATTAATCACAATTAATGAATTAATGCTCTGATGTTTAGCACAAGTGGAGAAAACCAAAGGTGATCCTGAAGGTATCTCCCTTTTTGTATCCAGGCTACATAGTCATGGTTTACACAGAGTAATTTCCCCAATAAACCACTATGATGGCGCCAGTCATGGCTGCTGGGAAATATGTGATACAGCTGCAGAGCCTTGATATAATGGAAGCCTGTTTACTAAACCCAGCCTTACTTTGCTTCTGACACAAACTTGCACCTTCTCCGGGGTACAGCCCACATGAGCAAGTCCCTATGTCACTGGAGTTGACCCTCGCTCTCTTTCCACAGTCCCAAAACATCTACTGCTTTCATAGCTGTAGATACAATGCTAGAAAAACGGGTTGGATTTTAATGGAGAAGCAATATATGACCAAATAAAATGGCAACTAATTGCTCTAGTAGGAGTTGGTGATTGCTGGCCATTGCACATAATCCCATGTTAAACAGCTTGAAGCAAAAATGTGTCAGTGTGCACAGTACATAAAGCCCTTTGCCCATGTAACATGTTTTTGAACGGAACAGAGAATTCAGCATGGTTGTGGCTGCAGTGGGAGGAACAAGGGAGGAAGGTCGGGATTCCAGCCAGACAGAGAGGAATGGAGTTCGGACTATCAGGGACGGGATGTGGTTGGGAAAGAACTAAGGCCAACTCAGCCTGTAAAAACAACAACATATTCTACAGTTATTAATCAAAGTATTCAGCAGAGGAGCACGGCCCAGTGTGGCAGAGGTAATTGCTTTTTCAGTGTTTCCAATGCTTTTCAAACTCCTTTTGAGAACTCTGACAAAAAAATCTGGATAAAAGTCCTTCAATTCAAGGTGAAGAAATGACAGAGAAAAACAGATGGAGGAAGAATCTGAGGACTGACAGACTAGGAACAAACGTAGTTTGTTTATTGTCTATACTATATCCAAATACTTTACGTATATTTCGAGGCATATCAATAATGACATGATTCTTTAATAAGTATTTCCCTGTATTTCAGTACATGCCTTTTAAATAGAATTGCTTCATCAGCTTTAATCCACCAAAGAGCTTCTCATTGTGTTACGTTGGGTAGAATGATGGCTTCAGACAGAGCACGAACCACTTCAATTAATCCCTCAGGTTCTTCTCTCCTCTTCACTCCCAGTGAAACAGACTGCATATAGTGTCTACCACATGCTCTACTGAGAAAAAAATAAAACAAAACATTGACTGCACTCCTCTGGTGCAGCCTGCCAGAAACCATCAGAAAACAAAAAAAGCCCATGTGTTTCTTTATGGCCACGAGCACAATGGTGTCTCTTAAATCAATTGAAACTCGTGACATCCTACAGAACGTGCTTGAAGGAGAACAAAGGAGGTAAAGAAAGGCAGCAAATGTGATGGTTTAAAAATGAGGCATGTAAGGCTATAAAAGCCAGTAATCGACAAGCCCCAGTGGCTACGTGACATAAGTGTGTGCAACAGTCAGTCCGACATTAGCACACTTCCTTTGTCAGCTGAAGCGTTAGGTGTCACCCTCTCAAATGTAAAAATCGTTGGAACTGCTGTTTTGCTTTCAACTTCCAAGCTTTATGAACACACCGCATGGCATTGGGGGTATAGTCAAATCCTTGTTTTCTCCCTGCTGGCTGCTAAAGTGCTCCAAGCTGAGATTGTCTGTGCACCAGTCCTGTGAACGCGTTTGTAGAAATATCATGCAGCTGTTTGAGTTCCACACGCAAGTACAGGGCGAGCCGTTCGCGTGGAGCTCATCTGTTTGTGGATATTGGCAGTATTACACCTCCATACTTTGTCTTTGCTGTGGCTTGAACATACGTTAGGGATTTCTGCAGCTCAAAACTCTGAAGACAAACCCGCTGGCAGTGTCACCGACCTTCGTTGTGGCTTTTGTGACATGCTTGTCAGACAAAGTGTTGCTGAAAGGCTCTTTTCACCCTAGCGTTGTGTTCACACCTTGGATCAACTAATCCAGGTTCAAGCCTCTGTTTTTCCTGTTAATGCCTTAATTCTAAAAGTCCCTGACAGCCCATCCTTGCAGGTGATGACAGAAGTGCTCCTACAGTAATGTGTAAGTGAGAAACACCCAGAAAGAAAAGCAGAGACAGAGCTTGAGCCTGCTCGTATCTGTGAAATAGTGACTGAGAAGTGAAGAGCCATAAATCTGTCTGTAGACAGAGGAAAACCACTAAACACTATTATGGGTCTCAATTTGTATTTCTAAAAAGTGGGACATATTACTGGAGGCAGTAAGATCAAAAGAATCTTTTTTGCTCAATGTGCTGTTTTACTGAATTTAATGGTGGGAAGAAAAGTAACGGCACATAGTAAAATGACCTCGAGCCTTTCCATTCTGCTCAGTGAGAGAAAATCCAGTCAGAACGTTTGACTTTTTCTTTGTGATAAAACTGTTGAATTCAGTGTGCAAAGGACATCTGAAGCACAGGATCAAATTATCTCTGGATATGGATTCCATTGAACTGGCGGTAGAATTTGCTTGCGCTGCCAAGTGGTAACGTGTACACGTGTGTGCTTGCTAACATCTGTAGGTCAAATGAAAAAAAAAAAAGAAATACAGAGGTCAAGCGTTACCTGTTCCATCACTCGGCACCATGGCAAAGCCACAGAGCAGCGTGAGGACAGACGGCTAATCCACAACATGTTTTTTCAATCACCCCGACCGGCAGACTTCCCAACAGCATCTACTCGTACAAGCACAACATGCACGCAGAGTGTCGGCCCGACCACTACAAAGTGTCAAACCATTTCTAAAGGGAAACAGATTGAAAAGTGTTCAGAGGAGGTGTAATCAAGCTGCTACGACAGTGGGTACAGTATGTGAGTAACTGTACACGCTTTGGATGTCTGTTTCAGGAGCCACTTTGGATGAAAGCATCCACAAAATGTCATGTTTTGTCTATAGTGTAATTTACTAAGTTGTGTTCGGTACATGGGATGTAAACAGTCTGAATGGTTTGCCAGGTCTACAGAGCTACTGTGTGATGTAAACTGACAATTAAAAGTGACAAAACAACAACAAAACAGATTTATGTGACTATGAATTAAAAACAAGCAGTTGTACAACAGAGATGTGTTTCTGGAGTAGGCCGCACTCAGTTGTGGTTGTTTTATTTTTTTCTATTCTATTTTCTGCTCTTTTTCTAACGTGTTGCCCCAGACAGCATGAAATTAAATTTAAAAAGATGCCATTTTTAAAATTTATTTACTAGCTTACTGTTTTTAACTCAAACAAGCGTTGTCTCTAAATTTCAGAATACTTCAAGTATATTACACAAAAGTCACTCATATCAAACATAACACAGGGGACAGTTTTAGGCAATATACCCAGATGTGCTATGAATGCCTACGTAGAATATTTGAAAATGTCTGTCCAGAGCCGCTCTGGAGAAGCTCATAGAGATGTCTAGTAGATGTTAAGTGAGTAAAGACACCACAGGAAACACAGACAAGTCCTGCCCACGAGGAGGCATTAATAGTCAGTCAGTCCATCAGTTGTCCATTTTGCTTCCACTTCAGGCTGACAATAGATCAGATATATGATGACTGCTTGTTGAGATTTGGGTAACACAAGACATGGTGTTTCATGGACATCCATGGCAGCTTTGCATTATATGAAAATGAAAAGCCTATTTAGAGTGTATGAATAATAATATCTTCAATGTTTAGCCCTATCATATGGCATCCGTCTCATTTAATAGTCTCAGCTGGATCTCTTCATTGATTTCACAGGCACAGCAGGTCTCCTGAGATGCTCTATGGATTTTCCAGATGCCCTCCGAAATGATCCATTGTGATTTCTCCCTGAAAAGCCCTGCCGGGGGACGGTGAGGATCACAGCCATATCTTTTTTTTTTTTCTTAAATGCTCCAGCAATCCACATTACCTGCTGTATTCTGATGGCAGATATTGTTTTATTAATGGCAAAGTGAGACTGCACAATTATTCAACACATTATCAGAATTAGAATGTGGCCAAAAGCTATTGCAAGAGCAGCACTTCTGTTGAATAAGGTAAACAAACAAAAAAAAAAAAAAAAAAAGAAGAAGAACTGGGGTGCTACTGATATGCTCCGGCCTACTAATCATACTCTTCAGATGTTACAGATCTGGCTTATTTGTCATGGACCCCAGCTCTGCCCAAAACAATGTATGTGTCTACTCTGGCAACACCAACTGTAAACTACTATTTCAAGACACATTCTGTAGTAGGAATAACATGAATAAATGAATAAAATGACAAGGAATGGTTAGTTACAAGAGGGGATAGAATGTTATTAAATTAACAATATCAGGCCTTAGAAATCTGTAGTGGCAGATGCTGCTGATCGCTCTCCACACACAATCCACTTTCAGACATGTCATTATGCAAATTCAAGTAAGCTTTCTCTGCCAAAATGGTGCAATTATCATTGGCTTTGAGAAATATGAAAGGGCTACAATAATACATCAATAGATGCGGCTCTGTGAAAACAGTCAAGGAAGTTTCAGCTTTGCAGCTTTGCTGACTCCAGGTTATTGATTTTGGAACTGCAAGCTCCAAGACTGATTAGGGCGGTATGAAGCCAGAGCACAATACAATGTCCTGATAGAAGTATGTAATTCTTTATGTAAATGAGCGGTGAACTTCACTGTGGGCACCACCAGCTACCCCCTGTTCATACGTAATGTACTGCGTTCATGTTGAAATACAAACTGAAGATTATTGTGATTTCAAGGAAGGAGTGTGGGAATAGCAGTGTGCGTGTAAAGATTGCATGCCGTGGAGCATTCGATGTGTTGCAGTTGGCTGTACACAGTGACCGTATTCGACATAGTTGTGTAAAGAATGAAAAAAGATTAGAGCAAGAAGTTCAAACCCTGGCTACTTTCACACCTCTGCACAGCTGGCCAATTATGGCGTGAAGTGGGTGTGAATGTCGGATTGACAGTTTCACCCCATGTCAGTAACGTGTGTTCGTGTGTGATGGTGTGCTGTGGAAAGCAAAAGCATTTCAACAGCAATATAGTGAACTCCTGTTTTAATGATTTACCACCAAAGGAAGACACATTTGTTTGTGTAGTTTTGCTGTTGTGTTAGTTTGTTTTGTTTTAATTCAATTCTGCAGTTTTACACATAAATTAAAAAGTGTGTTGTGTCTGTTTACCTCCATTTAATAACTGAAAATACAGATTATGGGACTATAAACTGCTCAGGACAGAAGTCATGTGACAAAGGTGTTTAGTATGGCACACATGGATAGAATGAATATTCCTCCATCTCTCAGGAATCAGGAATATTAGTTTTCTGGATGGGACCAACAATCAAGAAAACATGCATTAACCCTGCATATGGGCTGACCTTTCCCTTTGAGACTCCTCACCGCTGAACAAAAAGCACTTTCATATGTATATTATTACTGAACCTGAGCTAATTATTATTGAGAACTCATGCATATTAATGCAGTTCACTTCGTTGTAAGGTTATGAATCTGCAACCCAGTGCAACACAAAAAAAGGAAATTATAATAAATAAACACAAAAAATGTTTATTTCTCTGAATAAATTAATTTTATGGAATATTAGACGCTGAGTCTGTCAGGGACACCATGTGTGTTTCATCCTTGCCTAACCTCACCTCAACTAATATTAGCTAGTCACCCAAGATGCATTATAAACACACTGGACACAGGTTGCCATTGGTTACAAGGATCTATAGTATAATACACATTCCACAGTAATCTTTCCGATATACCCAAGTTTAAAAAAAAAACAATAAAAACAACAAACATTCTGCCACAGTGCCAGTCCTATAACAGAACAGATGTGGTGCTGGCAGCACCTCACCCGGGGTGTTTTCTGTGTCAAAGTGAGACTGATAGACCTGTTAGTGCCTCTGA
The DNA here is from genome assembly GCA_901007665.1 of Aeoliscus strigatus. Lineage (NCBI taxonomy): Eukaryota > Metazoa > Chordata > Actinopteri > Syngnathiformes > Centriscidae > Aeoliscus > Aeoliscus strigatus. The sequence goes on along the minus strand of CAAKHB010007459.1, from coordinate 61,847 downwards.
ACAGGAGACAGTTCTCTTTGTCTGGTATGCCTGCTTGCTGGGTGACCTGAGACAAATCAGCCAGAGCCAGGACAGAGAGAAAGGAATGATATCAAATGGTGTTTTTGATGTTTTTGTGAGCGATGATGAATCATAGCACACTGAGCATGTACGACAAAGACAGAGAGTCAGCGCTGGTGCAACTTAAGAAGCTCGTCTCCACTGAGAAAGGAAAGAGGGGGTTCGTGCTGGTCAGAGAGAATGAATGGAAGAGGGGGAGACAGAGATGGAGAAAAAACAAAAAGGCAGATGTCACATGGGTCCAGAGTCGCTGATAGATGGGATGTGCAGCACAGCATATAGGTAGAAAAGGTTTCCCTTTGTGATGCAGATGACAAAGCAATCAGCCCTGCTTTTGTCTTGGGCGATGGGCTCTGCTCCCAGGGACGTTGAGCACCAGATACTAATCCGGTGGGTGGGTGTTTTCCAGGCACCTATGCAGGCATTGTCAGAGTACCTGGGATGTGTGTGGATGGGGCACTCAGAAACAAGGTCTGACCTCTCTCAGGGTATGATCTCCCGCCGCTGCTTCTCTCCGTCTCTGCTTCTTCCTGCACCCGAGCTCAGTAGAGGGGTGAAAGCCACTTTGTTCATGTATATGACTCCATGTTCAAATGAAGTATGTGACAAGAACACAGGGTCAACTGATCCGGTCATCTTTTCTCTTTGACCTCTCAGTTCCTTATCAACAGCAGTTCTGGCTTACTGACAAAGACATGAAATATACTGATTCCACATAATCCTCACAGCTTGTGTCAAATTAAGTGGGCTGGACAGAAAATTCAGACGGCAAACAAGGACGATATGTTGTGGGCCCATTTGGATGGCTTGTGTGAGTGCTTGCACAGTTGCTGTTATGAATAATGCCTGATGCATTTTAATGCCCCCCTAAAGATTTTCATTCCCACTGGGTTAGGGATGAATCAGGCTTTGCTAAATGAACAGGACGTACCTTGAGACCGCACAATGCCATTTAACATGCACAAATTAAGATAGCAGGATAGAAGAACACCCTTGATCTAGATCCCTCTGTGAAATATCAGTGAGGTTAGATGGAGGTAAACCAACTTTCTTCAAACACTGTTCATTTGAATTCGTCTGCTAGTCAGCAAGAAACATGCAGACTTAATTCCACAAGGGTGAAGCAAGCCCACTCGGAACAGATCTGGGCTTTGTTTATAGCAGAAGCCTTCTGCAGTGGTGAGAAAAAGAAAAAAACAAATCATGTGGTTTCCCTACAACACTGAAACGGATAGCTTATGAAAAATACAGTATCAGTAAAAGACAAACAAATGTGATGATCCTTTCTATGTTAATAAATATTTACAGGAGGTTTCTGTCCACCAACAGCAGGTTTCAAGTGTATGGTCCTCTTTTAAATATCCTGATGATGCTCATTGAAATGAGATTGTGGAGCAGAGCCTCATTTAAACACTGCTCTATGTGAATAGAGTTATTTGTAGAGTCAAAGCGAGTTGCACACTAAGATATTTAGGAGTAAGACATGCTTGTATTAAATATAACGAAGATGTCTGGACATGAGGCTCAGAACGTTTCAACCAATCTTTTTCAAATTCTGTTCAATACAAATGTGAAAAACAACCCTACACTCCTCTTCATCTCATGCCTGATCTCAACTGGTAAGTAAAGTTCAGACATCTCAGTCGCTGGGCTTAATGAGGACAATTCAAAAGGAATTAGACATGATGGCCTACATATCTGCATCCCTCCAATAAAGGACGAATGCTGTATGTGTAACTGTCCCACTTTAAATGTGATGGTTGCTGGGGATGTACGTATGTTCTATGTTTGTTCAAAGTCATTTGGGCGTGCGGTTCTCAAGAAGCAACTTTAAATGACAATTGGTGACTATGTTTGAGCCGGAGCATGATGTGGTGCTCTGTGAGCTCTGCTAATTGGAAATGGCTTATCACAGCAGTACAACCGCTATGCACGGACACTTGAATCAAGAGATTCCCGCAGTGCCTTATTTAAGATGGCAGCCACAGCAAGATAGCAGCATAGTTTTTATCCCCACCCAAGCATGATATATTAGTTTTGCTAACACACAGAACAAGTAATTTCTATAACACTGCTGTTATTGTAACATTAGACCACGCTTCATCTAACGTTGCTATGCAGCTGTTGAAGTTGCACCTACAACCCACTTTTAGTTAAAGCCCTTTCCCACACATACACACACAAGTAAAACACACACTCACAAATTTATTAGGTGCACGAATAGAACTAATGAAGTATAATGGCCCAGCAGTAAATCTTCCCTTCACGATGATTATAAATTATAATGCTCCTTCTTTTATTGAATCTGTTGATTTATTTCAGTGGTCATCTTGAACAGGCTGTAATTCACAGAGCTGCTGAAATTTATTGGGTTACACTGAGAGATGTTCCTGATATGTAGCAGCCAACTTCATTCATGGGATGGACAGATGGACAGGAATTCCACGGCAGACAGTCCAACCAAGGTCCACTTACATTCAGAATTTTTTATTTTTTTTTCCTGGGAAAGTTTCTCACAGGCAATGTCATTTTTGCTCTTAAAAATCACAAATTAAGCATGTAAATAGACAAATAAATTGTAAGTAAGAAGGTAACAATATACACTTGTATTGTCAAGTCCTCTGACTTTATTGACATGTCACTATATAATTCTGACATGGTTGAATTATCAAATAAAAATTGCGATCAACATATCAAGCAAGGATATTTGTAGCTACTTGATGTGTCATCTTATGACGTTGGGCCTGAGTGTGTGGAGCCAGTGAGCTTGTGTTGACTACAAATAATGGGATGTGTACGATTATAAAAGTTCTTCTTTTCTACCCAGATCATCTTGATTGTGGATTAATCTGCGACGATCATATAGCTAATTGATAAATCCATTAGTTGGACATTTTAAAGTCAAACATTTTATGGATTTATTCATCGTTGTAAGCCCATAATGTGTTTCTTTACAATGGATGATGTCATTAGTTTTGCTCGGGACTCTGAAGCAATGGACTTGTGATAGGCCGGCGTTACCCCTGCAACCAGGTCACTAAATTAACCCTCAGTACAAATTGTATACATCGACATGTAAGATGCTTAAAGCTGATAATAATTCACATTACAGTTCACTTTCACAATCAGTTTAACAGTGTGTGCTTTCAATTAAATGTAAACAGGCCTGGGTGATATGATAACGTGCATCAAGAAAAGCAATGGTGGGACCAGTGCTGCCAATTTCGTTTATTTGACTTTGTCTTGCAAACTCTACTCAGGCACCTTTACGATGATTTAACCTTGTGTCATGTTCAGCAGAACTGGCAGAACTATATATAGCTAGAAATTTTTTCATTTTCTAAAAGTATCTAGACACAATCATGTGCAGCCAGCTGTTTTTTCCACACTAAACACGTGTGATTATAGACCTAAGAGACAGAAAATGTTATTTTGTTAGGATTTAAAAATACCATAAACAGACAAACGCCAAGGGACTGTGGTGAAGAATGCTGTTATACAGACATAAAATAAAAGGTTTTGCGCTATTATTGTATCTAATCTTAAGTACTATACATATGCTTCCTCATTTTTACATACACAGACATTTATTACAAAGGCTTTCTTAAGTATTATATTATAATGCACTGCTAGTTGTAGTTCAAGTCATAGCACTGGTAAGTTGACTGGGACAGGAACACACTTTTCACATAACTATAATAGCATATTGAATGAAATAGCACTGCAGTACTAACTAACTTAGTGTAACATTATTTGCGCATTGCTGTTTCAATCTTTTAATGCTGCCAAAAATAAAGAAGATCAAACTCCATCCCCCCTGTGTTTTTTTATTATTTAAAAAAAGCCCTGGTCTGAACCCAGATAAGTAGTACTGTATTTGAATAAAGATTTTAAATGTGTTATTTCTTCATAACTCAATATTTTTAAAAAAGGCTCCACAAGATATAATGCAAATCTAGCATCAGCCCTTTCGGGTAAGTATGTGTGAATTGGAAAAAGGTCACAGTACGATAGACTGCCGGGTTGGCTTCTGACTGCAGACTGCAGCAGTCGGACAGCTGAATGCATGGAAACAGTCCATCGTGTCCTGCTGGGTCAAAAACCTACGGCATCAAAATCCCCTGGAAAAGAGTTTGAGGTTGCTGTCTAAAGGGCCACACGTTTCTTTGTCTTTTCTATTTCAGCTTAAGATCATGAACCTCGTATGTGTGTCATAGAAAAGCAAGTTTAGGGCTCATCACATACAGTCATACAGTATGAAGCCAGCCCGCCTGTTTTGTGGAATCAGTAACCTAAGACAACACAGAGCTAAAGCAAAGCTGTGATACTCCTGCCTTAATCTCACCCTAAAGGTAGCCATAGATGTCTCTGAAATGTGACACCCCCCCTTCAACTGAAACAACTGGTACCAGCACTAATTGAAATTTTGCATGCAAAGTGACAATGCCTCGGCCCGCTGCAGCATGGATTAGGGCTTGAATAGAGGCAGATTCTTTGTGAAAGCCTACTGTGGCGGTTGGTGTGCAGGCCAGCTCCCTGCATCTGCTCATTGGTTGCACTGAGACAACACTAGATTGTGTACGGTCACTCATTTTACCTTTATCTAATCCCATTTCAGAGCTCGCCTCCATTTGTCTTTTGTTACTCTCCTACAAAACATAAAGCTTCCATGTTACACTAACACATCTATTCCTTACAAAACAATTCCGGTCAAAAACAGCTCCCGAATTTACATATGAAAGCATCTTTACCAAATCTGGCAGGATTTTCACATTAACAATCATACACTGTGCCTTTAACTGCCTTGGTGCCATATATTGTCAGGGAAAATGGTACCGAGCATGTTATGCTAAATACACAAATTTAAATAGGAAAGAAAAAAAGAATTAAAGTCATCTTGGCTGGTGCCAATTTCGCTTCCATCTGAATGGAGTCCAGTGTACACCGCAGTGCTAAAGGAATTCAGCGCATATTGAAATGTAATCAAATCTGCAACTTCATGCTGTGATCTCATATACCACACTTCAATATCGTCTATTATGCTTTCTGTCCCATTGTGCTTTCTCCAAGAAAAAAAAATACAGAAAAAATTGTTGAGTGAAAGTGATTTATCATCTCTGACCCCGATAACAACTTGCATACAATGGAAGAGACTATTATTGCGCCGTAGCAACACTGGTCTACCGAGGAAACCTTTGAAGCGTTTGCCACAACAGACGGGGAGATAATCACAAAAGCCAAATGATTTACGTCATATTTTTCTCCCTCAAGTACTTGCTACTATAGTTTTATCGTCAGAGAAACATACGATAGTTTCCGCACAGAATTATATGGCATGGCTGTCAACTGGACACTGTTGACGATGAATTATAACAAGGGATAAATCCACAGCATGCCGACATGTTAGGCAAACATTGGCTGCAGTTCTATTAATTTTCTTCTAGAGCCTTTTTATGCCTGTTCGTGAAAACAAAAAATATCACTGACAGCGCATATAAAAAAAAACAAAAAACAATCAGCAATGTATAGATTCAGATTCCACAGAAAAAAAAAGAAAAAGAAATACGGTTGTCCCCTAGTGGTAATGCAAACTAATGCTGTATTTGAGAGTCAAAGAGTTATGGCCAATGTTACACATTAATTACAAATATGTGTATTCTACGCAAATATACAATGTTTTGCACTTATAAAATAACAATAATAATGATAACAATACACATACGAGATGCTTTCCACAGTCGCCCTCTTCGGCCTTATATGTTTGCATACGTGAGGATTTTCCTTTAAATTCTGCCCGTTTTAGTCTGCTAATCCTCTGCAGTATGGTTCATGTCTGATTTATTGAGTGTGCGTAGCATTCCTTAGATGTGGCTAAATCAGAAGTATTCCACTGAAACTTGTTTGAATTCATAAACATTTTACAGTCACCCAAATGTTTTATACAGAACTGGAGGTACACTATTTAGTACACGAGTACACTAACGTCCAATACTCAAAATAATGAAAGTATACAAAGATGTCACTCTATTAAACTAAAATAGCAACGGAAGAAATAGTGACCCAGGAATTAACATTTCAAAATGATCCAGTGGAGGTTTGATTACAGTTGCATGCTGGGATTTTTTTCCCGGATTAGGGCTCCACTGACCTCTTTTTCAACCTTTTATTTCTCATACGTTAGCCATCTCTTCATTGGACAATCGTCTCGGAGGATACAAAGGGGGAGTTTACTTGGTTGGCGACCGGACTAACTGTGTTCCAGATCAAAACCGTCCATACAGAAACAGGCCTGACAGGTACATCAAACTCCAAACCGAATTTAGAGTGACACAAAACATCACCAGAGCCGTCCTTAATCGGGCCACGTCTCTGCTGCAGTCCACTGAAAAAAAATATTTGAAGATCTATGCCGATTAGTTTGAGGCACTGTATGCTCACAGTTTACAGCTCGGCCTCACTGTAGATATAGACAAAGAGTACACAGTTTCCATCATAATGTTTATAGTTGTACAGGAACAGAGCACGGGCAGTGTGAATCTGTTGTTATTTTTGGCTTTCACATCCTATTGCTCCCTTACTCTTGGCCAGAACAGAAGAGAAACGATAGCAACCACGTTAATATTGTACCAGTGATCAAGAAGTCATAATTCCATGAAACACAACACAAATAAGGCAAAGTATTAGATTTTCTTAACATGAACTGTGGATGTTTTTCATTTAAGATAATACAAATAAATGTCCCATCATAATTGCATGGTGTGGTATTACCACTATGGCTAAGCCATCACTATAAATACACTAAGTACTTACAGTACACATGATAAATGATATCTGTGGTCAAACTTAAAATTAGATGTAAAAAGTGCATCTTATAAAATATAAACAAACACTATGACTACAAATGTAAAATATGAAGTAGGCCTTGGAACTTGCTCTTTGGGGGTCGAGTAAGTAGTACTTTGTCTTGTATGTCTTTCATTGGACGTGACAGGTTCATCAAGATCTGTACGCCAGACGGGGACTTGTATTATATGCTCACACCGTAAACAAGCGACTGAAATGTTTCTTTGCTTCTTGTTGATTTATCTACTGGGTCCGTTTAGTTGCCTTTCTTAACCTCTAATTCATAGGTTTATCTTAACTGTCAGAGGGAGAAGATGCTGTTTTTTCTTACAGTCTCATCAAAATAGACTGAGGAATAGATAGTGGATAGTTATTTTTTGTCATTGTGTTGACACGGGTCAAATAGGTTCACAAACTCATGCACACACTGAAATCATCTAAACCCAGGAACACACTCGCAAAGATTAAGGGACATATATCATCAGGATATGAGAATATGAGTTCTAAAATCACTATACCGTTATTTTTGAGCATCATAGACTAGTGGAAATACATTTTATGGGCCTGGAGATTAACTCCATAATTCAACTTGATTCATTGTGCTTTAAGCTGCTTCTTGATGGCTGCAGCCAAACAACCACGCAAACGTTCTAAACGTGTGATATGTATATTTACATATTCAGATCCACTAATATGGTTTTCAGAAGACATCCCTCGTTTTCATTACGGACAGTTTGACGACTGAGGCGAAACCGGTGACACACCTCC
>CAAKHB010007459.1:4168-54007 GCA_901007665.1 Aeoliscus strigatus | reverse complement strand
CCCTCATCTGCTCGTTTAACGGCGACTGCGAGCTGCATTGTTGAAACACACCAACAGAAATATAAGTGAGCTAAAAGTGATTTATGTGCTCTTGTTCGCGGTTTCTGGGGGAAGAGCAGACGTCCTTTCTTTTGTGTGAAACTCAAAGCCGGCGACAGGGCTGAGGCATTTAACCGCTGGGATGGATGTATTAGCTTACCTTCAACAGCTATTACGGCCGGTATGGTCCATAATATCCATAGGATATCCATTATTGGTCACTCAAAACGCCCAGACATTCAAATAAAATACGTCCCGAAAGCCATTGACAGCAGACGCAGAGAGGGGACAGGCGGTCCTTCACCTCCAGCAGAGCGAGCTCAGATAGCGACTGACACCAACTCAAATCTGGACCAAGTTTGGGCGAAACCAAAAAAACACAGACGGAGGGGAGCACTGAGAAAAACACTCTGAGGTAAACAACTCGGTTCGGCAAGCTGCCCATGTCTGTCTCCTACACGGAGAACACTGTTTATTTCCTACGTGTGAATCCTGTCAAAGGTGAGAATTGTTTGAATAATCAATACTGTGCCCCCACAAGAGAGTCGTCCATCCCCCCTCACAGCAACTTCAATCCAACCCACTGTCAATCACTGGCGCAGGAGCGTCCACACCTAGCGGATAGTAATTAAGTGTTTTGGGACCATGTGGGGCATTTATAACAGATGGAGCAACTTCTTCTCACTGCCGCACCGGTCCAAATGGAATTACTGCCGATTCTTCTTTCAGCGGAGGCTCACACATTGCTGAGGGCTCGTCTTCGAGCCTCCTCTGGCCCATTGCAGGAGTTTGGGTAACAGGTGACGAACAAAGTGTAAGTTTGACATTTCCCTCCAGTATTCTTTTGTTGGTAGCACTACTATCTTTGTCTCCATCATGCTAGCAGCTCCAGTGGTCATTGTTTTTCATTGGGTTTTTCTACGCCCAGCTTCAAAAAGAAAACCAAAAGCAAAATCCAAACGGTGGCATTGTTGATATTTTCAAGTCAATACAAAAAAATTATGTGAACTGTATTTTTCTAAACTGTCATATTTTTAAGCAATTACATATTAATGTTGCCAATTTTAATTCATTTAGGCGAAGTACTAAATTTAAAAAAAGATTTATATCATGTACAGTTCCAAACTAAGTCACACTAGACTGAAATTCAGACTAAATGCATTCATTTTAAAGCATCAAAAAATGTGAAATATGTCACTTGTACAGTCAGTCACCGCTAATGAGTGTTGTTATGAAATATTTCATATTTTATTTTGTATGTGTATATTCAAATACAAAATGATCTTTGAGTTGAGAATTTAATTATTTTAAAAAAAAGTTTTTTTTTAGTTTAAATTAGAATATATATGGGACATGGGACATGGGAGCTCTTTTATATTTCAAGAGCTTTACAACAAAGCACTTATGTTCTAGTCTGATATTTAAGTGACTTCACGGTCAATAAGTGTAAAGATGCCATAATAAGCAACTGAACTCTAAAGTCTAAATTGAATTCAATAATTTGTCCTGGCACAGTGGTGACATGTGTCTACACGTGTACACAGGTCTCATGATGAATTTTATATCAATTTGATCTGCCAAGCAAATATATTGACATCAGATTTTATTTCCTTGAAACAGATGACCCCAGACCCCATCATCAATTACACTGAGTAACAGTTATTTTCCAATCATAGATGCCAAAGTGAGATGGAACAGCCCCCAGGATACAAAACTTTCCTTCCTTCGAATGAATCCTCATAAAACTGGAATCACTTGGTCTGGAGTTAGAATACATCATATAAGATGGCATTATTGGCAAGGTAATGTCTGTCTGGTAACACATAATAAGTTTTCAGCAGTCAATAAAAATACTCACAACATGTTAGCCATCTGTTTTAATGGAATCGCTATTTTTGGCTAGCAGCTACAAGTTTCAGTAACGGTTGGCATGAAATGGCATATGAACTAATAATGCAAGCTGCTTGTAGGAAATTTCCTCATAGCAATACAAAATCAATTTCCTGTTCAAGAAGCTGGTAGTAAAACCTCAGTATATGTGCAGCACCATCATGGATTTGTTAAATTATATATTAGAACAAAGAACAAAGCAGTAAAGCAAAGTCACCCTGAGAAAAAGCATGGTGAGATGTTCCAGTTCAGAAAAAAGTCATTGGTAAGTGACAGCCATTGTTGGTTAGATAAACATATAAGCTGCAGAGTTTATTTAGAATTAAAGGAGACCGGAGAATGGTCAGCAGACAGGAAAAGATACTGCAGACTTAATGATAGGACGTATGAATTCAATGAAGTTGTTGGCAATTTAGAAAGAATAATTTGTCGTCAAACATAGTTGTCTTATGATGTGTCGTCAGGCTGTGGTTAAGTGCGGGCCCCTCGTGGGCTAAATGAGCCAAGCTGATTTATTTGCCTCTGCTGACTGACTGTATTGATTCCAGGTCACTTGATTGGTTGACTTCAGATCATGTTCAGGTGATTACAATACAGATGGAGCAAAATGGCAAGGCACTGAGAAAGCAGATTTCTCTGGCTATAATGAGTTCCATACAAGCTTAATATTGACTTGAGTTAAAGCAGAAGTGAAAGATGTTGAAGAGATGATAAAAATACTCCTCTTATATCGCCCACAGACATATTTCTTCCATGCAACGTTAAAATGCATAGCAATAAAATATGGGTAATGCAAAGCAGAGACATCTGAATGTGGCATAAAACTGCCCCTCCTACGCCTCTGTGATTGTGGTCCAACAAAAGTCAAAAATACAGCGACGCAGCATACCCGAAACTACGCACTTTTATAATAACATAGCAATGCAAGCCTGGCATTATTTTTTGAATATGTCCTGATACTGCACACAAGTTGCAGAAAGATTCTAGTTTTAGCTCAGACGTGCGTGAATAATTACAGTATTATGGTCACTTGTAAAACGGCTGAAACCATGGAGATAGGACAACATTCTGGCCTGCCGCATGCTTGGAGGGAAGTTACAGTTCAACAATCATGATGAGATCAGAGTTTTTTTTATCGTAAAGAAAAAATTGTGAATTTTTCTCTCGGGATATAAAATAAAGTATCTATATCTATCATATTTGCCAATACTGCCACTTGATAATGTCTTGTTAATTTGTTCCTTTTCATTTTGAATAATGTTTTAATAGAATACTGATATTACTCATATTGAAATTATTCAGAATTGTATAATACAAAAATACTTTGTTCGGGAATTACAACTATTCAGTACATGATTCTGCAAAAAAACATGGATTCATATGGAAACATGGAGCCATATTCTTCTCAGTATACATGGAATTTATTTAGAGACTTAAAATATAAGAAAAACAAGGGGGGGGGCACAGTAGATTTTTACAATTAGATTCTCGTAAGGATGCTTTGCTCCAACTAAAAAATGAAATTGAACGTTTAGAAATTGCTGACATAGATTCATTTAAAAAATAACTGAATAATAGATATAATTCATGTAATGTCTTTTACACCAGCAAATTTGTAAAAAAAAATTTCTTCCACTCATCACATGACACAAACAGTAGAAAATAGTATTGAAGATTACTACTGAAGCAAACATATTGTATTTCTGGAATTTTTGGAATTACGTTGATTATGTTTGAATTACTGTACACAGATATGTCTAATTCATCTGAATGAATGAAAAATAATCCATATGAAAACATTTTACATGAAATAGATATGATATAATGTATAACATGGAAATAAATACACACTGTGCAAAAAAAGGAATCTATGAAAATTTACGATTTCATTGTTCTGTGTGTTTAATTTTAACTAAGTGAAACAAGTGTTTCCTGCAGATGTTTAGAAGATGATCCACTAGCAGAACAGTTGAAGAAACAGACCTTAACATTACGCTTTAATGTTTTTGCCGCTGTGAGAAAAGGACACATGTGATACTTGTTCTCTCCATTGCTGTTTACTGCCTCTTTGCATCAACATCGCCACCTACAGTCCAAAAGATGAACTACTGTAGTTTTCTGACGAGCTTTAAGGCTGAGGACATTCAATGAACCTCTCCAGATCTCAGGTTCAGCATTTGATAACAGATACCGCATTGAATTTAGTCAATTTTAAACAAAAAAATGTTCTAAATTCACAAAAAGGATTTCGAAAAATCTGAAAAGCCAGTGCTATTTATCTTAATAATCTATTATTAAACAGATAGTTAGTAGTACATACCTTTAGAGGCCATTGATGCAGATTTGAACTAAATCACTATTTTTCATGGTGTAATTAATGGACATATGGAAACACCATCCATTTTTTTGCTCATTACATTAGCATACAGTCTTCCGAGACATGCAGACACAGAGACACTGATCTAGAAAAAAGAAATTAAATCTGATCTTTACTATTCCAATCATTTTGGCTGAAAGATTTCAGGAAGGATTCAATCTACAGTCTACAAAGACAAAAGTCATTGAAAGGTTATAGAAAAGCGTTTCTTCTATAAGAGTACAATGAATGGTGAAATAGTGCAAGTGTACGTATAGCCACACCATACGGGTTAAGAAAATATTATGGTTTGAAGGATATATCATAGACGATATGATATGACAGCCTTATGAGGGCAAAGTAGAAAGAAATACAAAATGTATGAAAATTATTGGCGTGTAGTTTTATTTTTTTGTTTTTTACTTCTTCATTTTTAAATTCACATTTACTAATAATACATTTCGGCTGAAAACCTGAGCCTGTCACAGAACTCTCTTTACGTAAACACTTTCTGAATTGGATCAGAAAGTCTCATTAGCTTTTCTTATGCTTTGGACTATTTAGCTTGAATGTAAGTCCATTCAGTGCAGCCAATCCAGCCTGGAGTCGATTTCACCTTGAGTCTTAAAGGGCTTATGAGCTGAGGTATCGCACCCTGCCGGCATTAGAAGCTGGATAAGAGTGAGGAAATAAAATGGCCTTCTCGCAATAAAAGTTGGTGTGTGATCCCTGACCCAGGGGTGAGAGAGTTATGAACTCGTCTAATCTAGAGAGACCTTTTTGCATGTGGATTAACCTCAACTGAGACCAGGTTTTTAAGATGTTGAGTCGGCTGGACTGAACTCTGACAACCCGAGGAACCAAGCCTAACTGTGTCTTGTTTGTATTTGTCTTATTGGAGAAGGAAAATATGATGTTATCTACTGCGCTAAATTAAATTGAAGCTCCGCAAAGGACACAAAAAAATCATCTTTTTTTTTTTTTTTAAAGGAAATATTTATGTTTATGTTGGTTAACCTCTGCCAAAAATTTAATTCAATTCTACTAAACTGTTTAAGTTTTAATTAAACAGACCAACAGTCATGGCTGGATTTAATTTACTTTCTTGTCGGGGCTCCACAGACAACATTTGCCTGCATATTGTTTGGACCTGACAAAGGAATGTGAGCATTAAGTTGGACTTTCATTAGACAATTTTCAAGCACTAACTTGTGTTTCCTCCGTCAAATGAGCAAAGGGAAGACTGAAATAAGCGTCCTGCGTTGGTTTAGGGTGGGCCAGCAGCTTCAAAGGACAAAAGAGTGCTGGGTGCCTCAGCAGGGCTGCATAAATGTAAGTGTACAGCAGGTAATGAAGAAAATATGAAAACTGAAGTTGAAAGGGAGAGCAGAGGTGGCTGACAACCAGAAATGTCATAACCGATTTTCTGCAGCACCTCCGTGATTAAATAAATCTGTGTTCTTACCATTTTTAGTTTAAAGCCAAGCACTTTAATACAAACACTTCAGGAAAAGGTCACAGCAGTCGTTTTGAAGTTGAAGTTCATTTTTTGTGTGTTTTTTGTCTCAATTCATATTAAATTTTCCACAGTCTGTGTTACTGACAGAGGGTACTTTCAATGTGCCAGTCACCTGGCATTCATTTGTCAACTAATGTAGTCTCAGTAAAGGTAAAATAAAATGGAACTGTTGATAGCCAATTAATCCTGACCTACTTCCAAGGGTCTAAGTTCTACACACAAGAAGATGCTTAATTTCATTTGTCTGCCTCCTTTGAATCCATTGGTGAACAAACGTGCGTGCACTGTTGCTCAGCTATCTCTGATTATGCATGAAATCATCATCATCTAGAGTGTACAATCACTGTGTTTGTTCCCAAAAACATCTCGGTGATTGATACAGTATGTAATGGAAACCGTATTGAAGAAATGATGCGTTAAAGGCTAGTGTTGTTTGAGCAGGGATGTACAAAACAATTATCACAAATATATAAATTATTATTATTATTATTATTATTATTATTATTATTATTATTATTATTATTATTATTATTATTATTATTATTATTATTATTATTATTATTATACCAGTGTCTAACAAGGTCTCAGCAAAATTGTATGTGATTTTTCAAATATCTGGGAATTCTATGTCAAAGAGGCCAATGGGACCAGTATCACTTGTCACCTCCAACAGGCACTAGTTTAACACAATATGCTTGACTGTCACATGTTTGCCACACTTTTTATCATCATCATAAATGTGAGTGTGAAACAGAAGCCTTGTTAAAGCTGATTGAGTAGACAGTCATCAGTCAATGAGTGGCCTCATAAAACGTAATCAATCATGGATTTGATTTTAGATGCTCACACCTCCCCAACGAATGGATCTGAAGCACAGTTGTAAATCAACCGCAGCGTGTTGTCGGTGGTGGCTGTGGTTTGTATCAGAACCATAGATAAACGTTTCTGCAACAAGGCCGTGAAGGCAACATGTGCTGAGGTCTGTCTTCGATGATTTGCATCTTGTTTAGTTTCAGCTAAATAAGTCTGATGATGAAAAACAGATATGTCTGATATAAAAAGGCAAATGTGTGTGTGTATATTCACATAGTATGTCATCATGTCCTCGAAATAACACCCTTTGCCTTTTTTCTCCATAAAAGAAGCTAAAATGAGGCTAAGAACTCCTTTCTCCCAGAGAAGAGAGAAACTGTGCAATGTGGGAATGTAATCCAATAAAAATACTAAATTCAGCATGTTTTCAAAATAAAATGCGCAGTGACAAAACAATAAGAAATGAAAATACCACCATGAATGTATATCAGCGTTTTTTTGTATATTGCGTTATGTAACATATTTGTTATTTTTTGGTGTCAAGTCACCTTTGTTATGGATTTGTCATTTCCTGTCATGAAGGAGCATCTGTTTATTATTGAAATGAAGATGGAGTCCTCGGAAAAATACATTATAAATGAAAAAAAATCAAATCTTAATTTAAAATGAGTGCCTCAACAAATCAGAACACTCAGCCTCAAAAGATTGAATATTGTCTGTTTGTCCATATCGCACCCACCAAGTTTCATACAAAGGTCCTCGTAGTTTTTTGCTGCTAAACACAGATCAGTCACAGATAAAAAAAAAAGATTTGTTGTGAAGTAAATTCACATTTTGACATCGGTAAATTCCTTGACTTCTACATTCTGTTTGGAGTCACTGTCACTGTCCGTGTTGCCCGTCCTTATCTTGATTCCTTTTCCATGTGCTGTCGGCCATCACTGAGCAACAGATGGAGATGCACAACAGGATATTACACTAAGAGGATTCCTCTTTCTTTGCTCTCACTCTCTACTCTTTTTTTTTTTGTGGGCACAGACTCTTTCATCGTGACCCAGCTCCACTGGCTCACTGGAGCTGCTGGAAAGTTGTCGCTAAGCCCTCGGAAATCGCCATTGCTCATGTTGACCTGCTTGGCAAAGAGAAATCCCTGATCAAGTGTCTTGTGAATGACATTACAATAAGCAGGTGGGATTAGAAAGTACTTGTCATTGATCCCTGAACTTTACCCTTTCATTCAGAAGTATGTGGCAGGTGTCAGGGTTACTCACCTGTGTACTAGTAGGGCAGTAACACCTGCACAGGAAGTGGGCTCCTCCTTCTTCAGGTGACTGCTTCTCATATGCCCGAATCGGACTGTGTGGGCTGTAACAGTATTGCACATCCATCCAATGATACCTATCACATCACAGCCTGTGTGTCCTCATGTTCCTTGTCAGTGTTGCATTAGAAATGGTTCTGGTCTACCGGTCCATGAGACACAGTTCTTCTGTTGTCGAGGGTTTGTCTGCATGTTCTCGCTTTCTAGGAAAACAATTCAAGTTGTTTGCATTATTTATTTGCCTTTCTCTCTTTTCACTCTCTCTCTGTCTTTCCACTGAGACATGCGGTGTGTGGGAAGAAGAACATTAAATCAACCAAAATGAAGACAAAAATACAAATATATTGAACTGACATACATGGAAGTGAGGAACTTGTTTAATAATGGAGGAAACAGGGTCTGTTTACTCACAAATTACAGTTTCCATCAATGCATTTATCCTCAATGTAAAGCACAATTTAAAACATACTGCAGTTTTACAGTGTTCTTTGATAATTCCTGGGGCTCTATCTCCTACAAAACTGTTGTATTATTAATTGTGGGTGGAGACGAGGGGTGTTTCATTAATGAACACCATATTTTTCAATAGCTTCATAGGATATTACGTGGCGCTGAGACCGCTGTATTTGAGCTTTACATTAGCTTTGTGTTCGATGAAGCTCAACTGGTATTTTAAGTCAGCCTCTTCATCCCATGCTGCTTTTTATCAGGCCGTTGCAAAAGTGCTTAGTCCGTGGAAATGCAAGATTGCATAGAAACCTAAAAAGGTTCTCAGGCGGCAATGTTATTCTCTCCACGAGTGTTACTATGCCAGAAAACTGCCTCCCTCCACGGGGCTCACTCGGCTTGCTGACCCTCTGAGGATGCTCAGTTCCTGCCAATTTGTTAGGTACACCTAATGCATTATAAAACACAGGCCTGCAGTAAATCCTCCCTTCATCATGACTATAATGTTGGGTTTTATTGAATCTGTTTGAGAGAGGTGTTGATTTATTTCAATGGTCATTTTTGGGGGCTTGACGAATTTACTGAGTGGAGCATTAGTGGGTTTACTGGAAGGTGGTTCCAACCATTCTGTCAGCTGTAATTCATCTTTCTATGGCCCATTTCATACAGTAACTGTTGACTGATGTGCTACAATACAATCCAGTCTGACCCAGAGTGTGGTAAGTGTTCACCATATTATTAGTGTTTTTTCTTTCTTGTTCCTGTTGTAATCTGTTTGATCTGTTGTGCCACTGGAAATGTGAATTTCCCTTGTGCGATCAAATATCACATATCTATCTATCTATCTGGAAAACAAGACGACAGTTTGTGGAGAACACAGTGGCCGTCCTCCAATAAAAGGCCTTCATGTCTGTAAGAGAGAGGCAGCCATTTTTTTTAGTGCCAGAACTCAACCGTTGTTTGGATTCACAAGAAATAAAATGGTGAAACATGACTTGCATTAAGAGTCTCAGCTGGAGCGCGTTCAAATCCAGAGGTTGTTGAATGTGAATGACTTAACATTACAATGTTTGAAAGCTGGTTGGCTTTGATGCCTTGTGTGAATGAGTGGCTGTTTGACGGCTGAGAGTATCATTATTCTTTAACTCCAACAAATGAGAACATGTTATTATCACATTTTGGCCTTTGGCAGAATCAGATGAGGTGAAGCTGGGACAACCTGATGGCCGGTTGGTCACAGTTTGTTTACAAGTGACCTGAGCAGCGAGTCCATCAGTAGTGAGCAGAGTACTTTATATGCTACAAGATAGGGAGATTTAACACAGAAACACAGTGTGTCTGGTGGTCGTTGATTTTTAAAAAATTTGTTTTGGTGTCTGCCCACACAAATAACTATAACTAATGTATTTTGGTATTATTTTTTGTTATTATTACTAGTAAGTAGTTTTGTTTTAAAGTCATGTATATTTTATAATGCGATATCCAACAATGATGCTTGATTTCTTTACAAATTAATATTTGTTTGTTTTGTGTGAAGGTTTTAACACTGATTTCCTTGGAGTATTGTGTCATTGTCGCGCCGTAATTCTTAAGACGTTGTCGTCTGAGGGATTTTATTTGAGGACTGGACCTAATTTGTGTTTCACACACGCACAGATAAAGATGTAATAAAATCTGGTGGTCTTTTAATGACTTCATGGGATCTAGGTGGAGAAACTTTCACTGTTGGGAAGTATAAAAATGGTTAATTTAACTTTGTTGCTTCTCTAAGGGGATATTGCCTCTTTATTGTATTTCCTTTGTATTTAACCTCAACCCAGAGAGGAAAGAGGGAGAGAAATTGAGAATCTCCAGGGGGACCCAATTATATTTTCTTCCGTGTTCAGTGCAATGTAATGACTTTGTAACAGGATCTCCTTGTGATTTTCTTACTGCAATTCATTATTTGGTTTAGTTTAGTTTTCTTTTTTTTTTTTTCTCTCTCTCTGTTGACTTTGGGAGAGGAGTTTACTTTTCTGTGGGATCCTTTATTTGACTTACAGGTTTGATCATTCTCCAATACTTCCCTTTTAATAAACAGTATAGCTCAGACATGTCACAAAACAACAACTTTTATGCAATTAAAATTCAGGGGCAGACATTTCCACTACAGATAACAGATCATGTTGAATTTTGACATGAAGTTTCAGCACCAACGGTTGTACACTTCCAGTAGCTTATGGCTACAGTTTTTCTTGACCCAAATTTGTCCTAACTGACCGGCCTTTTTTCTGGAGGCTCAAGGATCCGTAAATGACATGCCACTGAGTTGCCTTATCAACTCACTAAAGGATGTAGTTTTATAAAGTTGGGCTTTTAATACTGCCTTGAATATGAGTAAAATGATGAAGGAAAAAAATAAAGTTTTAAGATTTGTATGTGGCAGATGTATCTGTATGAGTTGATTTATGAGTGTATAAGAATGGCGTGTGACTGAAGAGCAGCATCAACAGTAACAGAGTAGTGTTTATTGTGTGTGCGTGAACATATATGTATATATGTATGAAGGGGCAGGGCTCTGTTCCTGAGTGTTACACGTGCATAGTATGTGTCAGCAAAAGCTGCTGCATTTAAATGTGTGCAGAGGGGAAACAGAGGGAACGAAACCTGGACAGGGGAGTGAGGAAATAGAGCAGAAAAACACAGGCCTGCAATAAAGAAATCCTGGATAATTCTGCCTTAAGATGTGAAGAGGGCTGCACAGAGCAGAATGGCGCATCCAGAGGTCGTTCCCATGGCAACCTTTGCCCAGGGAGATCACTGACCCTCCCGCTCTGCACTACAAGCAGAGCACAGATTGTAGGTCACATATGGCGCCAGCGATCCAATCAGGCCTAATCTGGCTTGACTTGAGGGTCATACATTATACTGGAAAGCTGGTTTACACTCTGGCTTATCTTGTCAGTGGACTCGATGATAATAATAATGGCCGTGTTTATAGTGATGTGATGAACTGACCCATTAAACGTATATGTCAACAAATGCATGTTGGGTCTATCGGCGAGGAGCATACGATACTCTAACATTAATCCGCCATCTGAAAGATTTAGGAGGATATAAAATTCCTGTCTTCGTTTCACAAACATTCTTCAAATTAAAAAGCTCTAAATATATTTTGATGATTTTTGTCAGATTGTCAGAATTTTTCTCTTTTCTTGTCTCTTTTTTTACAATTTTGGGGTCCCAAAGAGGTGTGTATGTGTATTTTATTATTTTTCCATTGTACGTAAGTTCCACATGTGGGTTTTGTGACTCAAACTTTAAATTATATCCATGATATCTTGTTATAAAAGAAAATTTCTCATTTATCAAGCTGATTAAACAAGTGTGTTTTTTGGTTTCACAGGAGTTGGAGATAGGGCATCCCAGTGTTGGATAAAGCCAGACCATGCGATAAATATGTTTTTTCTCTTTCACTTTAGCTAAAATTGATGTGACGTTTAAAACAGCACTGTCTGTCAGATGCTACGGGAAATTCCAGTGCTGAAAACTCTTACAGCTTGACTTTACACGGATGTAACTTTATAATTCAAACTGCACGCATCGTTCACCAGTGTAAGACACTCTGGGGGAAGCACTCTATCCAGGACATGAGGCTGAAAAGGCAGCAGCCATGCAGCAGATACATAGATATGGTCTGAATGATTTATGTGCCATGTTTCTGGAGTATTGGTATAATGTGGATAACCAACCTCAGACGGTCCCACTAGTTTTATGTGACTTTTGTTAAGGATTTCCAGACACATGCAGGAACACTGGGGCTTTGTACCGCTTCTGTTACGATTATAGGTTAGGAGAGCTAATAAATCCTATTTTAGGTCTCCTCTTCCATCCTCATTGCTTCAACGCTCATCACTAATTTGAGCGTCAATGAAAGCTAAATAAACATGATTTTACTGCAGGCTGAGAACAGTTTTTTCAGTACTTACACTCAGAGGAAGTCTCATTTGAAAGTGCCATAATAATGTAGGAGGGAACGGAAGACTCTAGAAAAGGTTCCCAAGGGAATATGAATAATTTATACATGTGAATTCATACTGGTGGAAGACAAGAAGCAGCTCTCTGCCCAATGCTGAATTTCTGTTTAAATCACATGACACTAAGATATTTTCTCCTGGTTTCTGCCAGGTGATGAGGAGTTGCTTTCTGTATGCTATGACAGTCTCTCGGCACGACATCGCCGGCCCCGTGGCTGGTGATTTCATGACTGAGTCGGTAATAATCATGGGTGACTGAATTCTCACCTTTCTGCTGAGATCTATAAGTGAGGTCACGACTACACTTCGGTGGCCATATGGGAATGGGAACGCTCGCAGACTGAAGTCAGAAGAA
This sequence comes from Aeoliscus strigatus, assembly GCA_901007665.1. Taxonomy (NCBI): domain Eukaryota; kingdom Metazoa; phylum Chordata; class Actinopteri; order Syngnathiformes; family Centriscidae; genus Aeoliscus; species Aeoliscus strigatus. Next base: position 41,251 of record CAAKHB010007459.1, on the reverse strand, counting down.
TCTTAACATCTGCTTCACAGAGACTCACGTTTGCCTTCCAAGGGGAAACATTAGCCAAAATAGCCGTAATTATTTTATATGAATTGCTGTGTACTTTGAATTTCTATTGATAGAAATGATTCTGTAGATATGTGTTGTAGATCTTAAAAGAGATGAACATTTCAGAAGTGGTAGGATGAAGTCCTGTGCACATAGAAATATAAAACGATTTCATTTCTGCAGTTTGTAATGGACAATTCTTTCTGGAAGGAATCCAGTACTAACGGTAAATCTGTGATTTAATGATTTCATTTTTATCCCCGGGGGTCATAGGTCATGGTCTCCTTAGAGACAGTTTCGTCTGTCACTTAAACCCACTATGCTCACCAGTCTTGACATCTGCCTACACACATCGTACACCACCCAGTCTGGGTTAAAAAAAGAAAAAAGAAAACCTGTCGCTCTTTATTTCCGTCACAAAAGCATCACTCTTTTCCATTTACTGTATACAACTGAATTAAGATATATATATATATATATATATATATATATATATATCTCATCTCAAAACAGGGTAATGCACGTATTCTATGTAATGTTCCTATGTCTCAAAAAAATGGTTTGGAAATTGTAATTTCAACAAACAAAATAAAAAAGGGTATATGAATTTCCTTTTTTTTCCAGAAATGTGAATATGGACACTTTACTAGTATTTTAAATACAACTAAAAATAACTCATTTAAACAATGAAAAGATTTCACTATTCATTTTTAACTCATTCTTAAGATCCGGCTGAACTGACACACTGCCTGTGTGTCCGACTCTGTGAATGAATCCTGAGTTTCAGTGAATTCCACCATAAATTAAAGTTGGATAAATGAATTATGTGGCACTGCTTGCAGCAGCCATCAAGCTGAGTCATAACACATTAGTCTAGACAGTTTTCAATTCTCATATTGCCCCTTTGAACTCTGCCGCCGTATCTTTAAAATGTCTTCAGGGTTCACAGAGCACGATGGGACTCTCTGGTACAGTCAAGCGCACACAGCGTGAGTGATCAGGCCTTTTCTTGTTACTGAATCAAACAATGTTCAACCTCTCAGACTGCTTGTTTTAGAAATGCAGACCCCCTGGACCCTAAACCAGAGAAAGACAGGTATGAATGGATGGAGAACAAGGTGACTAGAGCAGCATTCTGACATTAATGCAATCTGAAATGGCTTATAATGCCCCGATTCTAAATTGGAAAAATTGACCTTCCTCGGAGAGGTGGCACAAGTCTGCACTCCGAGACATTTCAGGGGCTAAGTGGAGGTTTCGGAGCAAGCTGCAGCCGAGCCTGGAGGCCAGGCAAATATTTCATGAGTAATTTAATATCTGGAACAAGAGAGCACGCTCCACTCAGGATGCTGGCCCGGATATAGAAAGTGATCTGGTAAGAATGAGAAGGAGAAAGGCACGAGGGCAGACCAATGAGTTGTTAATGCTGCACATCAACTTTCCTCCAGGGATGCTAATGTGATGAAGCAAAACCAACACCACACACACACACACACACACACACACACGCGCACACATTCAAGTGACACACATTGCTACTAACCTGTTAAGACAACCATTGACCAAAACCTGAAACGACCACCACCTCACAAGCAGCCAGGAGGACCTCAGTGCACATTCAGCGCTGCAGTCCGCTGTGCATAAATCACCACATATTTAAATACTTCTACAAATTATTCAAACGTTCTCTTCATCTGCCAAATGGTAATTTACTGCAACAGCAATGAGAGAAAGCACCAAAGACCTTGAATATGTGCCAATCTGGCTGCTCGCTTGAAAGGAAAAGAAACACAGAATTTTCTTTTTGCGTGCGTGGAGTATTTGCTTTTCCTCCCACCCATAGATGCAAATGCTATATGTTCTGCGTGAGTAGCTTTTATGGCATTGAGAGGGTGCCAGATTGGAATCCCATACCCCATATCCCATCATAAAACACCATTCTTCCATCTGACAGCATCGCTAGCTGCACGGTGCTGCAGGGTTAAAGAGAATTAGAGGGCATTTTCTTCAGCTTTCGGAGGATGTTGTGTCATTTATAGCACGGACGGTTTCAGTGGTTATTCTATATATGTAGTTACACTTCATACACAATATGAAAGTATTTGTGGAACTGGCTCTGAAATGCTGTGACATCATTATTATTATCAGTGTTTCAGGAACGATCTCCTCGGACAGACATTCGCAGCGTGTCTTTGTCTCATTCTGCAGACGATAAACAACTAAATGTGATAATTAAAATGATTTCAGGCTTTAGCAGCGGCCCATAAAATGGACACATACACACACATCATGTCGAGGGTGTGAGAAGGCACGCGTTTTACAGACACTGTAAACGTCTCTGTTTACAGCACCAGGCTGCTTCACCTGTGTGCAGACGTATGTTACACAAACCTTTGATGAAAGCACATGAATTGTGGAAGAACTGTATGTTGACTTAGAGAACATATGGACCAATAAGTATTACCTGAATAAATACTAGCTGCTGAATATTTCTGAAACCGGATGTATGAATGAAGAGCCCTTCTTTTCCCCTGTTCTTTTATCATTTTACTGCTTTCATTTTACACTTTAAGCCAGTTCTGTTGGGTGGGGTTACAGTGGGTCTCTGGTATACGGTACCTACCAGTTCACACAAGATTTAGTCATGACCTCAATTCATATTAAGTTGTTCTTACAGGCTCGTTGTAGAGAAACGGTCCCATGCCTCCTTCTCTTTCTCCCCGTCACATTTTCTTATAACCCGGTGCTCACGGGCACCGGGTAGCCAACAGGGAGCTTGTGAAGTGTCTGCAGACCTGTTCCAAAAATAGGACTGTGACTATTTGAAAATGTAACTGTGTCAGAAATGGATAGAAGTAAAGTGTTGTTAAACCACTGATCATGATTCTTCATGAGTCTGATTAAAGTTGAATCATTTTGCTAGTTTCAGAAGTGTTTATCAAACCGGTAGCCCTTTGGATTACTCACTACCTTTGAAGTAGCTTGTGGTTTCAAAAAGGTCAGTGACCTCTGATGTAGAGGCGCTCATCAACTGTGTCTTGAAGTGATGTTGAGGATTAGAGCTCTTCACTCGGTGGCTCTTCACTCAGTAACTCCGATTGTTTTGACCTTCTAGAGGATGCTTAGAAGTCGCTGACATGAAAATCAATCGCTGTCCCTGATACCAGAAGGAACATGAAGTACTGCTGGAATGAAAACGTGCAGACTTGCAAACAGACTTTGGTTCCAGACGTTTGAGAACACGGCAGCACTTGGTAGTGGTAGGGATGAGGGAATGGAACGCCCTGCCCACCTCAATCAGTGTACTGAAGAAGAACTCTACAACTAACAACGGCATGCTGAATGAAACAGAGGTCCAACACATACACTTCATACTTGTTGAGGTCTGAACGTGATGTTGTGGACAGTTTTCACCATGATATACCACAGAAGCATCCATCGGCAATAATGTCTCAGTCTCTCTGGATGTGCAGTCTTTGTTTCAGTGTTTTAGCGCATCGTGGAAATGATAGTCTAGGAGCAGGATTCTGACTCATAAAAGCCAGTGGCAAATTATCGTGTGTCACATGACATGTGGAAAAGGTTGGATGAGCAGGAAAACAGACGAATTAAAGATTAAAAAAGGCGTTGGTGGTGATGTGTCTGTGATGTTCAGCAGAGAAACACTTGAACGTAAAAAAAAAAAACAGTCTTAAAAAAAAAACAATCAGCACCAATTGAAACACTGAGACCTACGACTACTCACACACTAACACGTGTCACACCCAACTTTCAAAGTTCAGTGCATGTTACTGACGTTTCAGTGTGTGTGTGTGTGTGTGTGCGGTTTACATGATGTTGACGGTGCAGTGTTTGTGCCCCAGCCTTTGAGCTGCTCAGGGGTCAGGGGTCATGAAACTCAGTGATGTCAGCTGAGGCATGGAGTATCAATGCTGCGACTGCCGGTACTGGATATGTCTCATCTGCAGTGCAAAACATGAAGCATCAGTTTGTTTGATGAGGCTGTTCAGTCGACCAGTAGAAGTTATTCAGAGGTGAAAATTACAATCGACAGACTAGAGGGAGGAACCGTGATAGGGCAGAGAAAGATGTACATGGAATGACCTATTTACATTGTATGACATGACCTCTCAACTACGACTAGTACGATACAGCTTCTTGTTAATTAGGTTTAACTGATGCTAAAACATAAATAAGCGATCTACTGAGGGGAAAAATCGTTTTTTCAGCTTGAATTCATTTGAGAAGCCAAAGCTGCTCCGACGTTTGATGGGAATTGATGTTAAATCACATAATTATCACATAAATGAGTAAAACTTCAATGACATGTTTTAGGTAAGAAGTTATTGCAACAAGTACTACTGGACACTGTAAACTTCCCTCTGTTTCATAAATATTAACTGGAAATATTTTCAGGTTTAGATGAAATTATGAAATAAACATCCTGGGAAGTTAGTGGATTGTTATGACCCATAACTAAACTCATTAGTTCTGGCAGCTTATTTAGTTTGAGGGGCTGTCGGCCATTAATTAGCCTGTTTCATCACCGCTTTTACTCTAAATGGGGCAATAATCTACAAAATAAACATCAAATGATGTCCTGAAGAGGACTTAGATAGTGAGCGAGACCATAAACTCAGTAAGAAAATGTTTACCACCGTGATGTGTCATTTGAAAAGTAATATCTGTTAGATCCATCTGATTGCGGGGGCGACAATGGGTACATGTACCCACCTCTTTTTCTCTCTGTTTTTTTATTTTTTTATTTGGTGTTTTTCCACGACACAGCTCCGATAGGTTAGTAGTGTTTTGACACAGACAAGAGAAAGAATGAATGGATTTACGCACTGAATGTGAGCCCTGAGTGATCCTCAGCGGTTTAAACTGACGGATCAATGCTGAACTGTGAAAATCCACGTTCAGCTTTGTCATTCAGTGATGGAATTTTTCAAACATTCAGTTTCAGATTTTCCATGTGGTACGTTTCAGCACTTATGGAAGCGTTGCTGAATGGATCAGTGAGGCCAGTGCCATTAGTGTAGACTTCAGATCTGTCCAATATTCTATACAGTCTATTGTCAGGGCACAAGATGTAGCTACACTGCTGCTCAGCAGTAACTTTTTGCACATTTAAACACTTATATTTCAACAAAAAAAAAACACTTTGAAAGTGAAATCATCCAACCATGAACGGTGTGTTTTTTCACAGGAACATCATGTCATGCGCATAAAAGCAATAATTATAGAAGCCATATGAATGGCTGAACAAGCATGAAGAAGCATTGGCAACAGATGCAATTTATCCCCACTGATAACATCCCATGAAATATCGTTAGTTAGTTGTACTAACTACACACACACACACACACACACAGCCTATCATGCATTCTCAATCTGTTTATGGCTTGCAAGTGACACAGAGGGCCATTTGCTGACCTACATAGATGGCAGTTCGGAACGCTGAGTCCACATGCCCTTTGGCGTGAAAATAGGTCAGAGGTCAGGAGAAAAAAAACAATGAAAGACGAGGGTCCACACAATCGCAATCACAGAACAAAAGCACAAAGGCTGATTGCTTATGCCATGTTTGCACTCTGCGGCTGCTCAAGTGTTGGGATTCACACATAGGACATGTTTGGTGGTTGAGAGAGGGGTTGAACGGACAGAGTGTCTCGGTCACATGGGCTGAGCCTTGGAGATGTTCATTAGAAAGTAATTTGAATGTCTGACATTGAGTGATCTCTGAAGGATAGACACATTCTGCTGGTGGGGAGATGAAAGGTTATTACAGGTCGCCGCGGCTTCAGTTGGGTCACATTAATCCAGTAGAATTCGTTTTCAAGAAGTTGAGTCTGAGCAAGTTTTGCATTTTGCATTCATACAAGTTTAGTATCTTTTGTATATAAACCGATTGTCCTGAATTGAATCCAAATGAAAAACGGTGAATTATTGGTGAGCTTGCTGCAGAATATTCTCATAAACCTTTACCAAAATAGGTAGTATATTATATAATTGTGATCGACTCAGCTTGTTGTTGCAAATGGTGGATGCCACCGAGCAGCTTTGACTTTGTGCTGCTCAGCAAGTACAAACCGTGTTGAAAATGGCGATGAGTGAGGAAAGAGAGAAATAGGACTTAAGTCATAGTCAATCTACTGTTTGTTAGAATATGTCACGAGGTTGGTGCTATAAGAAGATCAGGATCGAGGGTTTGTTCCAGTTGACTACGTCATAAATGGCAGTGTGTTTCGTCCCGCCGACATTACTGTGGTTCTGGATTTTTCTCTCTCTGCGTGTTGATCATGAAGTAAGAAAGAAAGTCCTCGCTCTATCAATTTGAATGTTTTAAGTATTCAAAGGCTTAATGTTTTTCCCTCCTAATAACAGCCCTGGAACTCACTGTCATTTTTGTATTATCCTATCTGACCTTCGGCATGCTCAGTGGATACTTTAAATAGTTTGTGGTGTTCCCAAAAAGTCAAGAAGAAAACACTGAGTATCTGTGTGATACTTTAATTGTGTGTCACATGTTTGTGTATATGCTGGAATGTTCCTCATGCAAAACCGTCTTCATCATTACTCCCATGTGTTGGGAGTCACGTGAACATTCTGGCAACGGGCACCAGTCAATTTTCCACTTACCCTCTCTAATGCTCCTGGCTTGACATGCTGGCAGGCAGCACAACAGTTTCCTGTCATCCACCGAATGTCACAAAACGAGACGCTGCACCGTGACTTTTTACCCGGGGGACATGATTTGATTGCAATTTTGTATCGAGGATGGAAAGTGTGGGTTTTGTGTTGGTGGCAACTGCTGGCAGACGTGACGCACACAAAAATCAAATAAAAAAAGAGGGTGGGAGGCCAAGATTGAACACAAGCCACCAGTGATTGTATTTTCCTCTTAGTTCACCAGGAAGATGCCAGTTAACTACACCACAATGAAATATGAGCAAGATTATTATATACATTCATGAGTACACCAGATGATGTCTGTATATACTGCTTTTGACACATTTCTACCCAAAATATGTGATCTAAGACCTGTAAGCTGCCCTGAAGGGTTAAAGATGGATGCGGCCTCATGAGTTTTGAAACAAATGTGGAACACTAGCCCCATCTAGTGGCGAGAATGTGTCACTACTTATCACATTTTCATTACTGCTTGGCTCTGAGAGGGATGAAAAGATGCATCTGTTTAGCACATGTTCATTTTTCATGTTCTGGAGCTGGGATGATGACGTATACAGGAGAGGATTTAATGTTTTTCTTCTTCCAAAATAATAAAAAATGTTTTTGTGACTTTATCAAATGCAAATGTGTTCTGCAACAGAAAAAGAGGTCAGCCCTGGATGTTCTGCTGCTTCTGCCCTCTCATCAGGGGCAGCAGGAGCGTTTTCATGTCAGCTCTCATTACACTTCACTAAATGCATGTCTGTCAAAACATGTGAATCATTTATCCTATTTTTTAGCCTAAGAGGTCAAATTCAGTCTAAAAGGGTGCCTAGGCAGCTGTTATCTACTTTTTAACTTTTAAAAATATATGCATAACGGCTGTCATTCAAGTTTGGCCTCCAGTTTACATGTCAAGCAAAGTGAGATTTGTATCCTGTGTTTTCGTAGTTTCTCTCATGTGTTTACGTAGTGTCTTATTGTGTGTCTAGTAGTTATTCCTGTTTCATTCTGTCTCTCCTGTCCTGCAGAGGCACTCTGTTGCTCTCTATTGACCATAAACAGTCATAAACAATGTATTTTACTGTTTTTGTCTCACTAAAGGTGTTTTTAGAACAGTTTATTTGTTATCAATGGTAAGGTTGATAACAAAACAACACCTGTGCGTTCTTCTATGCGTTGTTGTATCTCCCAGGGCTGCAAGAAAAGTTTTTTTACCTGGGCCTACAGCAACGGTGTCAAACTCAGGTCCTCGAGGGTCGCCTATCTGCAGATAGGGTAGATAGACTAGATTAGATATTAGATATATTATTATTATGTTACATTTCAGACAGGTAGATTCAATGCCACTTTACTCCTACCGCACCTGAATCGATCTTGGTGAAGGTCTGTAGAGGCTTGACAACTATCTGTGGACTGGAGGCAGGTGTGTAGGTGCAGTGTGACACCCCTGGCCTGCAGTGTGAATGTAGCTTTGTGGTCCAGAACCCTTGTCCTTCATAGTGTGCATTTTAAACGGTGTTCTTTGTGTGTGACTTGACCTGTTTAAGGACCTTGAACTTTTACTCTAACCAAAGTCTGTTCTTTGTGCTAAATCTTAAACTGATTTGCCCAATAATTCAATTTTCTCACAGTTTAGGTAATGGTGTACAATTTACATATATGCCCAGATGCTCAGCTGGAGGACAATTCGATCAGGTGAATGGTGCAGACTTAACAATTACAGTCAGTTTTTTCAAATTAGATTAAGGTTCAACACATTCATTTCCGAGAGTACATGTTTGACTTCCCCAGTTCAAGGTGACAATGAAAATGTGTTCACTTCAAATGGCAATGTGTGTCAGCACATAGACATCAGAGCAGGATATTTTATCTGCATGTTATTTTAAATCCATTAGGCTTCACTCTTTCATTTGCTTTGAAGTACATCAGAGTTATGGAGTCAGGCAGTGACTGTAAATCAGTGCAGATCGATATCTAACCATTTGCAAATGACATTTAATGATATTTAATTATTATTAGATGCTCTTTTTCTTTTCTGGCCTAACTCACATTGTCCACTAGAGGCCAGTGTTACTGTTCAAACTCCGTCAACTGGCCCATGAAGGTTTGCAGTTTGACCAGAGAACTCTTACTTCCCTCATTCATTTCTTCACCAGCAGTGGTGTCCCTGGCGTTGGGAAAGTTGTAATTGAAAACAGGTATTAGCTGAACGTTTCTTAATTACCCAAACTGAAACAGGTTACACCTGTAGTGAAAGACCTTGTTAGAACTCGATATCTCACTTGGCACCTTCTATCTCAACTTGAGACCAACTGGAAAAGTAAAAGTTACCTAGTCGATCCACAGTGTCTCTGTGTGTGTTTCATTCAGCTGTTTCATTAAAATCATACAATTGTGTATGTCTTTGTACGTATTCTGATGGAAAAGCACCATGGAGAAATTCTTCTGGAGGATTGTAGATGGTGAATAAGTAATACTTGTGACCTCTATTAAGACTTTTTTTTTTCTCTGAGTTTGAAGTCTCTGGTCATCAAACCATTTTAGGAAACTGTACAACATCTTCCACCATCAGCATGCCGACTGTACCATTGGGCTTTTTTAAATCATGTTGCCTGGCAACAGATACAGTATAATATAGAAGGTTATAAATATCACCTCTATAAAAAGAAACTACAGACCATTTAGAAAACTGATTACAGACATATTTGTTTTAGTTCCAAGTATTTTTCTTCCACAACCATGTAATTGACTCCATTGTTGTGCCTTCCTTGTACTTTATTTGGATTGCATTCACAGTTTTACATTTAGACCAGTTTTATTGATGATTTCAATTTCATTTCATTTCCAAAATGAAAGGGAATTTGAATCACATTGGGGGTACCACAGGGTTCAACTATGGGACCTCTCATATTCATCTTTACATGCTTGTACCAAAAACTGGGGGAAATGCTCAGCTTAACTATGAAGCCAACCCTCGTTTATAGTTCTTGCTGGGTTAAATCGTAGGCAACTGGACTTTTGGTTTACTTGAAGACATTTCGCCACTGATCCGAGAAGCTTTTTCAGTTCTGAACTGACTAGTGGGGAGTCCTGCAGGCTCAGTAGCTTGCTAACTTGCTAGGATCAAGACGAAAGTTGTTAAAGCAGGAGTAAACTTAGTCCCAATTACCTTTGACTGATAGTCCATATAAAAGTTCATGGTTTATGTCTGCTAGTATGTCTATATTTATAAAAGTCACTCACTTCTGAGATTGACTTTTTACAAATATTTAATAATTCTACAAATGCTTATGATTTCATTACAAACACGTATGTAGAGAACCATGATGCTTCTGATAATTGTAATCATGTCAAACAATCCGTTAGTAGTTTGTCATCATAAATGCTAAATTGATTTACAGCATTTAAAATATGCAGCAGAATTCCATTCTTACCCAGCTGTCGCTGCTTGTGGTTGGAAATAAAGGATTGGATTCTCCATTTCCATTAGCAAGTAGTCTGTTAATACCAAAGTCTGGGGATTACTGAATTCAGTTATTGTAATAATGGGAAGTAATGTTTGTAATAATACTTTATATAGTAGTTTATGAATACAGCTGTCATTAAATGGTGCAGACATCAGACTGGACCAGGGGTTTCTGGTTTCTGAGGTTTTACATGTTACAACACCTCTGATAACAAATGTAGAAAGCTTCAGTGATGGCTGCAATGAATGAAAATGGGAAAAAAATCAAAACAAATGACTTAATTATTTGTTATATGTTCATATTATCCAGCAGATGCAGTGTGATGTTTGAATATCTCTGCTCGGTGTCCCCAAGAGGGCACCTCTCTGTTCTCCAGAATGGAAAAGACATTAGCGACCATACATTGATAGACTGTTGTTATTTGTTGGAGAGTTTTCTTCTTCAGAAGGAGTTCTTTTCTTTACAAATGAATACCTGCTGTTGTGTTGTTTGTGCAGTTGGCTGTTGTAAATATGGCTGCAAGGTGGCAAGAGGTGCTTTTAGAGATCTGGCCTTGGACATCGGACACAGCGGCACATCAGTCAAGTCGACAGTTCCAGAGGTAAGGGTCTGTGTCACATTGGTATTCCAGTATCTGTCAACAGTGTCAATGTCCAGTATGGTGAAGATCAGCCTCGCTAAAAAGCCGGGTAGAGTCCAGTGAAGCCGTGTACCCCATAAGTGTGTTCCTTGGCCTGGGAATGTCCATGAACTCTGAACAGCTGCTGGGAAGGAAGGAAACAAGATTCCATACACTGGGGTACACAGTTCTTGGTTGGTACCAATTGGTGCTGTTCTTCTGCTACACATCTACTGTATGTCATAAAATGTCCACTGACCTTTCGTATTGCAGAATGAAGAATTATTAGGATTGTTATTGAGGAGGCATTCAAATGTTTTTTGATCTTCTGTCCTCTCGATAAGGTATTATTGTGAGTGGATTGTGTAACACTCATGTTATAGTGGATATTTAATACAGCAGACGTTCTCATATCACCAGAGATCTTGTGCGTAATCAAAGAGCCCGAGAGCGCAGCAGTTTGCAGTAAGCCTGTCACTCTATGGAATAAGCCATGTGCATTAAAGTGTTGCTTTAATTCCCCTGCTATCATTGATGGTAGTGTGCAAGAGCAGTTAATTATTTTAATCATTTTAAATGTCCATGTTTGCACTGTACACATCAATGTACTTTTAACATTTGTGTTGCCATTGACAACCGGACAGTCTGAGCCCTTATCTATGTCCATCAGTGTGTGTTTAAATGCAGCAGACCTACACATGGATGTTTTCCAAATTCCTATTCAACACGATGAGCTCACTGCAGATGAATTAGGTCAGAAATGGCATAAACCCAAAAGATAGTTGAGAGAAAATAGAACTAATTTGGCATCTTAGAATCAGCTTTTGCTAATTACTTTTGTGTGTGTTGCAGAACACATTTGAAAAATCAGGAGGCAAAAGAACATTAAAAAACAACAACAATTATTATTGTAATTGAGCCACCATAGTTGTTTTCCATGTCTGAGATCCATCTGTTTCTGTCACATCTGTGAAAGAAAATGTTATATATAAACCCAACATCATGAAGCAAAAACATCATTAATGGAAAACAATCTCCTCCTGACAGTAAAGTCTATTTAGTTTACAAAGTAGAAGCAGTTGGCGGTTTTGCTTTGTTAACTGTCCTCTAAAGACCACATGTGCATGCGAGCAAAGACTGACACACAAAAAAACGCTGCACACACGGACAGGGCACTCATTTTTGCGATGACAGATGTGGCCATTGGCTGTGATGGTTAATCCAGAATGCTGGGTTTGATACAAGTAGGATTTAGCCATAACCATGATACTAACATCTGTCAAGATCCTGCACCGAGCTCCCAAACCCAGACAGAACCAAATCGGAATATTTTTGTCATGTTGTTTTGACAGAGACAAAGGAAACACGGTTAAAAAGAACGTGAGGTAAGTGGACAAGGAATTAATCAATGTAGGTTGGCCTAGAAAAGAGTCAATACAGTTTATGTAACATGTTTTCCACAGCCTGCATTCACAGCACTGTGCATGTGGCGTATGAAAGAACTGCAATTACCATACATCCACGGAACTGACTGCTTGTATTCTAAATAGATGAAGTCACAGAATACCGGTCTCCACTCTTCAGCCTGAATTACAAATGAAACCTCCGTTATCATGGCTGTTCATGGTTACCTTCAGAATGACGCATACATGCACCTTTGGAAATGAACTTTACAGATAAATAATGTTGTAGTTCACCACAATTACATAAATTGTGTCATTATCTGAAGATACAGTTTTCAGGTAGTTGACTGAACTTACTGTCACACTCCAGAATCACCTGCTGATCATCAGTACATGATGTTCTGAACAACTAATTTCATATTATCTCAACTTTCCTTCACTGAGCCTCCTTTAAAACGCTTCACAGCACCTTCCACTTTGAAATCCCCTGCTCCGTAGTGATAAATGTTTCTCTGAGACACAGGTTTATAACTAATGCACCTCTGAAACAAAGCGACGGATCAGCATGTTTCGTCGTGCAGTGTGTTATGGTGTGAAAGCAGTGTGGGACAGAATTTGAATTGGTTTGGAGGCCAATAAATGTAAAGTGCACTACATCCCTTTTTTCCTTGCTGTAGGATTAAAGGCAAACATGCATAATCCAGTGAACCTTGTACTTAACATTGCACCCAAAGACAAACACAACATTTGGGATGCAGCTGCATCTCACCAGTGTATATTCATTATATCAGGCTTGGATTTCATTGGAAGGGGAAAGTATCCCTGTGATACAGAAAGCAGCTGCTTTCCTTAAAGAAACATTTGTCGTGTTCATTCAAATCAGAAATTGAGGTAACTTTTTGAAACTACTGTAAAGTGCATGCAAACTGCATATTGAAACTTGGTCACACTTAACCAACGACAATAGAAGACTAACTGTATCTCTGCATGTACAACATGAGGTGGAGCTGCACCTACTCATCATTATACTTACAGCCATTAATCCAACAGTTCTTTGGTCAAGTAGCACAATGTTATCAACATCATCATCCAGAGATTATGACAGGAAATTCATCGTCCCCTCCCAAAGATATAATTTTATTACATTGTTAATGCAGAATAACAACAAAGTACCTGTAACTTAACACATCCATCCATGGGTCAATCACAGAGTGAAAACAATGTTCACATTTGTGGACATTTTATAGTTTCTAATAGTGGCACTTGTGGAATTCGCCAGAAGGGCCATCCAATGAGTGAATGTCCAGGGTCAGGTCTGTTAGAAGAAAGTCCCAGCTCTTCACTGGTTTCCAATCAGCTGTATGTTTGTGGTCTGCAGTACCCAGAGGACACCCACGCGGACACAAGGAGAACAAACACACTCTGCAAAAAAAGGCCCCAGTCAGCTAACAAGTTACTCTATCTTCTCACTCAGTTCAGATCATACTGAGGAATTATGTGTTCAAGGGCACTGTTGTTTGTGGCTGAAGTTTGTAGTGGACTCATATTCTAACCTTTATGGTAACACAGGCCAGAGGATAAAAAGCATAACAGAAATAGAAAGAAAGAAACATTCCTGTCAAGTATGAGAAAAATACACTGTGGGAAATGATAACGTGACCCTTTGTAACACTGACCATCCAAAACATGTAAAAGTTACACTCTTATGTAGTACACATCTGGATAACACTGAGGTTAGAAGGAGAGCAATTACGTGGTTAGAAGTTAGGGCATTATATCACCCTACCACAAACGGAGGTTTATTCTCTTAAACAAAGAGAAGTCCTTCACTGCCTAGTCCTAACAAAAGAGAAATGATTCTTTGGTTTGACAATAGTGTTGCTGCACGTCAATTTTACATGACATTGTGGAAATGAAGGATATTGATTTATTATCTTGAGAAAAGTTATAAATGACTCAAATAAACAGACTCGGGCGGTTTCGTTTGAGTAATGGACAGTTTTTGTCATATACTGTATATGATAATTAAACCCCCACCTCGTCATCCTCATTGGCTGAAAAAGAATAGATCAGATTTTAGATATAAACTCAGCAACTATGTTCTTTACTTTTCATGTGCCAGCTGGTGAAGTGAAACCATGGGCAAGGCGGGAAGTAAAGTACTCCGTGAAACCTCAGTGGACGGGGTTCAGGCCCAGGTAAACACCTCTCACACCTCAACTTCCATCTGACAACACTCAAACACACCGAGCCTGCATATTAATATGCGTGCACTCATTAATTTGTGTGTTATGCAACCAGGATGAGCTCAAGCTTGCTTTCACACTTAGATCACATCGCTACATCCAGAATCATAGAAAAAAAAAAAAATTATGATGGACTATCGCAGTAATCTTGTGATTAAGCTGACTAAAGATATAAATAAATAACTGGATGTGATAAATGTGGATTGAATGTTGCTTTAAGATCAGATATAATTTATGTTTGCTGAAGAAAAAAAGATACATTTAAGTTTTTATGCCAAAAGTAATACGTAGTGGGATGTATGTTCTTGTGTCGTAGATGTAATCAAGTAGTGAAAGTAAAGAAATCACTGTCACTGTATAATGTATGTCATCATATCTTGAGGAGAAACACAGATGACCTAGAGGAGACTCAGCAACCAGGACATTACTCTTGAAAACATGTCAGACGAGGTGAAACTGTCACTGGATTATTGGTTGCACAATTAATATTTTTAAGCTGTGATATCTGTCAAGCAGCAGGCATCCTGTCCTAAATGAGAAGCAGCCATTAGCGTAAATCTGCCTCACAGCGTTTGACACCAACAAAGTAATTTTATGAGACTGTAAACTTGAAAAAAAAAAAGGAAAAAAAAAAACACAATAATCTGATTTTGCAAAATTTTCTCTCTGAAATAATCCCACACATGAATATTGGGTATCAGTTTATTTTTTCAACCAAATAAAGTTAGTGAAACCTTTTATTTTAAGTATTTTTTATTTTTTTTTATCACACACACATTCACAGACAGACTCTCACACACACACTCACAGACAGACTCTCACACACACACTCACAGACAGACTCAAAGACTATAAGCATTAGCATGTGATATGCCTGTAATCTGACAAGTGACATGTCACTTGTTAGAACACTGTCAGTATTTTGATTCTCCTCCACCGATCCAATCCAATCATTCATTAGTCCAGATTGGCAGCAGCCATCTTGTAGCGGTGGTCCTCGCTAAAGATCACACCCTGTCACTCCATCCCAACTTTTGTTGGCTCCCAGGGTGCCATCTTTGTCAGCTCGTGCTGCTCGCTGGTGGGCTCCACAAAGCAAAGATGGACTGAAGTGAATTGATTCACAGGGATTAGGGATTAAGATTTCCCCGGCCGCTTTGGTAGAGTAAATCTGGGGATTATGATGTCAACAGCCTGCGGTTGCAGGAGAGGAAATTGAATTGTGAGGGATGGAGCGTCGATGGCCCAGGATTACAGCACAGTAAGTGAGAAATCAGAGATGGGACTCCATGTCGACGCCTTTCGCCTGCTCAGGAAAACCTCCGTGGGACACAGGTTTCTGCCGTTGACTGTAAAGTCCGGGGACACACAACTAGAATAATGTTCAGGAGGTAGACTGAGTGATAAGAAGATTGCTGTCGCTTTAATCCGTCCATCCAGCTCTAGTCTGAGAAGCATCAGGTGGTGAGTACCATGAAGATGAAGTGCAAAGGACACCACTTGTAATTTATAGTCCAAATTTATTTTCTTTAACTGTCACAGAAAATGTCCGGTCAATTATTATTGGAAACTTTCACAAGCAACAACAGATAGCATCTTCCAGATTCACTGCTAACCTGCCGGGCGTTTGTGTGCTTGTCTTGCTGTACTTAAGCCAACGCCGGCGGTGGCTGCTCCCACTGCGACCGTTCACTTCGAAGGACTCACTAAAACCAAGAGGATGAAGGTGAAATGGACCCAACTGGGTCTGGTGTTCTTCCTTGTCTTGTCGCTGGTGATGACGGGATGTTTCCTCTGGCAATATCAGCTGCCAAAAGTTCTGCCAGGTGAGATGGAACACGACCAGAGACACACAGAAACATCCGAAATACTCACTCTGAGTGGACAAACAAGGCTGATAATTAACCACATTCATGACTGAATATTGTGCTGAAATTACACAATGTCAGCAGTTTAGAGGCTGTAAATTGAATCTGAGTTTGCCATTTGTCATTTATTTCTCACCTATTAGTTGGAAGAGAGTCAGAATTGTCGTCTCATCAAAAGCTTTGAGTTTGAGATCTGCTTACCAAGTGTTCAAAACCAATAGAGTGGATCACACCAGAAATGGACCTGTGATCACACCACCCTGTGTGATCCGGCCTAAGGCGGTAAACACTTCTGGGTTCAGTTCAACTGGACTTAACAAGATGTAAACGCATCCTGAGAATCACCACTCAAGTTTTATATGTAAGGAAAATGTCATAGACACAGTGTTGTCTGTGCTGAAAATATGCTGGGTTTAATGAGGTTACTTTTTGAACATCCTCACACTGTGTCTGTGTATGATGTAGAAGAGAAAGAAGATGTGCCAATATTCACGGGAAAAGACCCGGATACGTTTTTCTTGTTCAAATAAAAAGGGTAATGGGGTCTGAAGTCACAGTGAAACAGGGTGAGACAGCTGTGTTCATCAGCAGTTCACAGTGGGAACGTCATCTTTAGATTAGAGACTTTCATATGATCCATCAGGAACCAGGAACAGGAGACATTCAGACTATGATGGAGCACACAATCCATCTTTGAGCGGGAATTGAAACTCCAATCATAATAACTTGTCCTCGTGTGCTCTGTGTTCTTTCCGCTTCTCTTTTCTCCATTTCCTCGAACCAGATGACGGGATGGGCCGCAATGCCAATTCAGAGATGATGTGTCCCCGCTTCCCTGAGCCTCTTCCACTGGAGCATCCAATCCCCAGTCTGAAAGAGGCCCTGGAAAAGGTGAGCGGACCACTTTATCCTGCACGGATTTCAATCTACAGTCATATTTCTATCGCCACAGTCTGGGTAAATTTACAGGGTGACAGACGGAGGTAATCCTTCACACTAAATGCTGTTAGGTTCAGCAGGAGGAGATTAAAGACACCGTGGAGGAAAAAGAATCTATGTCTAGGCAAAAGGAAGAGCACAAGTTTTAAAAAAAATCATAAAATAAGCATGCATTGGAAAAGTGCTCAGTGAAAAAGTAGTCTTACAATCCTATGAATCATTCACCAAGAAGATTGCAATAATCCAAAAAAAGACACAAATTTTAAACATCTAGTACCAGGAAACTTTGTTGAAAATAATTTTGGTTAATGTGCAAAGCTACTACATCTATCAAACCAGCTAGCTAACGTCGTCAACGTTGTCAAAGCTAGTAGCTACTTATCGTAGCTAGCTACAATACCTAGCTAGCTAGCAGTTTCTGTAAAACTCAACCTGGAGTTTTACTTTTTTTTTTTTTCATTGCATCAACCTTATAACTTATAACTAATCACACTTTTTTTCCCCAGGTGGATGTTTTGCTTCGGCAGAGCATCAATCCCATCAGCCTGCCTGCGCTATCAGCCATTGTGATCTTAAACGACACTGTCCTATGGACGGGCAACTTTGGCAAACGGAACGGCAGTGACCCCCTGTCAGGAACCCCCAACGAGTACACCATCTACAGGTGACTAAAATGTGTACAAAAGCCATGAGCCTGACTGGTTGACCTGGTGAATGACAAAAAAAAGGTTTTATTTGGTCAGAAACTGGTCACTGATCAAACATTCAGCATCCTTATTTTAGTTTGAATGTATCAAGAAATGTACAAGGAAGTTCAGTGGCTTCCTGATGGATATTATATTAATATATTTTATTTGTTTGGCTTCTTTTGGCTTCTTTTCTGTGTGCTCTCCCCATGTCTGCATGGGTTCTCTCCGGGTTCTCTGGCTTCCTCCCACCTCCAAAAACATGCTGAGGTTGATTGGCGAATCTAAATCACCCGTAGGTGTGAATCTGAGTGTGAATGGTTGTCTGTCCTTCATGTTCCCCGGCATGAGCTGGTGACTCATCCAGGGTGTGCCTGGACCGAGACCCACAACCGCAGCAAGCAGGAGAAGATGAACGAATGGATGAATGAATGAAAGGAAGGATGAATGAATGTTTGCTTGTTTCTTACAACCCTCAGCGTTGTCTGTCCTTCAGAATTGCCAGTCTGTCCAAAATCTTCCCGACACTGATGCTGTACAAGCTGTGGGAGGAAGGGAAGATAGGGTCTCTCGATGACCCTCTGGAGAAATACGTGGAGAACTTCACAATCAAAAACCCCATGGGGAGGACACGAGACTCCGAGCTGAAGTATGTGACAGACGGGCTGATATTTCTGGACAGCGGGGAGGTTCAGATCCGCTCCTCCTCAGTCACCCTGCGCAGGATGGCGAGCCAGCTCTCTGGTAGGTTGGTTCAACGACAGTGAAACTCTCACCTATTCATTACACTACATCCACTGTCGGGGTTTGGTATACACATACTGGAACTTGTATATTTCTGATTTAAAATAAAACTGTTGATTCCTCTTATATGAAGAATCAAACAAGGCATGAGGGGTTGAAAGACCGTTACCACTATCTAGATGCATTAAGAGAAATGTAGGACACTGTTTCACCACAGCTGCAGCATCTGTCACTGGGCTCCACCTTTAATCTCCCCGTCCGCGTTGCTTAATTTCAGCAATGCTGAAGACTAATGTCAGATATACTAAAACAAAACAACCAAAATGAAACAGAGAAAGATTTTTCAAGTCTCAGTTTATCATCGACACATCAGCACAATACTCATGTTCAGCAAAAAGAAAAACACTGGAAACTAATGAACAGCATGATATTTACGGTAGATGAAGAGGCAAGACTACGTCATATATACAATATCATATATAAGCACAATTTTCCCTTTCATTTACTGAGCTAACGTATACATTTCATTTCACTGTGCACCAATCCAGGTTTGCCCAGGAGACTCCGAGCTACAAATCTGCTTTGGAAAGGAAAAACACAAACTGCAATTAATCTGCTACAAGACGATGTTCTCGTCGCCGATCCAGGCACCAAGTAAGAGAGGAAAAGAAATAACACTAATAAAATAGTGTGTGTGTGTGTGTGTGTGTGTGTGACCGCGTCTGTGCAATATACACCGTGTTCTTTGTACACTGTTGTTTATGTGGACTATGTTATGAAGTATTTTTCGAAACGAGCGTTACTGTTCTCTCCAGATCTGATTAATATTCAAAAGGCTGATGCTTGCTGCTCCGTTATGTATTTATGCTTTTTGGACTGGTGGTACTGAGAAAAGATGAATCTCTAAACTGAAAGAAACATGCCTTGTTTTTTGTTGATGTGCTGTGCTGCCCTTAAACTGCGATTCAGTACTGTCCTGTCCTGTACTTGGACAGCTGTCAACTCCAAGTGTTAACACTTGGAGGTAGAGGGTAGCGTAGATTCTTTTTCAGATGAAAACATGAAAAGTTCTCCTTGTTGTCTTTTCACTCTTTATCTCCTTCATGTCGTTCCTCCCCAGATGTCACTACAGCAACCTTGCCTTTTCGCTTCTGGCTCATGTGATGGCTGAACGAGTAGCGAGCGTTGACTACCAGCGCTGGATCGCAGACAACATCCTTGACCGCCTGGGCATGGAAGACACGGGCTTTGACATCACCCCTGGACTCCATGGTCAGATGGCTGTGGGAGTGTACTCCAGTGGAAAAGCAGCTCCGCTCTATGACCTGGGCTGGTACCGTCCTTCAGGTCAGATGTTCTCCACGGCTGCAGACATGGCTAAGCTAGCCATGATGCTGCTGGGTGCTTATCACCGCAAGCTCCTCGAACCGGACTCCTTGAAGATCATGTTGACCCCACTCTTTAGGTGTGATAAGGATTATTTCGCCAACCGCACAGGGACGCCGTGGGAGGTGAACGAGCTGATGGGCTACGAGATGCTTCGAAAAGATGGCGATCTAGACGGCTACTCTGCCACCTTCTCCCTGGTGCCCAGGCTGAAACTCGGCCTGGTGGTGCTCATGGCTGGAAGTAGGTCTCAGAAGCAGGATGTGGTTACACAGGCCTACAACTACGTCATCCCTGCCATCGAAAAGGCCTTTAGAGAAGCTAAGAAGATACTGGTTGCTCCCCCCAACCCAGATCCTTACATTGGCTTTTTCACCTACAGCAACATCACCTTCTATGAAATCAAAGTTGGGCCAGATGGAGTTCTGGTCATGCAGCAGTTTGGGCCTCAGATTGAAGAGCTGATTCCAGAGAAGTACAGGACAATAAAGCTCAACTACCTGGTCGAGAGGGTGTTCAGAGTAGTGTTTGAAAAGGAGTACCCTTGTGTTCTGAGAGTCGGCACAGCTTCAGTGTCCCTCGAAGCCCAAGATGGACAATTATTTAACTTCTACACATTTGACAAGCGAGGTTTGTCCCCCGGTTTTGATGCACCCGGACTGAACACTTATAATGTTGTACGAATAGCACGCAAGCCATCTTTTTCAGGCTGAAGTGTGGTCACACTGAAGACACTTCTGAGCAGAGACCCACTGTGATCACAGGACAAAACAGTCACTGAAAGATGAAATGTTTGTCCAGCTGTATAATTTCTGTCACAGAAAATCAGTTCACTCTGCTGGATACTGTATATAACGCTCCTTAATCTGGTGCTTGATTATGCCTCCTACCTGAATAGTCACAATGTTTTTTTCCTGCCTTCATTTATGCCAAATGTGCGGTCCTTTGTCTAGAAGATGATTCACTAGAACACACTATTGACATGAGTGTTTACATTGACTTTTCCCTATTGGTGCTGTAAAAAAGAAGTAACCTGAACAAACAAACAGATTCATTGTGGGAGGAAAAATCAGCAAATACATATGTACAACATTCATTTAAGTATTGATGTGACCACAAGTGTGGAATTGCTGATTTATACCACAATAATATGCACATTTTGCACGATGTTTAGGCCATTTTAAAAGGCACTCGTTTTTACAAAGTGCAGATGGATGCTGCACAGTTGACGGTGAGGTTAGGATTATTGATGAAGAGTGGCAGGAAATCTCTCTGGTATGTTTGAGGGAGCTGCTTTCTTTGTAAATCAAAGGGGAATCAGCAGTAATGAGATCTGCACATTTTACAACACAATTGACGGGGAGGGACTGCAGAAGAGGCTCTCCCACACTGGAGAGATGGTTGAAGACAAAGTCTTTTGACTGTGCATCCGTCCACGAACACAGAGGTGTCATTTAAAAAAACACCACCACATTAGTGGTCAGCACTGCTGCATTAATTGACTAATGCAGTTCCAAAGTAATGTGCATATGCTGATGTTTTATATTACGTTGGCTGTCTGAAGTTAAGAAGGAAATGGAACGCATAAATGTATATTGAAAACGCTGCTTTCTCTTGTTTCCTCTGCACCAAGCACAGTCCAGGGGATGTGACTGGAATCTAAAAAAACATATTTATTGGATGCAATATGTGATATGGATGAAATATTAAATATGTATCATCTATGCAATGCAGTGTTGACACAGACTGAAGTGTTTCCTGTTGGATCGTGGGAAGAAAAAATATTAATTTTAAGCAATCAACTTGGAAAACTATTGTCAACAGATAGTCTGTCCACTAATTACTGAGGTTCAGATGGGCAACGGTTACAATGTAATCCAGGTAAGGAAAGATAAGGAAAACCACTTCATTTGCATTTCAGTCCTGGTGTCAGACATATCAGACAACCCACTATGAATCAAGTGTGTTGAGTGATGGCAACAAAAGACACGATGAGGAAAAACTGTTTTAAAGTTCTGCATTCTTTGCTTACTTGTTCCACTTAACCACATGTCGCGTTAAGCATCAGAATAACAGTCCCTCTGGTTCTGGACGAGCAACGGAGAGGACGACAACTTGTCACTGTGCAGTCTTTCCTGCGCCAATCCTTCAGCCTGTTCAGCTCCCAGTCGCTCTGGTCAAACTCATCAACGTGGTTCGCATGACTCTATGGAGGAACTAGGATTTCCTCTCATACATATATAATGTCACAATTCATACTGCAATGAGATCACTCCAAACAGTTTCCTTTCATGCCCAGCTGATGTCAGCTCATCATGATGTGTTTTCATATAAAGCCGGTGAAATAGCAGGGAGGTGGATGGATTCAGTCCAGGAAAGAGCTGACGAGCTGCAGGATGGTAGGAGGAGGATTTGAGTTGTTCTGTAAAGCTACTCGAGCAACCTCAGAGTTGAGAATTTAGAGCACCAGGTCCTCTTGCATTATTATTTTGTCAAATAATGCTGAATAATCTGGTTTCCTAGATGTGAAAACACCCAAAGACACTTTACAGCGGATATATTTTTCATTCAGTGCACATTCATACCCTGATGGGGATAAACTACGTCTGTACACAGCCTCCCTGGGACAGGCTGACAGAACCCTGGCTGCCCATTCGCCCAAACATTCACTCACATTCACACTCCACATTCAAATCTCAGAACACAGAGGTGCTGCAGGACGTCTCTTTACACGCACACATAAGGATTGTAGCGTCCATGCTTTGTGTCATTTCAGGGGACAGCAAAGGGATTAAAGCGTTGGAGTTCTTCCCCTCTGCCTGAGCTCTAGAGGTTGACACAGATGGATCGAGTAGAATCTTGGGAAAGGGAGGAGAGTCCCTGACGGAGTTGGTGTCCTCTGTCTGTGAGCAAACGAGTTCACGGAAAGACTCACGGAACCTTGTCGAGAGCAGGCTGTAGATGAGTGGATTAACTGCCGAGCTCAGGTAAAAGAGGACCCCTGACAGGATGTGGACGTACTGATAAACGTTGTGCATCAAGTCGGTCCACTGGCTGATGGAACTCCACAGGAGACGCTCGATGTGAAAAGGCGCCCAGCAGACTCCAAACACCGCCACGACGACCGCTAGAGGATTGAAACCAGAGATACAAGTTGTTGGTAAAGGTCCAGCTGCAGGCTGTTTTTATGTCTGTGTATTTTCAATGTTTCTTTTCCTCTTTCACTGAAAGAGGCTGAGGAACATGCTCAGAGACATACCGGTAGACCCAGGGACAAATGCTTTGGATGCCACGATGCTTCGTGCCCACAGTTAAACCTTAAATCGTTGATGAAAACAAGTCTTTTTTGTTCGTCATGAAATGATACACACTCTTTTTTTCCTCTTAATGAATCAAATGAAGCTCAAGGTTAGTACTGGATGCTACATTAATCACCATGCAACATCCAATCAGCACAACCACAGCAACAACCACAACAACAACCAAATACAGGTTCTATTTTCTCGAGCAGGCACATTATCACGAGACTAACAAGGGGCAAACCGCTCTCTGCAACAATCGACAAAATACAACAAGCCAGCTGCATGTGACTGCAAAATAACGTTAGATTTGGATTTATTCTAAATTCTAAGGGGGGTAATGCAGCAGAAAATTGTGTTCATACAGGTCCATGAAAGATAAATCAAAGCCCCCCCCCAGATGATTCTACACCATCAATTAGTTGGTTATAAAGAATTTGAACCGTGCATTGTGCTTAATGAGAGTTCTCATTTGTCCAAAACACGCTCTAACCACAGACGACTCAGTGTCATTTAGCTTCATCTACACAAACTGGCTGACAATTACATTTTTACATGGCTGTTTTTTGTTTTGTTTTTTTAAGCTAAGAAAACACCCCAGAATGTGGTTCAGGTGTTAGTCAGGTGTCCAAGGTGGAGTATGTATAATTTTTATTAAAATACATAGTTTTTAAAAAATAATACGTGGCACAGAATGAAAGTGTAAATTATATATCATGTGAATGAATTATTCTTTTATTATTCTATATTTTCTGACGGGTTCGACAGTGTGTTGATGTTTACAAGTACCCGTCGATAGTGATCGGTACATTGTCAACTGTCAGATACGGTCTCTGTGATGGAACAGAAGGAGTCTGTAAGTCCTGCAGCAGCAGCTTCACAGCCCCGGAGTTATGAATCACAGAGGTAGAAGGACCGGAGAAGAACAGAAACCACAGTCAATGTTGGAGAAGAAGATGATAGATGGACTCCTAAAAAGGATTTCCTTGGCATCAAAACACACGGAAATGGCGACTTTTCTCCTCCATGGGTAAGAAGCTAACTCGCTAGCTAACTTAGCTAACGTTACTAGTCGGTCAAATCCCTCTTCAACAACGTCACTTGTTACTGTTTTAAAATGTATCGATTAGTTGAAATTTGTAGTTATCCTGTAAGATTCATGACTTGACATGGATGGTGCAGACTGATCGATTGACGCAGTTGACAACCCGGCTGCTGGATGTTGTGTGTGTTGCAATTCCGATGCGACCCCACTAGATGTCGGTATTCTGCCAATTTTTCTTAGTTCACCTTTAATCAGGTGTAATCAGATGTCAGGTGTAGGTCAGGTGTTGTCAGGTGTAGGTCAGGTGTTAGTCAGGTGTAGGTCAGGTGTTGTCAGGTGTAGGTCAGGTGTTAGTCAGGTGTAGGTCAGGTGTTGTCAGGTGTAGGTCAGGTGTTAGTCAGGTGTAGCTCAAGTGTAGGTCAGGTGTTAGTCAGGTGTAGGTCAGGTGTTGTCAGGTGTTAGTCAGGTGTAGGTCAAGTGTAGGTCAGGTGTTAGTCAGGTGTAGGTCAGGTGTAAGTCAGGTGTTGTCAGGTGTTAGTCAGGTGTAGGTCAGGTGTTAGTCAGGTGTAGGTCAGGTGTTAGTCAGGTGTAGGTCAGGTGTTGTCAGGTGTTAGTCAGGTGTAGGTCAGGTGTTAGTCAGGTGTAGGTCAGGTGTAGGTCAGGTGTTAGTCAGGTGTAGGTCAGGTGTTGTCAGGTGTTAGTCAGGTGTAGGTCAGGTGTTAGTCAGGTGTTAGTCAGGTGTAGGTCAGGTGTAGGTCAGGTGTTAGTCAGCTGTAGGTCAAGTGTAGGTCAGGTGTTAGTCAGGTGTAGGTCAGGTGTAGGTCAGGTGTTAGTCAGCTGTAGGTCAGGTGTTAGTCAGGTGTAGGTCAGGTGTAGGTCAGGTGTTAGTCAGGTGTAGTGTATGTCAGGTGTAGGTCAGGTGTAGTGTATGTCAGGTGTTAGTCAGGTGTGGGTCCAGTATAGCTTGTGATGTATGTTCACAGTACATATGTTTTTCCTGACAAAACAGAGAAAAATAACTCACACAGCATCTTAACCACCTGTCGCCTGCGTCCGCCCTCTTGGCTCAGTCGAATATTACTGCTGCAGCTTCCTCTGGGCCGCTGCCTCTCTCTGCCCAAATGAAGGCCCATCACCAGGTACAGCCCGCTGATGACGATCATGGGCACAAAGTAGAAGCAGACAGTGGTGATCTGCATCACCAGGTTATAGATCCACAAAGGCTGTAGCACTGTGCATATGGCCGACTCCTCTATTCTCGCTGGCAGATAGAAGATGCCGTGCAGTGAGGTGTTGGGAATGGCACAGATCATCGACACCCCCCACACAACGGTGATGACCCGCTTGGCGTGCTGCTTGGTGGAGATGTATCGCGTTTTGAGAGGGTGCACCACAGCTATGTACCTCTCCACACTCAGAGCTGTGACGTTGAGGATCGAGGCAAAGCAGATGGTCTCGAAGAGGAACGTCTTAAAGTAGCAGCCGCCCTCGCCAAAGGGGAATGGGTAGTTCTGCCAGAGGTCGTAAATCTCCAGCGGCATCCCAAACAAGAGCACCAGGAGGTCCGACACTGCCAGGCTCACCAGGTAGAGGTTGGTGGGGTTGCGCATCTTTTTGTGTTTGGCCACGACAGCACATGTGAGCAGATTTCCACTCAAGCCCGTGAGGAAAATGAGAAGATAAACACAGGTGACGTGGAGGAAGAAGGGAGAGCGTTTCGGGCCCAAGATTTCAAAGAGGTTGACCTCAGTGAGTTGGCTGTTGCTGTTGTTCCCGGTGGTGTTGAGGTCCACGCTGGTGTTGGGAAACAGCTTTGATGAGTTGGAGGAGGAGGCCTGCATAGAGAGCTCCATTTCACAGTTCATTGTGCTGCTTTCTGCCTGTGAAAAGAAAACAAATACATCCGGTTTGGGGCAAAATAACTGTAATTAAATGTTATGCTCCTTGATTAACAATTATTCCGATGGCGACTGGGGGCGTCACCCTACATCACAGTTCATCATCACAGTTCATCATCACAGTTCATAATCACAGTTCATCATGACAGTTCATCGTCAGTGTGGATCTTTCTGTTGTGTTTATTATTATGATTATTATTAGTCCAATCCATTAGTTATTAGTCATGCACCGTTCGTCAGACTAGAGCGACACACACCATTACACAGAAGAAGCAGGAATCGTGTGCTATGATCAGCGGTGTCCTAGAAAATTGTGATAAACAACAATTTTATATTTTATATTTTTATTCATAAGAAAAAATGAGATTCCAGAGGATTCAGAAGACAAAAAAAACGACAAAACGAGATGTTTCACAGCCGTCCAGCTCAGCCACATTTTCACCTAGAAACAGGATTTCTCCACTTAGACGCCATGTCAACTGTCAGTGTGAGGTGTGTGGAATCAGATTGTGTCCCCCCCCCGGGGGTACCTCTCACTCTACCCCGTGAATTAGATCTGAATTCTGACCATGCAAACAGTGACCACGACATTCAGATGATCTAGATTCTTCTGCACTCAACCCCAATGACGTTTCATCTACAGTGCATGCAGTTTTATTTGTATATGTATTTGTATTTGTATTTGTAGCATTGCATTGAATTGCTCTGCTGATCAATGAACTTTCCAGAAAATGTCAGAGACAAGATAATGTCACATTTGCAATCAAGGGAATTTTTATCGGCTTTCATTTATAGAAAATGTGAAACCACTTTTTGTGAGTACAGCAGCAGCAAAATAAGACACAACCCATGCGACATCACAGACACCATGGAGCCAATTTAGCAGAGAGAAAGAATCTTCCTGCGTGCATGGATTCCTTTCCTCCAGCGAGTGAGCAGAATTGCCTTCACAGTGATGCTAATATGGATCAAATCACCCCCAATCAGCTGGCGACTGTTGGGGATAATTGAAATGTCACACACTGCACTGATGTGGGCTAATGATGTCCTCCCCAAGGTTAATGGCAATGATGCATTCTAAGGTTATCAATCAGGTGTGTGTTGTTTGGCTGGAGGAACAAGCTTTAAATTCAAATCAAGAGTTCACGGAAATTCCAGATTCCAGATTCCAGCTGTGTATTTGTCCCGTGCACAGTAAGAACACAGTGGTAAATGCTGCTAGAACATTTCCATGACAGCTTGTGTAATGTGGCACATTGTCGGTCACGATAAAACAGTATATGCAGTATAAGTAGATATTATAGTCTCAACGTACTATAGCATAGTATTTTTCTAGAAGTAACTTTTAAAAGATGTAGACATCAGCTCACCTTGTCACTGCTGGACGACAAGCCTCTTCTCAGAACATGTTTGTGTGGTCATGTCGGGAAAAAGAGATGCACACTTTTCTTTTTCTTTTTTTTTAAATACAATCTAAAAAAGAGCAAAGGTAAGAGTCGGTGGTGATCTTGTGACGCTGCAGACAAGAGAGGAGACAGAGGATCCACTGGATGGCTGCAGCCACGTCTCCTTCGCAGGGGGAATGAACGGCTGAGATGTGAAGAGGAGAGAGGGTGAGGAGTGGCCATGAGACATAATGAATGCTCCGGATCCTTTCAGACTTCATGCAGAGGGTGTGTGCATGTATCAGAAATGCAGACTGACACTCATCACTCTAATTACTGTTGTTACCTGCACCAGGATTTAGTAAAAAACAGGCTAATGATTTCCAAACCTGATGGTCACACGCACAGGAAGAGCCCAATCAAATGGGGGAATTAGTTACATTCACGTTTTTATTGTAGTTTTTAAACTACAAAAGGTTTCATGACAGTTCAGACTTTCTGCTCAAACATTCAAACAGCTGAAAAACTTGATAAAGTATTTACTTGCGTTTTAGCCCCTGATCAGTGTGTCATCACTCCTAATTGTAGAATAACACGTGAAAGCCCTTTTTGGACAGGATTAGTTTTACCTAGTTACATGGGGTAATGTCACTTTACAGCAGGAAGTCGGTAATGTTAATGTCAATTCACACGGGATAAGAAATATCAGTACAACTAGCCCCCAGTGGGAGGGGTCAATCCATTCAATCACCGCTGTCTCCTCCTGTCATCGTGTGCAGTTTGGTTCAGTTCGAGGCCATGGTTCACAACCACACAATTTGGCAAGAAGGTCATGAGGAGGTGATAAAGAAATGCCCCTACAGCACCGAAAGCAATCAGAAGGCCAGTGCCTTGGTCGTAGACCCCCCATAACAACCTGAGCTTTCACACAGATGTGTCTGACTGTTTAGTGTAAAACTGTTTATCATTTTAATTAGATTAGATTTAATTTAGATTAGCAGACAAGAAGTTGTTGTTGTTTATATATGACCAGAATGTGTGTTAAACAGATAAAACTATTTCCGACTGTTTAGTGATGAACACTGCCCTCCTGTGGCTGTATATGGTAGTAGCAGCCTAATGCTCGGAAAAACATCTTTTTTCCAACAAGCTCATGGAGCTGTGTCACAAGTCTCGGTAGTACCCTACTTCTCACGAACTTGAAGTGGCATCATCTGTAAGTTCTCATAAATGTTGATGCATATCAGACTTCTATCAAGCGAAGTGAATGTGTCCTTTGTGTTCATGGAGACATTTCAGTTCTTTAGTGAAAGAAGCCAGTTGTTGGCTCGTTGTGGTGTCTGATGCATACACACAGCATACACGACTTTATTTTGAATGGTAGTTTGATGCATTTACATAAGAGACTGAATGCTATGTATTCTTTTTGTATGACAGTTCTACAAAAAAAAAAAACATGGTTCATTAGTAAAGTACCTTTGTTTTGTGTGTTTGATGAAAGGGATGTTTTAGCATTACATGCTTGAATGCACTCCAGATGTAAAACCAGACTGAATAATTGATAGAATGCATAAAACACAGTCATCTGGATTGTTTCATGGATTTTCCTCGATGGCGACTACACATAAAACAATACACATCACATTTTCACGTGCTCTTTTCCGTCATATCAGTTCTTTGCTGACATTTCAACCTTCATGTGGTCAGATGACACCTTTGACACCTCTGCAGAATATCATTCAATGGTCTTTATCAATTATTCATTTGTAATCTTTAGTTCATTTCAACACACTGCACCTGCAGCAGTTTTGTTGCTCTCATTCCGCCTCTGTCAGGAGCCATGTTGGCAGCTGCACAGGTTTAATGGCTGCCCTCTAGTGGGCTGCTGGAGGAAGTACAGAAAGTCTCCACACTGTTGAAATGTGGAGGTGAGTGAATAAGATCGATGTTAAACACTGGAATATTTCGGGTTGTGTAATCTGAATTTGTCTGAAATTGTTCCTCTGATGCCTTTTGACCTTGTATCTGGTCTATTTTTTGTCGTTGGGTTTTTTACGGTTTCTCACTGCATACTTTGGTAAGAGATGATATTTCTGTGGTTTTAGAGCTCGAGGTGTAGACCACATGTTTTGTTTGAAATTGAACCATTGCAAGGTTGCTTCATAAGGTCAACTCATTACTGAGTGTTATATGTCAACGAGTCAGTCCAGGGCTGCATCTTACTCCATTTCATCCCTGAAGTAATATGATACATGTTGAAGTTATGTCAGTTGTAGTAGATGTAGTAGCTTTAAACTTCACACAATTATTCATTTCCTTTTTAAGATTCATACAGAACGTGAGTAGACTGATGTGAGTGCGACAGAATAGGTCACAGCCCCAATTTAGATATCATACATATTTATTGTCAGTTTTGAATTTTTAAAAAGTGCCCAGCGTCACCCTAGTGTTCTAATCTTATTTTAAATAGGTTTCTCTAATTAACGTTGCTACTTTGTCATGAGAGTGAATGACCTACTTTCTACGTATGTATTCTCTCCTCAACTAGGTCTTGCAGGGGGTTTTGACACTTATCAGTGTTCAGGCTGGCTGTCCCCACTGAGACGCTGGCGTAATGCTCCTCGCATCCTTCAGTGTGTTCAAGTAAAAGCACTGATCCTCTTTTTAATGTGTAACTCTGCCTTTTAGTCATTGCTTTAGTCCATTTCCTCGCATATTTCTCCTGCAGGTGAAGTCTTAATGTGACTGAATAAATGGAATCCCCACATCCAGAAAGACACATGAGTAAACTTGAGATCATGAAAAAATGATTGTGTGAGCAATGAATTATACATTAGATTTGATAAGATGATAGGACAGCAAACAGAGCAAAATCAGAAGTAGACTATCACAGAATGTCAATGAACTGGAAATGTGAATAATGTAACAGATCATAGATGCTATTTATGCCTTATTCTACATGGTTAGTCACATAAACTTTCCAACGTCCTGCTCCCCTGTCACGGTCCATCGTGGACCATCGGCTGTCGTTGTTTCCGACTCATTCCGGTGCTTCAGTTTCTTCTTGTCCCCTGTGTCTTGCTGCGAGTCGTCTGTCTTCCCTCTCTCTTTGTGTTTCAGCCAATCAGCTCTCTGCTTCTCCTCATGTTCTCACCTGTGTCTCGTCTTGTCATGTTCATTGTGTAATTAAGTCCCGTTTGTCGTGTCCTCCTTTGTCTGTTCTCCTCTGCCTTTCCCACCTGTGTTTCCATGGCTGTTTTTTCTGCGTGTTTCCCGTTCATCCTCCCTGGTTCTGGAATTATGTTTTCTAAGGACTTTTATTTGTTAGAGACACTTGCACTTTGCTCCTTGTCCTCCTCTTTTCTGTACATATGACATTCATAAGGTGAGATAGAGAAAACACAAGAAGAGAAAAACATAATTGTCTGGATATAAGTTTCTTCATAGAGACTCTACACTCACAACAACAACAACAAGGCAGCAACAGTTAAAATCGCATATTCAAAAAAAAAGCTAAAAGTTGTTCACACATGACTGGAACAAAACGGTCTTTGTGTCATTTGGCAGAAAGTGCAGAAATGACATTGAAATTGTCATATTTCATCATCATGAATTCATGTGGTCCTTCAGTGGTGATTTCACCAGCGTGATTGCCGACCACCCAGCATGGGGATGTTTTGGATGATATCCTTGGTAACTAAGCTGGTCAATTGTCCGTGTGTTTGGTCATTTATCATCTGTCAACAGACGGTAAGTGTCTCTGACAGCTGCCTGCTGTCTAAGTCCATCTACCATATGCTGGGAATAATGTGCTGTGCCGGGTGTTTGTCAAGTTGCTCTTGATGCAAATGATCCACTCTCCCAATATGAAGTTCATCACCTTGTTTGAACACTGTTTAAGTACCATCGGTCCTCTATCTGTTTTACTACAGTGTTTGGACACTTCTCTCTAGTAACAATCAGCTGTCCTACTTTTATCACCTGGTTGCATGTGCGTTATCTTCAGTCACCATCAGCTGCACCGTCGTTGATTTTTATCGCCGAGGTTATGTAAAAGAAGGTTAAAAAGTCAACATTTGCTGTACTTTTAACAGTTTGTCAAAGACTCATCGGCTCCAGCAGTCGGACTGATGATGTAGTCTCAAGTTCACTTGGTCTTATATATAAACACTGACTTGCTAACGTTTATATAACTTTTATATCGGACAGTGAGATTTTGCAGAACGTTTTACAGGAACGGACAAATACACATGAAATATTGCCTGGTAGATGTATACTCTTGAATATGTACATACTGACACCTCCCAGTGGTGTTCATGGTGTGTGTGAGAGTCTCTGTCTGCAGTTTTACAAAATTCCCTATTCTTGTGGAAAGATTGATGAAATGTATAAAGTTCTTTTGGCTGTAAGAGGGCAAATGTTTGCAGGTAGATTAGAAATGTTGTGAAATTGACTCATATATATATATATATTTGTACAAAATATTAGGTATTCTTTCACCCCAGGCACCATCAGACGGGTGGTTCCCTTTAGTCTGAGGTGAAGAGTTTATGTCTGTAACTATCAGCTGATGTGTTAAATGGACCTTGACATGAAAACTTTAACGGTTTTAATTTGCATACACAACTTATTTGTGTCCGTTGTAACCACGGCAACAGAAACCTCAACAGAATTTGTCTGTGCCTCTTTGAAATATACAATAACAATACTTAGTTATCAGTTATTGGTGTAACTCATTCAATTTACCCAGCGTGCATTCGGTCGTCATCGGAACGGTCCGTGTCGCTTGCATGTTGATTCTGTTGATGATGGTTTGGAGATTTGATGTGTCGCTGAGGTTCAGAGGGACGTTTATTAAAAATTGAAATTCATGCAGTCTGTTGAACACAAGCAGCGGTGCAGCACCGAGCGGTGGCCTACATATGCAAAGAAAACGGTACCGATGATTCATCCATTCAGTGGAAACCAAATATGGAGACACTTCAGCGGCGGTATCAGGACTGTTTTGTTCTGTCGTTCATTTAATGATTATCCAGGCTGACTGATGTGAACGTGTTGCTGTGGCGGCAGTGTGTTTTTGTGTCACTACTGCAGCCTTAGATTGTTTCCAACTCATCAGGTTACTGAATCAATTGTCACTGGACCAACTAGATTGACCCTTGTTCCACAATGGCGATAAATGCCCAATCATTTATAAGAAAATAAAAATGTCTCGTGAGCCGAGATCAGCCAGCCTCACCGCTATGAGACATTTGAACTCCTTGTCCTATTCCTTCATTTCATCAGGAATTCATTTAGTGAATTTTTGACACCACACAGAGCGAACATGCAGTGGAAAACAAAAACAAATGACAGTATCAGTCTGTGACCACATGGAATCAATAAGCTAGATAATAGGTAACATATCAATGACAGATAAACACTATTCTAATCTTTTTGTGCAAAGCATTTACTGGTACAACTCATTCCTCTAATAGATAAGAAGCATGCATACTCCCTGGCTATTACCTCTGGATCATAATGGAATTATGTGCAAGACTGACATGGAAAGGACGGCGTGTCCACGTGGAACCAAAATGCACTTAAAAAGGATAACATGGGGAAAATGTGCAACAGCAGCAGCGACCTCAGTGTTTTGTTTTTTTTCTATATAAAGCACGTGCACGGCAGATGCTGTGTAAAAGCACAAGCTGGCAAAGCAGAAACATTTTGTTAAACGTGCATTGTGGAGGAGATTTGTTAACAGGAGTCACATACACTAGTGACTTCCCATGTGAGAGTACGGGGGAGGTTTCATGTCGCCTCTGTTTGCAGTGAAAACAAACAGATGGATAATCCATGTGTGATATCTAACAATCTGTGTGAATGCCAATGGTATGTAAATATCACAGAATTACAGACATGAAATGGAGGTCTGTGCAGAGTGTTAATCTGCTGATGCACAGACAATGTGCTGGGAACGGTGGTCCATTCAACCTGCATGTGAAGCAAACAACGCTGATTTATAGGTGACGATTAAATCAGGTATAACTTTGAAAGTACCGATAAAAATCCAGAAGTTTGGTTTGCAGCGACTGAACGAGCTGTCTGGGTCAATTTATGGCTTTGTAGTAAAACTTGTGCTGTTTGCTCCATCGAAAACAGGCGTGAGACCAACTATCGATACTAAACAGCAGCTTCAAAATGCACAAACAGATTATTTTAATCCTTTTTAGGAAAGAAACACTCCCTGTACCACCGAAGTTTGGAATGCACATGAAATACTCTTTGTTATGATACAGCTGTGAAAAATGGCCTAAACACAAAGACTTGTATTTACTTAGTAGTGTACTAAGTAAATGGTAACGGTACAAAGTCATTTACTCTGTATTTTAGTATTTATTGGGTATTGAACTAATATTTCTGTGTTTAGAACATTCTGAGTGTCGGTGTCATTTGTCCTGGGTGTAGATGAGGATGTCAGACTGAAGGACGTCATCCAAACTAATGACATTCGACGTCAAATGACGACACGTCTCACGTTCATGCACCTGACATCCACTGAGTTCACATATCAAACCTGTATGTCCGTTCATTCGTTCACTCATTCACTCATTCATTCATTCATTCCCACTTGAGACCAACAGCTGAGACCAGTTGCCAGCTCATCGGGGGGCAACATGGAATGACAGACAACCATTCACACTCACATTCACACCTAGGGTCAGTGTTTAGAAGTGACCAATCCACCTCAGCCCACTTTTGGAGGCAGGGGGAAGCCGGAGTACCCGG
Source organism: Aeoliscus strigatus (assembly GCA_901007665.1). Classification (NCBI taxonomy): domain Eukaryota; kingdom Metazoa; phylum Chordata; class Actinopteri; order Syngnathiformes; family Centriscidae; genus Aeoliscus; species Aeoliscus strigatus. Next base: position 6,781 of record CAAKHB010007459.1, on the reverse strand, counting down.
AGAGAACCCATGTTTTCCCCAGCTTTTATCTGTCTGTTTGTTGACAAATAACCCAAAAAGGTATAAACAGACTTTACAAACTCCACAACAGCAGCAGTGGACTGTCTCTGTGGTACAGTGGCTGGTGTCTGGTTAAGTTTAGGGGTTTTTTTTACTTTTGATTTAAGATTAATTCTTAATTTGGGACAATTAGGGACAACCACGTTTTGATGGTCAGTGAATTCTTTGTAGTAGGTCGATAATATTGACTGGAAATCATAATATGTGTGGAAATGTGCTGCTTGGTGGAGGTCTGCGCCCTCCAAGTGCTTTTCTCACCTTGTCCTACCTCCTGTCTGGTGCTCCAGCTCGTTCCCAGCCTGACCTGTGTCTCATTAGCTCGTCATCTGATTCTCTTGTGCTTCTCCTCTGTCAGCCCTCTTGACCAATTTAAGATCATGTAGGTCATTTTGTATTGGTGCTATTATTCCTGCATTGAAAAGGTCACAGACAGATCAGAGTGTTGAGTCCACATCACTGACATTATATATCATGTTCTGTGTCCCTTTCTCTCTCACTGATCATTTCATTTATTGATTTATCAGTTTAGCCCAAATACTAATGCTCTTGCCGGTGTGATTCATGTCGTACTTTCAGTTGTGCGTCTGTAAACAACAGAAAGTCGTGTTGGCCTCAGTAGAAATGTGCACTCTGCCAGGGACTTTCTGACTCATGTTGTGTTTACGATTGGTTTGAAACCAACGTACATTGTCTCGTGCCTTGAGGGCGGCACGTTCAGGAAAAGGCCGCCGGTTCCTCGTTTCAGACCCGACTTCACTGTATGTGTCTGAGATAGCAGCTCAAATAAACCATCGAGCTTCTATTCACTCTCAGGCTGATGATTTACTCGCCTCCAGCCTTAATGGTCAATATTAGTCTTACCTGTCTAAACAGACTGAGACTGTTTTCACTTCATCGTGCCAAGAACGTTTTGACAAACCACGGAGCAGAGGTTTTCTGTTTGAAAAACTGGAAGTATCAGTCCGAACAACAACACGATGTATACTGTCCAACTTTTGTCATGGTCCGATGTGGCTGTTTGGGTTTGGTTTTGGAATTTGGGTTGGTTTGTTCTATGACGGTTTAGCAGAGAGGAGAGGTGAAAAGAAGGGGGAAAAAAAGGCAGTACACCAAACAAATTGTCTTTAATATTCGACCAAACGAGTAAAATAAAAATGCAGCACAACTTACAACATAAAGTCCAACGGAAGAAGTCACCTAGAACCCAAAACTTCAAGGAAACACTGGGAGAAAGTCGAGCAGGAACTCAGGGAGGAGCAGGAAGTCGATCACAGGCCCGGAGAAACACAGCGAGGTAACAAGACACACGGGAAACTTAAGATGGACTGAAATGCACAGTCAGCAGAAGGAGAGACAGACGAGACAGGTGAGAGCTCAGAGGGAGAGCGTGATGCTGCCTCCCCACATGTTTCCTGTGAAAACCCGTCTGCCACCTCACTGATAGCAGCACGGTCACATCCTCCTCCCTGGGGCCATCTGATGACGTGTTGAGTCACTCAACCCACCTGCTCCTCTCTCGTGCTCAAACACCACGCCGGAGGACATTCCAGCTCACATCCTGGGCAGGTCGTCATGCTATCACCGGGACGGCAGAGTCATGCAGAGCCATTAATGCTTGAGTCACCAAAGCACTTAATCTGTTTGGACGGAGGGAGGAAGCCAGAGCAGAGGGAACACACGCAGGCTGGATTAACACCAATGGAGCCCCAGTGCTCCGTTCATCCTCTGCATTTGTTGGCAGTAATTAGGCTGTGGAAACGTAATCTCTGCTGGATATTAAGTTATTGGTTAGAAGATAGAGAAAACAAACACGGACTGAGAGGTGAACCGACGGAAGACGTCGTTTGTCTTGTGTGATCTCAGAGCTGCTTCTTCTTTGGTCTGAATGAATGACCACAAACATCCCACACGGCACACGTCAGGGAACACGTCAGTTTAGTATGGTGAAGACGTTCATAGTAGGCTACATTTAGACGTCGTGTAGACTACTTAGCAGGTTACTGAGGGGAAACTCTCAGTTAACTGGTTGTAGAAGAAGTTCATATGTTAGTAATTTGGTGGTGAATATGTGTACCTCAATATAAAGTGTTACCAAATAAACAAGGTCACTTGTCTGTGATCTGGTGTCTCACCCCCCCAGCCAACCAGCTGGCTGCTCTCCTTCTTCAGACACCCTATGACCTTTGACCTTGAGGATCTTCTCAGTAGCACCTACTGGTCGTCTCACTTGTCCTGCGTTTATAAGCCTCTTTGTCACAATTTGAACTCACTCTGCAGGAAATTGAGACTTCAGTTAAAGAGTCTCTTCCAGTTTCTGACTGAATCCAAATGAAATCTATCTGATTACATCCTGCATTAACCAAACCTTCAGACTTTTCATGAGCCGGTGTCAGCGACCAATCGGCTGGGACAAAGACATGGAGGTCAGATAACGCCAGCGCTGTAGAGATAATACAGATCTTTGGGGAAATCACAGCTACTTCATGCTTTGCGTAAAGAATTGAGTTTAATGAGCTCTAACCCCCCCCCCCCCCCCCACCGCCCTCCCCCCCC